>VWZW01002807.1:310902-388468 GCA_013397115.1 Edolisoma coerulescens | reverse complement strand
CCTGCTGCTGGCCCTGGCCCTGCTCTGCACCTGGGGGCTGGCGCGCCGGCGGGACACCCTGCCACCGGCCGCGGGGACGGCTCTGGGGCGCCCGCGGAGCCTGCCGGCCCTGCCGCTGGTGGGGAGCCTGCTGCAGCTGGCCGGGCACCCCCAGCTCCACCTGCGGCTCTGGCGCCTGCAGGGACACTACGGCAGCCTCTACGCCCTCTGGATGGGCTCCCACTACGTGGTGGTGGTCAACAGCTATCGGCACGCCAGGGAGGTGCTGCTCAAGAAGGGCAAAGACTTCGCCGGACGGCCCCGCACCGTGAGTCGGCAGCAGGTTTTGGGGACCCCTTCCCACTGTGGCGTGGGGTGAGGCGGGGGACGCTCCCAAGAAAGACACTGGCACGCAGCAAGTTCCGTGTCCCCTTCCCATCCTGCCCGCAGCAAGCCAGGGGCAGGGCAGCCCCTCCATACCCTGTTCCCCAGGGCGAGCCCTGCCATCCTCCATCCCAAGGGTGCCTGTTTTTCCTGCAGCTGGCTGCATCCTTGGGCACGGGGATGTGGGTTGAGGTACTACCAGGCTCCCTGCACCCCTTAAATTCCCTGGGCATCCTAGAGCCCCTAACCTTCGCATCTGTCCCCAAACCTGTCCGTCAGTCCTTGGCAGGGGGAAAGCAAAGCTCATGTCCTGTGCTTTGCCTGCCTGCGCTAACCCCCAGCCCCCCGGACCATCCCTGGGGTGGGGTGAGATGATCATCCATCCCCCGCGGGGCTGCCCCGCAGTGCCGTGACCCTGGGACTGCCTGTCCCTCAGGTGACCACGGACCTGCTGTCCCGGGGGGGCAAGGACATCGCCTTCGCCAGCTACGGGCCCCTCTGGAAGTTCCAGCGCAAGCTGGTGCACACTGCCCTCTCCATGTTCGGGGAGGGCTCGCTCGCCCTCGAGAGGATCAGTAAGTGCCTCCCACCAGCCCCAGGCTCCCTCCCAGCTCTGGTTCCCTCCCACGCTGGACTTTATCTTCTTAAGTGCTCTGATTCCCTGGGAACCAAGGGAAGACTCTGGCTCACCCCATGCCCCCCCGTATCCCCTCAGCTTGCCAGGCAGGGGCTCTGTTCCTCTCCTTCTATCCCCTGTACTTTACCAACACCTCTCCATGTGTTTTCCACCCTGAACTTTAGTTCCCCTCACTCACAGATGGGGAAACTGAGGCATGGAGCCAGCTCCCCGCTGCATCCAGGAGGACATCCTTGCACATCTCCATCCTCTGCTCCTCCCCAGCACCCAGCATTGTCCCTTCTGCCCATCCCAGCCCCTCAGGGCCCAGCCCTGTCTGGGGGGTGCCCTCTGCAGGCTGCATGCCCTGAATGAGCAGGGGACTCCTCCTTCCCGCCCCCAGCCGCCCCTTTCGCCCCCTTGGCTTAATCATCACTCCCTCATCCCCCCCGGCTGCCTCTCCCCCGCCCCAGTCTGCCGGGAGGCTGCATCCCTGTGCGAGACGCTCAGCGCTGCGCAGGACACGGCCCTGGACATGGCCCCCGAGCTCACACGGGCCGTCACCAACGTGGTCTGCTCCCTCTGCTTCAACTCCTCCTACCGGCGTGGGGACCCCGAGTTCGAGGCCATGCTGGAGTACAGCCAGGGTATCGTGGACACCGTGGCCAAGGAGAGCTTGGTGGACATCTTCCCCTGGCTCCAGGTGAGCAGGGACATGGGCACGGCCCGTTCCTCTCCCCTCAGATGAGAGGAAGGAGCTGGGATGTGTCCTGTAGGAGCCCCCCTGAGTTAGGAGGGTCCCCGCCCTGGTGACCCACAAGAGCCAGTACACTGGTGGGCACAGAGTGACTGCCTGGGGGCCTGCAGGGGCTGGGCTGGGCTGAGCTGTAGCCCCTTGTAATGTGCCTTTTCTCCCTCAGATATTTCCCAACAAGGACCTGGCCCTGCTAAAGAAATGCCTCCAGGTCCGGGACCAGCTGCTCCAGCAGAAATTCACTGAACACAAGGTGCCAGCAGGGCCAGGACAGGGAGATGCTGGAGCTGGGGTGGTGAGCACTGTGCCCAGGACAGCCTGGCTGATGCATGTCCCTCGGCAGGAAGCTTTCTGCGGAGACACCGTGAAGGACCTCATGGATGCCCTCCTGCAAGTGAGGCTCAGTGCTGAGAACAGCAGCCCCCCGGAGCCAGGGCTGGAGCTGACTGACGACCACCTCCTCATGACAGTGGGAGACATCTTTGGGGCCGGTGTGGAGACCACCACGACTGTGCTCAAATGGGCTGTGCTCTACCTGCTCCACTACCCTGAGGTAGGGTCTTCACCCACAGTGGGAGGCCTGGGTTCCCTCCAGCACCAGGAATGTCATGGGGAGCTTTGGGGAAGGCAGGTGCTAAAAGAGAAATCAGGCTCTGCAGATAAGCAAAATCAGGCTGTGGGCACTTTACTTCTGCCCCACACAACATGACATGGTGATGATGCTGGGTGTACCCCACTGTGCACAGGACACCCTGCTCCCTGGGCTCCCACACTGGTCTTTGCTCCCCTTCCAGATCCAGAGGAAGATCCAGGAGGAAATGGACCACAAGATCGGCCTGGTGCGTCACCCCCATCTCAGCGACCGCCCGCTGCTGCCCTACCTGGAGGCCACCATCAGTGAAGTGCTGCGCATCCGGCCCGTGTCCCCCCTGCTCATCCCGCATGTGTCCCTTGCCGACACCAGGTGAGATCCCCGGGGGCATATCCAGGTCGTGGGCAGAGACTGTGGGGAGGGAGCAACTGCCTCACTCTGTGTCTGCTTTGCAGCATTGGGGAATACTCCATCCCCAAGGGTGCCAGGGTCATCATCAACCTCTGGTCTGTGCACCATGACGAGAAGGAGTGGGACAAGCCTGAGGAGTTCAATCCTGGTGGGTTGTGTGATCCCCATCCTCTCCTGGGCCCGGGGATGGCGGGGTGGGTGCCACAGGAGAGGCTGAGCCCTGGGGGAGGCTTGGTGCTGGGAGGTTGGATCCTGCTCCCGCCTGTCTGGGGCACTCGTCCCTCTCTGCTCCTGCAGTTCCCACAAGGGACACGTGTGATGAACTCGGGCAGGTCTCAGGCACAAGGGACTGATCCCTGCTGATGCCAGTGATGCCCCTTCCCCTTGCAGGCCGCTTCCTGGATGAGCAGGGCCAGCACATCCATTCGCCCTCACCCAGCTACCTCCCCTTCGGAGCTGGGATCCGTGTCTGCCTGGGTAAAGTCCTGGCCAAGATGGAGCTCTTCCTCTTCCTGGCCTGGGTGCTGCAGAGGTTCACACTCGAGTGCCCTGAGGACCAGCCCCTGCCCTCGCTGGAGGGCAAGTTTGGTGTTGTGCTGCAGGTGCAGAAGTTTCAGGTGAAGGCCAGGCTGAGGGAGGCCTGGAGAGCGGCCTCATGATGGGGAGGGGCTCTGGATCCCAGGCAGCGGGGTGGGACCACAGAGGCTGCCCCATGGATGGGGGGTTATCCAGATAAAGCTATTCCCAACACAGCATGGCTCTGGCTATTTTTTGGGCAGGAGATGGCAGGCAGGATAAGGTGTGAGATGTATGGTGGCCCCACAGCTCACTGTGAGCACTGGGCTGAGTTGGGAGGCTGTGGCCTCTCTGCAGCAGGGTGGCAGCTCCTGCCTGCTCCTTGTGCTGAGCACTCACTGCCTGGCTGGATTCTGGCCATCGCTCCAGCAGCAGCACAACCTTCCCGTAACGCAAGGGGCCGTGTTTGCTTTGCTTTCGCCAAAAACTACTGTGCTGTGGAGGGCAGCGTGTAACTAGGTTTCTGGTTCTCTATTACTTGACCTCTTAATATTTAACTAAATAGCTGCACAGCTATGGCTCAGGGCCCCTGGAGGGAAAGCAGCCAAGGCAGAGGGGAAAGCCCCACAGAGCCCCAGAACAATGTGACACCCCAGCCCTGCACACCCCCTCATTTTCTGCCCGCTCTCTCTCTTGCTAGCAGGCAGGAAAACAGGCATAAACTTCCCCACCACTGAACTTCCTGCTCAGTGTGTCTGAGTTCTTTCAAACCCCCAGAACTTGGCTTTCACGCAGCCCTTTCAACACCAGCATCCAATGCCAATGGGTCCTGTCAGCCTGTGGCACAAGGATGATGACAAAGGCAATGCGTTTGCAGCCTGGCACAGCACCGGGAGCATCCTCCCTCCTCCCAGTCCATTTTCCTGGGGGCTCAGGAAAATGCGGTAGGGAGGAGCTAGAGGAAGAACTGCCAGGCACATACCTGCCCCAAGGGCAATCCTCAGGCTGATTTGAGCAGCTGACCCACCGGAAGCGGGGCAGAGGGAGCACAGCAGGAGCCCAGCCCCTCTGCTGCTGCATGGAGTCTCCGATGGCTCTTAAGGGCTGAGCCCCACACACCTGCCTTCTTCCCTGCCTGTTTCCATCACACCAGGGGTGCCACTGGATTTCCAATCCCTCCACTTCTGCTAGGACACACTGAAGCTGGATGGGTGAAAGGGGATGGGACTCAGAAAAGGCTTTGGGAAAACTTGGCTAAACATGATGCTCTGGGCTTCCCTGGGGATTGGCACCTCCATGCCAGCCTGGTCCTTCCCCTGCCCCAGATCCCATCACTGGCAGCACTCACTGGCAGGGAGGCTCCACTCCAGTCTCCTGCAGCATTGGAATCCCTCCAGGAGCATCCACAGGACCTCCAGCACATTTGTGCCCCTTTGCCAAGGCATTTGATTTTTCCTCTTGGTAAGGGAATGGATTTTCTCCTTGCCAGAATCAACACGGGGCCAACACCTCGCTGTTCGCTGAGGCACTCACACAAGTGCTAAAAGCCAGTGTGCACCTCGGGGCAGAAATGGGGACCTTTGAACCAGGGATGTTTCTAACCTGGAGAATGCCTCCAGCCACAGCTGCTTGCACTCCACCTTCCCCATTTGCCAGGGCTGGCATGTGCTGTCCTAGGCCAGGAGACCAGCACACACTGCAAACCCCAGCACCCCAAGCTCGGCCCTGCTGCAGGGTGTCTTGCCCCCCACCCCGCCCACCTCCTCCCCACCGGGAGAAGATGATGCTGGGGGAATTCAGTGCCCAGAACCAGCTGCCTGGCACTTTGTGAGCTGGTAAACAGCCCCCGGCATGGCTGCTCCCTGCTCTGGGAGAGGATAGAGGCACTGCTGAATCACCCGGCTGGTATTTCTATCCTGACAGCTGCTCTGGGGCTGTGCTGCTGCGCCCAAGCCCCTGGCTCCACCAGAAAGCTTCACCTGGGCCACTGGCTCCAGCTCCCTGAGGCAAAGGGGGTCTGCAAGGGAGGAACTGGTGACGATGGAAAGAATGAAGCTTTTTCATTCATGGCTGTTCCCACACTGTTTCTTGGGTACACCATGAAGCAGATGTGCCGCTTGCTGAGGGCACTGGGCAGAGCAAGCCTGAGCCTTTCCCTCGCACAAACTCATTTTGGGGGGCACAGCCACCCCCACAGCACTTGACTGACCCAGCTGTGCCACAGGGCTCAGCTCAGAAGCCCTCCAAGTTTGAGAGGCTTCTCTTTGCACCAGGCACCGGCTGACCCTGGACTGTGCCAGAGAGCGACGGCCAGCCCAGGACAAGCAGGAGACGCTTGGAATACCTGTGGGCTCTGCAGCGGGCATGGTGCCAGGAGAGCTGAGTAAGCACAGACCTCAGGACACAGCTGTTCGCGGCCGAAAACAACCCGAGAGAGAAGCCGGCAGCCTGTGACCCCCCCGGCACAGACTGCAGCGCTTGCAGCACCGTCGCGACGGCCCCGCTGCGGGCACCCGTCCCATCTGATAAAAACAGATCTGTGCTGCAAGGATGGGGGGGAACCAGCTCTGACGAAGAGGCAACTCATCCTGGCCTTCCCTGGCTGCCCATTGTGGGATGCTGTGGGGCTTGCCTGAGCCAGGGGCTGCCTGTCTGTTCCCCCTCCCGGCCTGGTCCAGGCTTTTCCTATATAAATCAAAGAAGAAAAAAGAGAACAGGGGCAAAAGCCTCCCTGGGATGTGTTACACAGGTGGTGGGGAGAACCACTCATTCAGGACAGCAAAGGAGTTTATTCACCGGAGCTGGACTGTGCCCCAGCTCCCTGCCAAACTCTGCTGGGAGCAGATCAGGCTGGGATGAACCCATCCAGGGCATGCAGAGCACCAGAGGAGAGAAGGCTGTGGGAGCCCAGGCTGTGCAGAGCAGGAAGCAAGCACAGCCTGGGCTCCCACCACTGACCCACATCCCCGAGTGGTGAGGGGTGCCCAGGGAGCCCAAAGCTCCCATCACTCGGCAGAACAGCCTCATGCTGGCAGTGGAGCCCGCTCATTTTGCTTCTCTCCAGGCTTCCTGCCCCAGGAAGCTTTTGATGACTGTGTAACACAGAGGCTTAACTGCACCTCGGCTTTCCTTAGCCTCCAGTTAGGCAGGCAAAGCTCTGAGAGCAGGCTGCCAGCAAGCATCAAGACACAATTCCCTCCTCCTCCATCTTCAGCCAACACCCATCCACAGAGTTGTATAAACATGCAATGATAAGTGGCAGGAAGATCACACCAGTGCTCCCAGACGAGAAGTTTGCATCATCAGAGAGCTGAAGAGTCCCTTGGGAACACCCAAGGAGATGCTGCAGTACCCACTGGTCCCAGGAGCCCCGTTGTGCCCAGGGGACACTCTTGCTGAGCCACCACACTGTGCTGTTCTCCTGTCCCCAGGCAACACAACCCCAGCCCACCAGGGCACCTGCTGGGTCCTTGCCCCCGGAGCCAGCTTCAGTGGCCGAAAACACTCCGAGTAAGCAGCTCCGCACTGCCACGGACTCCAGCAAAAACAGACTGCAAGGAGTACTGGCAGCCACACCTACAGCACACTGTAAGGCAGAACAGCGAGCAGCAGGGTGACACTAATTTGCTGTCAGACCTGCTGCATTATTGCCACTCAGTTTTGGAATGACGTATTCATGACTCCCAAAAAACACCCCTTAGAGCCGGGAATGGGTGGGTTTTGGTGCTCCAGTGTTGGAGATGCACATCTGCCTGTGTCCTCACACCTCCAGCATTTTACAGTGTGCATCTGGAGAAGAGCTCTCTTTGGGTCGTGTTGGCTTCCTGCACAGGGGTACATGTGAGGATCGAGCACCCTTCTAAAGCTCCAAAGCTGGAGCTTTGGGAGTCCTCTGCCTGCCTGAAGAGGCATCAGCCGGGGTATGTCCAAGGAGCTCACCTGCCCCATGTCCTGCCCTGCACCACTCCTTCTCCCCATACCAGCTGCCCCTCGGCTGCAGGTCTAAAATCCTAAAGCACTGAAAGCCATTAAAACAGTCCTGCTCCTCAGGCACTTGTGAGCTAAAGAGACATGGTTTGTGCCCCATTTATTTCTTCATGGTCTCTAAATGCCCCAAAACCCTCCAGGAGTCATAAAAGAGGCACACAGCTGCTTCTTCCTGACTTTTAAAATTAGAAAGATCAGCTTGGCTTACTGGTACTTACCTCCATGTCCAGAGGATTCCCCTGCCCATAGTGGGATGACTGGAAAGCAAATACGGAGATTTCTGTCTTATGCCAACAGAAATGTTGGCAAAGGGTCTCCCACTGGCACAGGGCCATCCCCAGGATTTACAGCAGTAAACCTCATTCCTTACAGACTGATGTGATTTTTTAGCTTCCTCTGTGGTGCGAGGAACAAAACCAGGTGCCAATATGTACAGAATTCCTGGGGGTGGCACTGGGGATCTTTAATTCTCTTCTCAGAAGATACACGTGGTCAGTGTACACAGCTGGAAGTGACCAGTCCCCAGGCAGCCGGGCTCTGGGGCACACACAGCCTCTCTGTTACCACTCATCCAGGTATCCAGGCTCCAGCCATCAAGGAATGAGGTCTCTTGAATCCAAATCAAAGTCCTTCATTGTTAAGAGCACCCTAAGACACAAACTGAAGAGCTGTCTTTATCAGCTGTTCTGAGGGAAGAGAAAGGCTGTGATGGGCAAAGGAGTGAGATTCTTCCAAACCTTGTAAGGTAAAAGTGCTCCCCTCAAACGTGCAGGTAAAACGCTGGCATAAGCACCACATCCCTTGCTCTGCAGCCAGCACAGTGCCAACACACCTCCAGGTAGAACAGCAAAACAAATCCACAAACTAAAGACAAATCTTGTTCTTAGCTCACAAAATGATGCACATACACATAGACAAGTTATCAGAAAAGGCATTATATTTTGGTTTCCACCTTATTTAAAACTGATTTTGGTTTTCAATTAATCAGATCTGAGTATGTCCAAGTTCAGGTTTCAATGTTTTTTTCCCCATAACAGTAATGATCTGGACGACCATAATTATAAAAGGGACGGGGAGAAATCCCAAGAACAAGTTACACAGTCTGAACTGTGCTCTCTTCCACACGAGCACTCTAGGGAATGTTAGTTTCAGCTCTTCCTTTTTTTTTTTTTCCTTTTTTTCTTCCTTCAGGTTGTTACTAACAAAAATCTCTACTGTTTATTAAAGCAAAGCTACAGTAAATTTTCTTGCAGTCTTACAGCAGGTTTTCATATTACCAGTAGGACTCGCATGCATGGATTGCAGTCACACACACACGCTCACAGACATTATACAGTAGCCAGTTGCCACCATTAAAAAAAAAAACCGAAAAGAAAGAGAAAGAAAACAGACATTCATTTCTTTAAGTGGTCATTATTAGAATCGCACCAAACTTTTGGATTAAAAAAAAAAATACTGCACAGGTCTTCCACATCTACATGGTAAATCATCCCTTTCGCAATGGACGGAGCTCTCGTCTCCATTTGTTCAACATGCATCGCTGAAGCTTGAAGGCACGCTGGCCAAGGAGAGCCCTGTTCTTTTGTCATCTGAACTCCAGTGTGCTGCTATCGGGGTGCAAAAAAAGGACAAAATAAAGCCAAGCCCTTTTGCAGCACACCGGGAAAAGGTCATTCGGAGACCACAGTACTTGGAAGGCAGCCCAGCTGCCTGGATTCTACTGCTAACTGTGCTCTTGGAGGCATTGAAGGAACACACTTGTCTTTAAAAATGACACATAAAGGCAAATTTCTGCAAACCCTTTCTTTTCAAACCGCCTAAGGTAGACTAACACTCCTTCTAGAAGAAACTGGTCCTTCAGTCACCAGCTTCAAGTGGGAAATTTCCTACCTGCTGTCTTAAACACTGAAGCACCAGAGATTATAGGGCTGATGTGTTTGGGCATTCATCAGCTTAAGGGAAACTTAATATCAGGAAAGAATAAAAAAAAATAACCGAAGGAAAAAAGATGGAAAGAAATCCCCAATGCCTCAAGAGCACTATATCAAACCAGAACTCTTGGG
Organism: Edolisoma coerulescens; assembly: GCA_013397115.1. Taxonomy (NCBI): domain Eukaryota; kingdom Metazoa; phylum Chordata; class Aves; order Passeriformes; family Campephagidae; genus Edolisoma; species Edolisoma coerulescens. The sequence continues at coordinate 379,166 of VWZW01002807.1, read as the reverse complement.
CTACTGACTGCCGGCACTGTCAGAAGCTGCTCGCTTCTGGGAAGACACCTGGAGGTTGAAGCCTTATGGTGATCTGGTATCCTCCCAGGGTGAGATTTGCTGAGTTTTACTGATTGCAAGATAAAGCAGTGTTTCGGAAAACTAAAACCAACAAACTCATAATAACCATCACCAAAATCACCGTTGGAAAAATTCCATTTTTTAGAAGGTCTCATTGAGAAACATCAGTCCCTACTCCATGGAGCAAGGCAGATATGATTAACAAAACCCAGAGTGACCCGTCCCCCACAAGCCGGGCCTTCGAGGACTAGTCCCCATATTATATTGGAGGGGAGAAAGAAAAATAAACAAAAAAAAAAAAAGGTTCTATCACCTTTTCCTCCTGTTAAAGTTTTAATCCTCTTATTCCATTTTTATTTGTTTTTTTCCTCCGATTCTCCCTTCCACTCTGCCACCTTAGCTGGGGGAGTTATTGGTACAAGAGTTTGGAGAGTCCTGCTCATTTATTGTGTTCAAGAGTACACACACCGGCTGCCGGGGCAGGTGGTGGTGGCTGTGTTCGCGGTGCTGCTCCTCCGCGGCACTGAAAAGCCCTTCCTCCTCGTCCCCGTGGGGACGGCCGCTGCAGCTGTCGCAGAAGTCCAGGGGCCCGTCCAGAGCGTCATCGATGAGCCCGTCAAACTCCTTGAGGTCGTCGTCGTGATGACCCCGGTTGCACACGCAGACTTCTATGCCCGAGTCGCCGGTGAAACGGCGCTGCCTGCCCGGCGTCTTGTCCTTGGCGTCGGGAATGGCGCTGCTCTGCTCTAAGCTCTCAGAGCTGTAACCTTTCAGCAGTCCCTCCTTGCACTCCGTATCCTTATCGGGACTGGCCCTCTCCACTAGCTCAGCCCCCGTGCTGGTACTGCCGGGCTCGACGCTTTGCATTTTGGCGACGGCCCTCTCGCCCAGCACGGTGGTGGAGGGCTCGGGGTCCCCGCGGCCGGGCGCCCCGGTGCTGTCAGTACTGCTGTTATTGCTGCTGGGTGCTGCAGAGCTGCTCTGTGCTGGCTGCAGGGTCCTGGGCGTGTCCGGGATTGTGCTACTGCTGCCTGCTGGGACGCACTGCTGATGTAAGGCACTGTACGGGGGCGGGGGGGTCGGCGGTCGGTTCACCACTTCCTCATAGGGAGGTAGCAAATAGTTTGGCAAAAACCCTAGAAGTGGGAGGCAAGGAGGAGAAGTTATTTCAGGAGCAGCTTATCTCAGGAAACGAGTCACTAATACAGGTTGGTATGGCATCTGTCACCTACCAGCACCTTCCCACTGAACAGCACAACGGGCCCTACAAAGGGGTGCCAGAACTTGACCCAAGTGAGGCACATCATGTTTCAGAGAAGCAGCAAACATGGCACAGAGGGCACCATTTCAGGAGGAGATGGACACAAATGGGAACAGCACCCTGATCTCTTGACTCTCTCTATGCTTACCAGGCAAACCTCCCTGGACCATGTACCCCAATACAGCCCCATAAACCACACCAGGGCTGGCCTGTGTTGGCTGGAAGGAACAACTCCCCCAGCCCTCTCCAACACTGCCTTCTTAGCCGAATTTCCACTTTCAAGAGTGAAGATTTCATCTCACCAAGCATTGTGCAAATATGAAGAGACATGAGCAATTACAAGGAACTTGGAGATCCTGGCTTTTGGTTGCTGTTTTAATGCTGGATTCAATTCTTCTGGTGCAGTCAGAATAAATTTGCAGTACTGGCAAAAGAGTTTGGCTTATTGTACTTACAGCCTTTCAAACCCATGAAAAATTTTGTTTATTTCTTAGGAGGCAACAAAATATTCTATATAGACAGAATGTACCTAAACACTGGAAACATTTAAGGACAGCACTGCAATTTTCCATGTGCAGTTGCATATCCCTAGGGCTGGGGAGGAAAAGGCTGCTGGGGATAATTTCTGAGGTGACTGCCAGAGTTTAACAAGAAAAGCAAGTTCATAGATGCAATTCAACAGTCTGTCAGAGGAAACTCAGCTGTGGTACCTCCAGTCAGAAGTAGACTTGCTGTTCTAGCACAGCGTAGCAGAACACAAGGAGAGCACAAAGTGATTGTACTTTCCCTGAGTTGTGGGCAACAGCTCCTTCACACAAAGTCCTAGGGCTGCTCACCAGCAGTATGGCCTGGGAACCACAGCACAGGGTGGGAGCCAGCAGAGTCTCTGCTGAGACTCCACTTTCTCCCAGTCTGTGTGACCAAATTTTGTGAAGCCACTTCCCACATCTCAGTACCACCAGCAGCAAGTCCAGGCTGGAAAGGAGGAGGGGTTCAAATGCATCCCACACCACCTCCTCTATACACACCATGGTTAGGCAGCAAAGCTGCCCACAGCCTCTTGCTGAGTCCAACTACTGTTCCCTCCTTCCACCCAACACAGGGAACTCGCTGCTGCCATGCTCCCCACGGTCTCCAGGCAAAGCAGTGAGGTACGTACGGAAATAAAAGGGCAGGGCTGAGTAGTTATGGGCCTCCCGGTAAGCGATCAGGTTGATCTCGTGCTGCCGCTGCTGGGCCTGGAGGCGGTGCTTGGTGCGGCGGTGATGGCAAACACAACAGCAGCTGAGGATGATGATGATGGTCCACACCAGCCAAAACCCTGCAGCAGGGGAGAGCAAGTGTTAGCCATTGTATGAGAGCTGCATCCAAACCCAGGAAACCCCAAGAAGCCAATGGAGAAGATCATCTGAAAGCCTGGATCTGAACCTGCACGGGTCTAAAGGCAGAAATATGTGTTGGGCCAGGAGGCTTCAACATGGACCTTCCTGCCTGTGTGGGACACTGCTACTCCAACGGCCTTGCCAGAACCGGGTAACTCTGAACACACTTTGGTACAACGTGGATCTTGTTCAATAGGTACAGCTCTGGAGAAGAACAAAATATGGAGACAGGGCTCCCCCCTCCATTGCTCCTACCCTTTGGTTACCATTTCTTCCAGCCAAAAATGAGCAGAGCTGTGAATAGCATTGAACTTGCCTCCCACAGCCACTTTGGTTTGAAAATAACAATCAAGACACAAAAGACACTCTGCAGATTGACCACAGAAGAAGAGAAAAACCCCAAGCACTATGTTTTGCTTTTGTTTGCACTGTTCTTTAATTTCCAGCCCAAATCCTTCATTGTTATGTTTAACAAAAACATACTCTTTTTTCATAAATGTCTCAAAATATTTTTAAAACTTATTTTTGTATTCAGTATCTTAAATTATCCAAAATTAAATTAAACTAGCCTCCCTCTCTGAATCCTCAAGAAACCTAACTTCTGCTCTGTTTGTGGTCACGGCGGGTTTCTGTGCACTGTTGTACCTCATGTACACTGCTCCTTAAAAGGGAATTTTAAAAGACCACTTCCCGAATTTTACCCAGGCCCTCCAACATGTGGAATAACTCCCCCTTTCCATGAATTTCTCACTTGCATGCGCTACAAATGTTTCCGAGACACACTTCAAAAAGCTGGAACATTCACTCCAGATTAGGCTTTTGTCTCCTGCAACTGCAGCCCACAGCCTGACCTGCCCCAGTGTCTGTAAGCTCTATCTTTTTTAAGCTGAGTTTTTGCATCTAAAGATACTGGGAGAGCTCTTCCTTTAGAAACACGAAGGCTTGGCAGTCACTCCTCACTAGAGATCACAACACTGTTCTTCTTTCTGTAACACCTCTGCCACTCTTCACTATTCCCAAACAGTCAAAATGGAGATTCCTAATGCTACAGCCCATTTTCAGGAAGGCCAGTCTATCCTATGGTATCAAACTGCTCTTCTCTCTCCACTAAAAACCTCTGGTCATGCCTTTACAATACCTTGATGTTTCCAGCATCCCCTGCTGTGTTTGCAATGTTTTCTCTGCTAAGAGCTAGGTGGGGAAAGGTGAACAGCTTAGGAATTTGAAGAATGAAAGGAGTATTGCTCTGGCTCAGGACAAAGTGCAATAGATCCATATCACCCATCTCACAGACCTGCACTGGGCTGTTTCTAGGTGAACTGGATCGTGCCATATCATGTCTCTGAGCATTTCGAGTGGGGACTTTCACCTCCCTGTGTCGTAACCCAAATTCCTCATGTATTTTGCACAGCAAACTGAAATCTCTCTCCTGCCTTGTGCAATCTGTTTCCCTAATCAACTGGAACCTGCCTTACCAAACTTATCAAAACCTGCCATCAAATGAAGGTGTTACATATTCCTCCCCCCTTTTTTTTTTCTTGGCTGGAAATGAAGGTTCCTGGGTAGTTTCTCTTGCCAGCCTGCTCAGCTGTACCAGAGAGGAGACTGCGATCTTCATTCCAGAGAAGCAAAGGACAAAGTACTCAAGGTGCTCTCTGCACTTCCCAAACCAAAATGTGAATGTGGCCACTGCCCTCCAAATACCTTCCTGTTTCTAAAAAAAGCGTTTTTATATAAACTAAAAAGGATTGGTCCAGTCCACCCTTCGCTCCAAAGCCAAACATTTGCAACCATTTCTGTACCCTCTTACCACTACCAAAATCTTGGTACACAAATACAATACTTCAGCCATCTCACAGTTTGAAGACTATCACCAATAAATACACTTTATTTCTCGCTAAGAGAAGGTCCCTTGGCTCCTGCTTGCTGAGGAAGCAAGAATACACTCATCAAAACCAGGTCATTGGCACAGCATGCCACCATGCACTGAGGCAGGCCTGCAGTTCGTCTTCTAAGTACTCCTTATTTTCGAAGAGCAGTCCATGATCATGAGTTCAATAACAATGGAAAATTACACCCAGCTATCCAGGGATTTTAGCTACAGTTATGAAAACAGATGCTTTTTAACACATTTGATCATGTCCTTTCCCAAGGAGTCTAGATACAATGGTAGCAAGCAGCACTTAATTAGTTAAGATGTCCTGGAGAACTGCCACTGTTAAGCAATCTCAGCTGTAGCAGCCAAATATTTCTGCAGGGAATAACTGCTCCCACCCAAGCCTGCATGCAGAAGATTAAAAAAGTATTTCTTTAGAAAACTTCTCTACCCCTTCCAAAAAAAAATCCCAAAGTGCTTTGCACAAAACCAATGCTCAAACTCAGAGTAGGGGTCAGAGTAAGCTCAGCCATTCCTGGGAAGAGGTGTGGCAACTCTGTTAACAACATGCAGTAACAACATACAACAGCTTAGGATAATAAATTAATGTTGGATCCTACTGAAACCGCAGGTGGCATTTAAGTAAACACACCATAATTTACTGGATTGCAATTTGGCCTCAGTGTCAGGAACACCACCTTCATTCCCGTGCAAAGAGTCTGTGCATGCTCGCGAACGCGAGCGGATGAGATCTCTTGTTTTTCATGAGAACCTCCAGAAAAAGAACCCACTAATACCACATTATTGCCTGGTTTCATTAACCACTGACACTTCCTAGAGCTTCTAGGAATTACTCAACCCCTGACTCAGAATGAGCCTGGAGGACTTGCCTGGATGATCGCAGGAGATCAGCAGCATGTGCCCACCACAGTCATTTGCTGGCCTGGCTTCTGGCGTCCTCTTTAATGGCTGTGTCCCCACCTTGTCACCCAAGAGCATATCTGCACTGCAGGGCTGGAAGGTCCCCAGTGCATCAGAAGCAATAGGATGGGACACCCATGGGAGCTCAGGCACAGGAGGGGCTCCCTGGTTGTCACCTGGGCAGAGGTGCCAGTGCTGGGAGAAGGACTGGGCGCAGCTCTGGTTGCAAGCCCAGCACGGTGCTGAGAGTTCAGGGCCTCTACAAAAGGCTCTACAACACTCCCTTGCCAGGAGTTTGGGCACAGCTGCAGTTTTGGCTGCAGAACAGAAAAACTGCAAAAGCCTAGCAAATATATACTACGGTCACCTATTTGGAATAAAGCTATGCTCCAAGGCCAAGTGCAATTGTAAATATTATGTCTAAAAGTATGGAGTGAACAGCGAAGATGTTCATGGCTGAGCTGTGCATTTGCACACCGGGTGAGGCTTGGCTTCAAACCAGCAGCAGGGAGGTGAGCTGAGCAGACCACTGGCCTGTGCAGCCAGCGGCTCATTTGGCAGGAGGGGAATTGCAAATTCACCCAAAGACAACACTACACGAGCAGAAAACGCAGCAGCCAAGCCCAGCAGCAGCAGACGCTAACACTTCCTTCAGGGTAAAAACAGGTACTAATTCTGCCTCATGCTGAAAATGGGTAAGATGTACAGAGGCAACTGATGTTTGGCATTAAAAAGCCTCTAAAAGCCAAGTAAAACTGAGCTTCTGGTTGTCTTCAATGTCCCCAAAAGCCTTCACTGTTGCCAAAAGCCTTCCTCATGCTCTTCAAGATGTACCTTCTTCCCAAATGGATATGAGCTGTTTTTCAGCAGCATTGTGTTGAGCTACTGCCGCAGTCACTGGAAAAGGAAAAAAGGTTGGGAGACACAACCTCAGCCAAATTTGCCATTAAATGTCTGATCTGAGAGTATTTTCCACAGCCACCTGGCAGTGACCACTGGGAACAAAAGCTTGGGGCAACCTGAGGACAACACAACAGATAAAAAACGAACGGTGACTTTGGAAATACAACTTCTGATGGATAGCCTGAGCAGAAGCAAAGTACCAGTCTGGAACAAAACAGGCACCAGGAGACCACTAGATTTGAAGGCAATTTCAGTCTTGCTCTTGGTTTATGGAAGAGTCAGAAGTTGCAACGCTCTCCACGCCCAAAAAAGACTGAGTCCTGAGAAACACTTCTATATCTTTTGTTAAATTCACTGGTGATGCCTAGGGGTGAATAATGATGCAAGCAAAGATGAAACAGACACAGCCAAGGAGCTGATTATTGCCAAGAGATTTTCCTGAAAGAGCACCAAAATCTTTCATAAAAGTAAAAGAAGCAGTACCAATCTCTTACCCAGCATCTGACAGGCTCAGAGCTGTAAGCCTGACACGAGCACCAAGCTCAGGAAATCAGAATGGGAGCTGCAGAAACACCTGGGAATGGAATTAGCTCCCATGAAAGCCATCTCTCACAACCAGAGGAAATACTGAAGAAAGAGAAGACCGCTACACTAACAGCATTCTTGGGAAAAGGGAACCCCATCACAAGGCCATGCACCAGAGATGTTTCCTACCAGCTGTGAAAGAACGTGCTTAAAGCTTCAAGAAAACCCTTTCTAGGACACTAACCATAGTTTTGCTCAAACTTCAAAATAAGTAAGAATAAAACAGTTTAAGAATTAAAAAAACAGAGCACTCCTTCCTCATGAAAAAGGAGGGAGCAATATTTGCTTTGATGCTGTACTGTATTTGTTGCCTGGGATGCTGCCATCAGCAATGCCGTTGAGGGAAGCTCCTTTTATCCTGTGCAAAATGGAAAATGTTTTCTGGAGCGTTCCAAGTGTACGAACAGAGAAATTTGCCCCCAAGTTCATGGTAAACTTGGGCAAATGCCATGGCTCTGCTGGCAGGAAACCCCCTAAAAGCAAGCCAAAACATACTGCAAAGTGCCTTTGTGTCTGCTTGACAAGCATCTGGATAATAGCTTTGGCTCCATGAGAGCTGGTTCTGAACAGAAGGAGAAGTGGGACACTTTCACTGACTAAGAAGTGTCCCAAATGGTGGCCTCACAGTCAGGCATGGCTGGAAAAAAATTGTCTTTCACAGAGCCAACATTATAATCAAAAAGGGAAGAGAAATTTACTTGGTACTACAACCTGGATGCCCTTGGGTTTAATCGTGTCCTTTGGCAGAGAGGTCACATCGTCTCCTGCCACTGCAGGCACGAGCCTGTACGAGCCAACACTACTACTCAAGAATGCCAGATGAAGGATCCAGGCCATAGGCCCATGAACATTTTAAGAAGGAATAAAAGAAGCCGCTGAATGACGCGATCCTCTCCTGCCTGTCTCAACCATACCTCCTGCTGCTTCCTCCACCTCTTCTTGTGCCGGCACAAAGCTGTGCGCAACTGTGGTTTGAACTGGTTTGAGGGAACCAGAGCAGGTTGAAACTCGTTTGGCAAACACAGCAGCAGCAGCAAGAGAAAGACTGTGACTTTCAGTGACAGTTTTATGTTAGTTTAAGTCATTGGAACTGCAGTCCCAGCCTGACCTCACCGCGGGAAAAAGTTGCTGAATATTTGTAGAGTACAATGGCAAAACAAAAAAGCTGAAGACATCTCCAACTCCTGCTTGCTTGCTCCCAGACTGGTAACAAAAGGAGACGCACGTTAACTGCAACTGGTTTCTAGTTTTCAGAGTAGTGTCCACTATGTATGGTAAACCCACTGCAATGAGATAAGATGGAAAAACACAAGTTTCAGAAAAATCCTTTGCCTATCTTGCAATGAGAGCCAACTTGAGGCAGTAAATCTGCAAACACTGTTTTTATGCCTCTCTCCTAGGGAGGGAGCCTTCCAAGGGCAATTGCTCCCATGCTCCAGATGAGACATTTTTAAGTCCAGTCCCACCCAAGAGACCTATGTTGGTAAAATGCATGTTGAACAACAGTCTGACAGAGACCAAAGTGGAACATCCAGCTGAGACCATGTCCTGAATGTCTAGGAACAACAGATCTGGCTACCTGGTGAGGAGCTGGCTTGGAGGTACGTAGGGCAGGGGGTGAAACAGCACCAGGAAGTTCTCTTGCCTCTCCATGCTGTTTAACACAGCTCAGGTGGAAGCAGCCACCCAGGGCCAAAGTCAGTATCTGCATAGCCAGACTATGCCAGACAGCTTGCCTTCTGCTTTGGATCTGGGAATTTTACTGAGCCAGACCAAAACAAACTTAAGGTGATTTAGCTGTCTGGATTAGGCTACAAGAAGTCCAAGGAAATCAGGAAATAACTCCCTCAGTGACCCTACTTATTATGAGTTTCTGTATGGTTGTGACATCTGTTGTTTGCCCTATACTGTCGGTGAGGCTTTGTCACGGCGGGGTTATCGCTGCAGCACAGCTGAGGAGGAACAGCCGAAGGGGAAGTCTGAGACACCCAGGAAAGAGAAGCAAGTACAACCATGTAGAAGGCTGGGTGAAAGGCAAAGAACAGTAAAAATCTCTCTTTGAAAAAGGATGTGGGATACCACAACACAGGGTAAGGACGAAAATGTGGGACTGGTGCATTGTCTGACTGAGTGTTTTGGAGACTGCAGCAAAGTCTTGGACACGAATTCCTGTTATAAAGCTGACCTCCTGGAATATGTACATGGTACAGCAGTTGCTTTAGTTTTAGCAACTAACCGGATCCTTGCCAGAATTTTCTGGCAGCATGCTTTCTGGGAAAAGAGCTGTCTAGCGATTCCAAGGGGAAGTGTGCAGAGATGAGCAGAATGTTCAAAATCAGCAAAAACATTGACTGTGCTGCTTGCAAACAGAACATTTTTTCCTGTACAACCCTTCCACTAGGACCTAAACAGTAAAGATCTTTTTTCTTTTCTTTCTCTCAGAAAGAGAAGCTCAGTATCACTGCTAAAAAAGACAATGAAACAAAACAGGCACAAGCAATATATGAACACTCACTCATTGCCAATGCTGGGTTGCTGTGCAGTACCTAAATGACCCAAGGCCAGCTAAGCCCTCGAACTTCAAAATCCTACAACTTTTTGCACGCAGTAAGCAGCTGCCTGTTTCCATGCTCCATGATTCCTGAGGCACAGTGTACTATTTTTCCAACCACACAATGAAATATACTTCTTTCTACAGCTTTGCTTGCTGTCTTGAGAGCTTCTGGAATCACTTAATGATTCCAAAGGCAAGGAGAGACACAAGGATAGATGTCACGAGATCTGGATTTAGTTTTCAGTCCACATTATACCCTTAAATCTGGAAAAATCCAGAACCCCCGAGCCTTACTTCTTAACCTGCAAAACACAGGAACTGCATTACTCGATTACCTTCTCTCCTGTATTTTGAAAAGTGGTATTTTGGAATGTTTAAGCAATAAGACACCTGCCAGGCCTGGAGAAAGGCCAACATTTGAAAACTCCAGCAAATCACAATCACATCATAGAGACCCAAATAAAAACTGCTAGGAAGCGAAATCCAGTGGCTGCTGGAATTCTGCCCCTTGGGGACCATGAGTTCTCTGGAAGGCCCAAGTAAATTGTTCAATTAAAACGCTGACCCAGCTCATCCACCATCCAAACATCTTTCCCTATATGACGAAATGCAACAGTAAATTTTTCCATTTTATTTTTTATCATTATGTTCCAAGAAAATGAAAAGACATAATGCAGCTTTCCCCCCACCATGTTACCAGCTACCAAGCTTGAGTTAAGAACTAACTAGACCTTTACATAGTTATTAGACCTGTATCTATAAATCTGTATATAGTTTTATTATTTGGCAACACAGCACTGTTGTTTTTTTTTTTTTAATAAGAGATGGGTGGGGAATCTGAACTAGGCTGTTATCTAATTTTAAACACAGGCTGTCCACCTGCTTGGTATATCATATTCTCCATTCCTCTACTCCACCCCTTAACAAAATAATACCTTGATTTTACATCCTATTCCACTACCCTCAACAACTGGTTTAAAATTACCACAAGCCTAGAATTGCTGAGATCAGCCACTTTCAAAGACAAACTTCCCTCAAATTCCTAAACAGGGAAAAAGGTCCTTTTTACAGGAAAAATTCCAAGTGGCCACAAAACAGGATCACATTTCAGAAAGCATGTCCAGCAAAGACAGACCAGTTTTCTTTTCCATTTCAAATGCCACCCTCCTCTGCTTCTTCTTCCCACAAAGCTGTGGTGGTAAATAAATCCAGGATTTAATTCAACAGGACTAGCAAGAAGGTCTGCTTTCAGGCACACAAAAGCACCAGTGGTCTGAGAAGGTCGAGAGAAACAAAAACTTCTCAAAAGTTACTTCAGTACATGCATGTGCTGGTTAAAATCAAAACAGAACGACCACGAAGCCATACTTAAAAGGTGCTGCTATGTTAACTGTTCATTAACCAGAAGTTATTATTAACTTTTAAAAAGCTAATCTATTCTCAAGCATGTAAAGCTGTTGCTCTCCACTGCTCATATTAAGACTATTTACATTTACTATCACCACTTTTCACCTTGAAGACCTTCAGAGTGCCTCACCATATGTACCTATCAAAGATACTCCACAACTCCTGAGCAGCAACTAAGCTCACAAGCTCTAGAATACAGGTTTACTTTTAAAGGACATCCTCCTCTACGACTCCTTCCCACCCAAAAGACACTTTTTTCCTACCATTCATAATGGCAAAGCAAGCTTTGAAAACATTAACTGATTTTAAATCAATGCTGGATGTTTGCCTGAATTTGCAGAAAGCCTAGAAGACAGGCCTCATGTTTGAATTATTCCCCTCACCTTGGTGTGGTACACAATGCTCTCTGTGAGGCAGAAAGAATGTGAACACACACAAACCTATTTCTCCCGAGGAACCATCCAGCAGTGTGTGCAACCAACACGTTTACTCCATGATCTCAGTGTGACCTGGGCGCCTGCTCTAAAAAGTAGCCTTTAATATTCTGCCTCCTTCTAACAAAATCTGGTTTTATCTTCCAATTACTTTCATGATGCAGCCAGGCACTGCCAAGTATAAAAGTCTGTGCCATACTGAAAGCACAAAGACAGCTAAACCATCCCATTAAAACGGCAGGGGGCTATTGCTTGGACCAGACTGTTTGTATGCAGTTCAACTACGCCTGTCTTTCAAGATGTCCATGGGAGAAACATGGTGACCGTGCCACCGGCCCCAGTGTGCAGCTGCACTCCACGCTGCTGATCAATTTAGATCCTGCTTGCCACAGAGCCTGTAAGCCCTTGCACACATGCAGCTTCCTCTACATTCCCACCCACACAAACACAAAACCGGGTTTGACCTTCCCCACTCTGCTCTGTCCATGCAACCCCCTCTAGTCTGAACAAATTCCTGCCACTTGTCCTGCCTGTGCTGCTGACTGCTACAATCTGATCCAGGCAGTCCAGTATATTCATGTCTGTTTCTCAGCCTGCTATGGTCCCTGGAGCTGCCCCTGGCCCCCTATCCTGAATTGTTTCTTGAACTGTTCAGACATTTTGGAAAATAAGTCTGCTGTAAAAGGTCTGCAATACATTAAAATCCTGCCATTAATACTGACACAGCCAGCCACTGGAGTTTGAGCACAGTGTGTCTTGAAGATGCTTACAATAGAGTCCTGTTTAGTTTATAACCACATCCTCCATACTGCATTGGCTAGTCTGAGAAGTAAAAGCATGTTTCTAGACTAAAGGATGAAATGTCAGCTACTCTTGTCCTTGGATCCAGGTAAAGTGACAGTCTTCGTATGTATAACACATTTCCACACACAAGCTACTTTGAGAAAATGAAACTGTGGGCACAATGGAGGGATTAAGTAGAAAGCACAGTTGCATAAAAACTAGAAGATACCATTGGGTGTGGTAAGAAAGTATCTCCAGTCTCTAATGTAGAGGTACAATATTCAGAGCGCTGCATTTCCAAATTCCAGCAGCAGAGATGCCCTCCCAGCCTAGGCTCGGGGCAGTACAACAGCACATCAATGTTCAACCTTTTGTGCTCCTCCTCAAGAAAGAAGACATCACCAGACTGAGCAAGCTGAAGTTTTCCTTTAAAATTCAGCATTAATTACTTTCTTATGCTTTCAACTTTCCATTTTTCTATGTATCTTTAACAAGTTTTGCTGACCGCCTGCTTTGGCCTGCCTGCTGCCATCTAAGGGGACTCAGCAGGTACAGTCACTCAACCACTTGCTGGAAACTTTGGTATTTTTAAATCCCACATTTTGGAAAAGAGGAGAAAAGAGGGGTTGCAATGGGCAATGTGTGTTCCTCACAGCACAGCATTCAGCCACTGCAAACCCACAGGATTTACCCACGACTCTCTCTATGCAAGGACTCCAAACACAGTGACTCCTGAAGAGAATAAGCACCCTGGCCCTTCTCCTTGAAAGGACATCTTTAAAAAGATATACCAGACTTAAACTGTTGTGCTTGCAAAGAACTAAACCAACAAGATAAAAGACACTGAATTAATTCTTTGCGTGTGTCCAGCTCTAGTGTTGTATGGCATTTCTCCCTCAAGCTGGTTTCCTCATTCCCGTACAATGTTATCTTGAGTACCCAAATCAGTGAGAAGAGCAAACAACAGTGGCAAGATGCCCCATTACTCCTGAGAAAGCACCCACTGCAACAACCCTATTTCCTTGTCATATCACATCAGCTCCGGATTGTGTTGCAGTGAAATGCAATGGGAATGCACAACAAGGGCTGGACACAAAACCCCACGGGACAGAAGCCAGACCTGTAGTATGGTATGAGAGCCATGCAGATTAGGAAGGGAAGCCATACAAAACGGAAGGACTTACACCAGAGTTCATAGTAGTAGTTGCAACACTGGGATTGTCCACAACAGTGGCCCGTTTCACATATGTAACTTTGATTGTTGACACCCATGCAGGTTTCCTTGTCCTAAAATTAAACAGACACACTTTTAAGATGCTTTGTCAGTATCTTTTGGAAATGTTTTACTCAATGATCTGCAAGCATTTGAAAAGTACAAGTTATGGTCTTTGGAAACTCTAAAATACATAAGGAGGTTAAAAGACATCTAAGGACCACCAAAAAACACAAAGGACTGTTCAGAAGAAAATCCCCGCATCTCCAAACCCATGAGTTACACTGTTTTAGCATCAAGTCAGCACTGCTGGCTCATCATCCCTCTCCTTTTCCACTAAAAGTTACCACATTTTGGGAGCCAGGCATTCTCTTAAAAGAAGAGATGACATTTGTTCCATATTGTACACAATATCGCTGTATTACTGGGGCTGAATGCCAAGTGGAGGAAAAGCACTCATAAAGGGAATGTTATAATTTGAGAAAAGACTGCTTGGATTCATTTAGATCTAAATGATAATTACAATATGTTCCTGCAAGATTCCAATCTAAAATGATTCCTTCATAATTAGCCACGTGCTTTATGTAAGATCAGCATTCCTGTAAAACTTCTTCCTGGAATAGCAAAGTAGTCCAGGAGCAGAGCCAAATCAGCTGTAGCGTATCATCCAGCAGGTCCTCAAGATATCTAACATGGAAAAGGTCTATGGTGTGAGGTCTCAGTTCCCCACATGGTGCACCACTTCCCAGAAGACCGTGTTTTCCTCCTAGTCTGAAAACATGGCTGGGAAAAAGTACAAAACACAAGAAAACAGAAGCATTTTACAGGCTGTGGTTTGTACATCCTCTAATAGGTTTTGGGGTAACCTGGGAGTTCAAAGAACACTACGGAGTTTAAGAAACAAACAAATCTTAACTAAAACCACTGTAACAAAGTTTTTATTTTCACTTTCTTTCACTTGAAATTTCTTATAAGGAAAAGAAAATGTGGGTAGGCTTATACTGAAAGCTGTGTTGAAACAAGTAATTTTGAAAGTACCGACCCACTAAAAACCAACAAAACCCCACCAGCAGGCTACAGGGATGCACATCTGTGGATCCTAACACTGGCTGAACTGTACCGTTCTTCTCTTTTATGTGAGTGCACCACGGCCACACTTCTCACAAACCTCTATGGAGCCACCACACATGCAAAATACCAAGTGCTTTTCAAACGGTGAACCACCTCACTGAACAAGCGATGTGAGGCAGCAGCTTCAATGCATAAGAGTCCTGAACTAAGTTTTCAGTATATTTGGGGACCTGGAGGAGCACCAGCACTTCCCCGCCACGCAGCACCCCAGTTGGAGCCGCACCTCCCCAACACAGGTCTCTCTCCTGAGCACCCAAATTACAGCAGCAACATAACTTCTAAAAGCAGAACAACCTCCTGCCACCTGAGGCTCAACAGGAAAGACCCCACGTTGCTTCTTTTCTCCTAAGAAGTCACACCAACTTTTGAAAGGGTTTTGATCAAGTGAGGGCAAAATTCAGCAAACACAGCATACGATGTACTGCTTCCCTTCCTTCCATGGATATCATGATTTCCACAAAAAGCCTTTAAAACTCACCCACACAGGCAACAAGCCGGAGGGGTACCTGCCTCTATTTTTCGGGAAGAGAACATTTTGCTGGACAGACCAATCCAACTACTACAGGCAGCTAAAGCAAACATTTAGTTCTTGTCTTGAGATGCTGCATGTCAACAGTAGGAACACCACTTTCCTATACGGTAAGGAGGCGTTGCCATCTCTAACTGCAGAGGCTGGTGGCAACTTTTAGGACACATTGCTGAGCTAGCACAGCATTTTCAGCTTCAAGCACACTATTCATTCCAAAAATTGTAATTTTAGCCAACAAAAGAACTAGAAATAGGACACGTCTATTCTCTTATCTGTTCTTACTAGTTTATTTACATTTTTCCTCATTTTTGTTGGCCTTGTAGAGCTAATATAACTGATGAACAGCATACATTTTGGCTCTCATATGAAGAGAATTGAGAAATTAAGACGCCATTGCAAAATTGCAATCCTGTTGATAATGCTCAAGTCAGAGAATGACTGGCTGAGGTTTGTGGTTGTGACACATGAAGATCAATGTAACCTGCTGAACCAGCAAATGAATCACATGGAGCTGATGAAAAACCAGAGTCTCACAGAGCCATTTCATGATCTCCCCTGCATCACCACACTTATCCATCCTTGACCACTTCTAGTTTACTCCCCAAAAATTTCATCCATTCAGTGGTGCCTGCTTCAAAGACTAGCAAATAAGGAACAAATAGTATCTTTAGGCAGCAGCAACTTGTAACATCTTAAACTATATTCTTCCCACTTAAAAACTTGCAGCAGTCCTGATTTCAGAGACTTTCATCACACCATCCTTTTAGTTGAACTTACTGCCTCCCTCTTGCCAGCCTCATTATAGTTGAAAGAACCCTTCCACACATGCTTATGTGCAGGGTTGCTCCTTGTTCACCCAGCTGGCCAACAGGTGTGTCAGTACATGCTCAACAGAGGATCCTGAACAGCTAGGATGGTATTCTGCAGGTTGATCCCGGAGATCAAGTCTTGGGCAACACCCTGCTTCCCATCTAGAGCAGAGTTTAAATCTTACTGTCCAGAGCTTCTTTACACACTGACCAAGACAAATGCTCTTCCTTGCTTATGCACCTGTGCTTGTACCTTCAAATAGTCTTGCAGTTGGCTTTCAGCTCCCACAGTTCAGAACAGCCAGGGGTTTTAAAGTCCTTGCAGTGCTGGTCACCAGCCATGCTCCTCGAAGTCCAAGCAGCTCATTTTGGAGCCTTTCTGCAGTCCTCTGCCAGCCCAGCCACCCAACAGGCTTTTGGGAACACGGAGCTGTCAGACTTGGGGGCCACATGTCAGACCCAGAACTGTCACCCGTGTTTCCAAACAGTTTCACAGAATCAAGGAATAATTTGGTTTGGAAAGGATCCCAGCAGGTCACATGGTCAAACTACTGCTCGGAGCATGGCTACCTCCAACACTGGGTTACGCAGCCTGGCACAGGGAAAGAAACAAAAGGTAAAGGCAACAGATCTTCAGAAACAGAAGTCTACTAGGGAGAGATTCCAGCACAAGGAGAGCTTTGTTTTGGGATATGTTACAGGTGACTCCTTTGGAACAAGTGTTTCAGTCTCCTTTCCCCTTTTAAGTCAAGACTCATTTCTATGAAAAGCTGAGCCACTGTACAGTTTGCTCCTTTTCTGCAAGTCAAGGAAGAGGTTATGCAGAGCCACCCTGGCCATGACAGAGACTGTGACATTCCTTGTTAGGAAATTTCTACCTATTTCCAAGGTCTTTGATCTGGCTCCACTTTCTGTTTAAATCCCAGGCTGCACTTTTCATACCAGCAGCATTTTATTATTTCTACTTCCTTCTCCCGTGCATTCTTTGTGTCACAGGCTGCCAAACTACCTACCTACGACATATCAGCAATACAGTTATCTAGAGTCTAAATGTCTCCTGGAAACAATGGCCCAAGTGCTTGTGCTATGAAAGCATACTATTTCCTCTCTCACACTAACAGCCATAGACAAGGCACAGGGCTGAAAGAGTAATTTTATGGATAAGAAAAAAATATATGGAGGAAAAAACTCTCATAGAAGCAAAGTTGGAGCATTCATATTTTACTGACCTGCTTTTGTGTTTAATTTCCATTGCAAGCAGCACTTGTAATGCTAATTTTTAATCATTCTTAGCAGCATGGAGTTTTTATTGAACTATTACAGAGGGGTTTCGGAGGTTTTTTTAGGTAGCCTTATGAAAACAAGGAAGGGGGAGGGATTCTTTCCAAAAGCACTTTCTTCCCCAATAGCCAGTGGCTATTACATTCCAGAGTGGGCTTCCCTGCTGAAGGAGTCTTGTTTTCTTGTCGTCCAGGCAAGCAAGCACATCCCTCCCTACCAGCCTTTGTTCAGCTAACTGTAGATGCCTCCAGGCAGGATTACTAAGCAGGATCTACATGGGTCTGCTCTCAAAGAGCATTCAGCTCCATTAGAGCAGAATAGTCTTCTTTCACAACTAAGAAGCCACAACATGCCATCCATTATCTCCCACCTGCAAAGCCTAGGAGATTCCCAGCTCATTTCAAGGGATTCACTTTGTCCTGTAAATCAGCATGTACCCTAGGGTGCATGTGCATCACTGCCTCTGTGGTACCATCTTAAGAGCTGGTCTGAGAAACTGGAATCACTCAATCCCTGACATATAAAAAGCCAGGAGCTTTTGGGAGAACACACTGCAGACGTGGAGCCTGTGTCCCCTCCCAGTCCAGTCCAACAGAAACCATCCGTGATATGCGGTACGGGCTCTATGTCATGAAACTGGCTGAGCTGGGAAGACCTCACCTGGTGTGTTTTGAGAGTCTCTTCATATTAAGATGTGGCATTTTGGATTAGTTTTCACATGTCATAAACTTTATAAAGTAACAGTGAATAAAAATAAGATTCTTTTCTGACTTATTTTCTTGTTGATATTTGGTATTTGTGATAAATCCACAACCATACTGGCAACTCCACAACTCTGCCAGTAGCACACTTTTGCTGTCAAGTGCTTTTACAAATAATCCTTAAAATATCCACCAGTGGTACATATAAGAGAACTCAAGGCAGTGCTGTATGTTGTCTCATCTGAAGCCACAGCAAACAGTAATGTCAGTGCCAAGGAAAAAAGCCAATTATTCTCTTCACCTTCCAGTTTAGTATTAGACCTTTACTGGAGGTCTGTGTGGCAAATTAAAGGCCAAAATCTGGGGCACAATCAAGACAAGAGGCATTCATGAAGGTCTTGTAGGTTGACTGAGCTGCTCCTCATTGCAAGGAAGGATGGAACAGACCTCCTTACCCTACTTTTGTGAAGGTTTTCAGTAGTAAATGGCTGGGTGTAATAGCTGTAAATCTGTTAGGGTTTATTGCGTCTGAAGCCAATGTTGGAAATGAAGGGAAAAAACTGACTGATAGTGGAGTTCCATCACAATAAAAGGATCAAGGCACTTCAGTCTTTTCTATTCTCAAAAGTCAGCAGTTAACCTAGGCACGTACTGTTGCTAAGTCAGAAGGGAGAAAGATGAAGATGAGCAAATTCCAGGCTAGCGTGGCTATTTTCCAAGCTGAAAATTAATATGTGCAACTGCAGCAACAAACACCACAGCCCATGCTCAGAAGTGCATAGTTGGCAGCCAACCACCTACAAAAGTTGACTCCTCAGCTGGCATTACACAGGTAACCAAAACCAGCAGTGGCCAGTATCACAGAATCTAATAACCATTTTAGCTTTTTGCTCTGTCTCCTCTTTCCACAGAAATCCAGCCTCCATTACCCTAAATATGAGCACCTTTATTTGGCCTCTATGTGTCATTCAACCTGCCAGAGTATCTATTCATCCTAACCTTAGTAATAGCCTGGGAAACACTTGGAAATGTGACTTGCACTTACTTACAGCAATTTATAGGCCATTCCTGTCTCCTAGGATAGCCAGTTTTCTAGACCTAATCTAATTCCCTAATTTCTCCAAACTTCACTACAGCATTTGTCAAGGCACTACGCAGCAAATCATTATTTTAACTGGAAGAGATGGAGAGTAACAACAGGATGACAGGGGTGGGTAAAGGACTGAATAAGAGGCATACAGACAGGGGAACTCAGAGGAAAGCCCAGCAACAGGATGAAGGGAGACTGCCAAAATGGCATCTGCTGAAGGGCAAGATACAACTGGTTTTAACAGGACCTGGGCTCAACCTGTGACCACTCCAGACCTTCTGGTTTCATAGCTCTCATAGGGACTTTGGTAATAAGCATCTATTTAATAATAAATAAAAATCCTGACCTAGTTATTTCACTAATCTCATTACTTGCAGGCAGCAGTCCCTTGCTCTCAGTACCCAGCCGCACCCATTAACAACAAACAGCATGGATTTAAGCAAGTGACACTATCCTCAGAAAAATGTATTAAAGTATATATTTTGAGTAACTCACAATCAGTATTTGAACCATATATATTCTTTAAGCATTCTGAGTAACAGAATGGAAGTAGATGTCAGTATATTAAATATGTCAGAAACAACTATTTGATATCCACTATTTATTAGTTCCCACTTGGCTGTTACTCAATCTCACATATCAGACTATCACTAGCGTTGGTTAGCCAAGTGCATCAGCAAAAGCTCATGAGAATGCAAACACAAAGCTACCAAAGAAAATGATCTCTGTCAGATAAGGCACTCAAGTGGTAGTAAGTTAAAACTGCTGCTGAAAATACTAGGCTGGAATGCCAAATCTTGCCACAGGGTTTACTACAATTCCTTATTTGCCAGCAGCTCCCCGGTTCCTAATCAATGTTAATCTTAAATAAAACCTCACTAGATTCTTTCAGAGAAGCACAGCAGGTGGGATCACAGCAAGGACAGGCAGAACTGCTGGGGAACCCTGGATCACCAGGGCAGCTCAGGACCCACAGACACCAGTGAGGCTGAGCCTGCACCAAAGCCTCTTGACATCTCCTGTCTTCACAAACATTACACCTGTTAGTCCTTTGGAACATAAAAGCAAAAATCCACCATCTGAGCAAGTGTCATGGCTTTGGTGGGTTCAGTTTAACAAAACCACGTTAAGATTGCCAAAGATGAAAATGGCTTTGATTGCTGGGAGTTACTGGAACCTCGTGTGCCAGGCCCTGCCAACACAACAGGGGATAGATTCCTGTAAGCCTGCCCTACGACAGACAGCTGAGGCCAGGAAATAAATCAAGTCTGGCCACTTCTTCGTAAGTCACCCACCACAAATTCTGTTTTGCTGAATGTGGAAAAAAAAGTGTAATAAGTGAAAAATCCAAATACTGAGAAGTATAATAAGTGGGGGAGGAATGATGCCTCTGAGCTGTCTCAAGCACAACATAGATCTCCAAAATGGGAATTCTAAACCACAACATTTATTGCTTCACTAATGCCAGCAACAGAATTATATTTAGATCACCATGATTAATCAGCCACAGCAGACCCATCCTCACCCCCAGCGGATGCAGAACCTCCAAGGTTTTATTAACCTTTATCTGAGGAACAAATTGGTTTGTTGCATCCCTTTATCCTGGAGAAATACTCCAGCTATCTTTGAACAGACACTATCCTTTCACAGATCACGGACACTCTGACGTATTTCAATAAGAGCTGGTTTCATTTTTGTTTATTGCAAGTTTCACTTTCAGACTCCAAAAACCACACATTGGTATTTTAAGCACCATGTGATTGTTTACTTCCTCACCCCTTGCTAGAAGGTTCCCAGCTGTAGTCCTCAGCCCTCTCACATTAAAGATACACACTTCCAGGAAATTACAGCTTTGAGGTGGCCGTCTTGCATTTTGTTGGTTTAAACCACCAAACAGAAGACCATGCTGAAAACCTCAAGCAGTTAAAATTAAAACTGGAAACGTTACGAATCCAACATCTTAACCTTTTTTTTTTTTTTTCATTTATGCAGTGAACTAGGTGAATGTGTTCGAGCTTCCACCTCCAACTTTAGGAGGAAATGCTCACTTAAAACTAAAAGCAGAGATCTTCTACAATCATGTTTCCTTGGATGGGAGCTTTAAACACCCACATTGCACTGATGTCAGGTAGTGCTGACCTAGCTTTTTAGGCATTTAAATATCATCCCCACTGCAACAATAAAAAAAGCCCAAAATCAACCTAACACCTTACTTTTACCAGGTGTTCGGCAGTCCATCTGCAATGCTACAATGCTGCTGGCTCCCAAAGAAGAAATGAAGGCAGATCCAGGGAAAGCAGCTGTTCAGTGGAGTCCAGGGGTGCAGAGCAAGGGGTGCTGGTCCTGGGGAGCCAAAGATCTCACTCTGATCCTTCCATCCTCGTCACACAGCTCAGGAGAGGGCACCCCACCCAGCATCTCTTCCCAAAGCCTGCAGCCCAGGATCAGCATCCCTTGTGTTGAGTGAGAACAACAAAAGGCATCCCAGACAGCCAAGTGTTTACAGTCCGAATGTACGAGTAAAAACCAAGAGACAATGGAGGTGATGAGATGCTCCTGAATTCCTCCCACACTTTCAATTGAACAGCACTGTTCAGTAACAGCCCTTGAAAAAGAAATTTCTGAATAGTATTTGCATGCAGGACAAAATCACAAATACTTAAATTTTTTGAAGACTAAAAATGATTAAATCTAAGAAAAGTTCAAGCAGCTCTTTCCCATTATATCCTTTATCAGTGGATAAAAATAGTCAAGAGCTTTGCTCTTGCATTCTTGAGGCAACACCTTTTTTTCCTGCTTCCTGTAAATGCCTCTATCGATGCCGAAAAGTTTACCAGCAGAGAAAAAAGTACCATCCATCCACTGAGATAACCAGATGTTCACTGTTCCAGCAAATGAAGCCAAATTACACCTAACTTCTGCTTTTACACCTTATGCAGCACCCCAACTGCACTGAACACATCTCTAAAACAAAAAGATTAATTCAAAAACAGGAACTTTAGAGAAAAACACACCCACGAGTCTCGAGCAATGTCAGCTTTTGAGGCAGCTACGTCTCACTGCAGTTTGAGTTACCTAAAGCCATTCAGCCTTTGTGCCCGAATGTCCCCCTCTGGTTCAGTTCCGAGTTTTTTGGGCAAGTCTCTTTGCCCTGAGTGCTAACAAGTGAACGATTATTTATAGCTATTGCACCAATCACAGAAGGTCATTGTGCTAGAGGTAGTTTCTTATGTAAAACTGTTTTCGGATGGGGGGGGTGTGGGGGTGGGGAGAGAGCTGCGTTTCACCAAAACTGAACTGATAAGGAAAAAGAGACAGCACTGTTTACTCAGCAGCGCATTGAAGTCCTTTAGGGCTGCTAAACAACTGAAAGTAGGTAGCTTAAAACATGTTATGGTCCAATCTCGACTTTTTAATTCTAAATTGGAAACTGCAAGCAGCACTCTGATATCATTCAATATATATTTATTGTGGATTACAGATCACAGCAGTGCTGGAAAGAGTTTACAATTAGATTCCCGTACAGACATGCCTCCCAAACCAAAAAAAGGGTTTGCTCTCCCCAGCCTAGGAACACATAGTTGGCACCTCCTCCAGCAGAGAGCAGCTGGGCAGTTGCTACCGTTTCTCATTCCACTCGATATTACCAGCTATTAAATTATCCCAAGTTTCTTGTTCAAGCTCAAACTCTCTTGAAAAAATTAAAAAATCACCAAGCTGTGGGTCACAGAATGTTGCCATTTTCCATTTGGTGACTTTTGTTAGAGATGAGACACAAACACACACATATATAAACGCCTCTTTCTGTTTTTTTTCTGGTTTTTCTTCCTTTTTTTTTCTTTTTCTTTTAAAAAAAAATCCATAGTTTAACACACAAAATAATGTCTGCCCAGCAAAACAGTTCAAAGTTTGGCATGTTTTTGAGAAATGCAAACCAATTCCATTTTAAGGACTGTGGAAAGCACCCTAAAACCCAACCAAACAAAAACTGCACAGGAGCACGACACAAAGAGCCTCCCTGCCGCAAAGCCTCCAACAACAACAAGGAAGTTTCTATCCCTCGCTCACAGTTTTGCTCGTTCCTCGCTAATAAAAAGCGTCTCGCACACAACTGTGCTCCCCGATCACACGCCACGGGTGGGGAAGTGCTGATTGTACAGTTCCGTTTTGGGAAAGTCAGAAATCATTTCCTTACAGGTGGGGGAAATAAAAACAAAAGCAGTCAGTCACATCCTCCACCTGAGCAAGCAGCTCCCACCGCACTTAAGCCGGTTACCTGTCTGAGACCCAGGAGGAAAGGCATTCTGCAGGCTCATCCTCCACGCCAGCACATGGGAAGGCAGGAATTTAAAGCCCCACAGCAACCATTTCTTCATCTGCTGTGGGCAGCCCGCTCCTCCGATCCTATTTAAACCAGGGCTTCCTCAGCTGGGAATGCTAAGTAAACAGGGTCCTGGGACACTGCACGCACTCGCTGGCTCCCCCTCCTCCTCCTCCCACTCCCTGTGACATATCTCAGACGCAGCCCAGCCGGGGTGTTTGCAAGAGGGAAATGACATCAGGTCGGGCAGTTCTGAAAAAAAACCCCCCAAAACCCCCACCCCCCCCCCCCCCAAAACCAAAAAATCAAAACCAGAAACAACCCCCCAACACAAAAACACACACAGACGCACACACACAATCCCCCAACACAAACAAAAAACCAAAAAACCACCACCAAAAAAAAAAAAAAAAAAAAAAAANGCAGCCCTGAACCTTAAGACTGCTGAGCTGCTGGGTGACACCAGGCAGGTCGCTGCAAACGGGACCTGTCAGGGAGTCCTGGTGGAGCAGAAGTGCTCTCCTCCCTGCTGAGGGGATGCTGCAATGGAGGGCAGTCAAGAGAGCCAACAGCTCAGTGATGATTAAATCTCACTAAGCAAAAATAGACAGTTCATCTATTTCTGAGGAGAAAGCTAAGTTTGAAGCTGCCCACTGGACAACACTGGAGCCCTAGAAGCCACCACCATGGCTTCTCCAAGTACCTCCAGACCCTGGGGACCTGGGTAGTCTTCACAGATCCAAAGCACTCCCATGCCACCTTCTGCCTGCCACCACAGCTCCACTTTTTCTGAGTCACAGCACTGTTCAACTCTCAGCCCCTCCAGATAACAGCTGTCCCTCTAAAGAAACAACAACTTCCCTGATTTCAGAAGGATCAGGATTGGACCCCTCCAGCATCAGACAGGTGATGGGTAGAGTTTCAAATCCACCTCTCCCGAAGGAAAATCTGACTAGCCCTGTTGAAAGGTTTCTCATTCTACTTGAGCTCATTTCACATTTTCATGCCAAGGGGCAATTAAGCCTTATAAACAAATTTATCATCTGGTGCCCAGGATGGCATGTCTTGTTTGTCCTCCCCCAAGCAAGGAGTACAGCAAGTTCCACAGTGGTGTAGAAGATGACACTGCAGAAGGTAATCTAAATTTAACTCTCTTTTCTACCTCCACTTTGAAAGTTCAGCAACCTCTTTTTTTCGTGCTTCTCTTTAATCAGCAGCTGTCCTCGTCTGTCGGGGGGGGATGGGGACACCATCGCCACTCCCATATGCTCCAGCAGTAACTCCATGGATATTTGACAGAGGACAAACTCCCCTGGCTTTTGGCCTCTTTGGCTTTGGAGCCCAACACATTAAAATATATGACAAGGAAAGGAATATACTTTTTTTCCATAGTGAGTTCACTGAATGCCTTTTTTAGTAGCAGTTTTAATAATAATTTCAGTACTTCAGAAGAGAGAAATCACATACAATTCTTGCAAATGCTAACTTGCAATAGGAGAAAAAAAACTAAAGAGGACACTAAAAAAAAAAAGCAGAACAGACACCCCCTGCCACCCAACAGCAACACAGCTTGCAGCAGTGTCAGAAAAAGATACCCATTTTGCACATGCCAAAACCGCTCAGTGACCAGCACTGCTGCCCCTCCCAGCCCAGGCCAGCCCAGAGTGGCTTCCCAAACGAGAACCCCACTGTGCGTGTCCCCTACACAACTGGGCGATGAGACTACACACAAGCATTACTTATTTTTACACCAACTTAAAGGCACGAGCTAAAAATGCTGTTTAAGGGTAAGCACATCCCTGATTTCCCTAAGAGAAAACAAGCAACGAAGCAATTTCCTGGAGGATACAAAACATCAGCGTTAACTAGCATCAGCCAGGCAATGGGATTTTCCAGCTTTTCTGCTCTTGGATCAAACAAACTCTCAACCTTTGCTTTTCCAATTCTATGGACAAACACCAGTGGTATAAAAGGGTAGCTTTCTGTTTTACTAATCTGTTCTGTGGCCTCATGCTGGCCTTTGAAACATCCGATTTTGGCTGCTGCTATCCAGAGCTCTGGACTAGGCAGATCCCAGGGCTGAGCCAATGCAGCAGTTTCTAAATCCCTACTGTCAGAAGGAATCTAACTTTAACCACCCGCCTCTCCCCCAGCACACACTCAAAAGGCAAAGCGTCATTCCAGTTCTAAGACAAGTTGTGAAGGACTATCAAAAGCAGTAACTTGGCGGAAAAGCAAAAGCATCCTAATTTGTGTATGAATTTAGCAATCCTGGAAAGACTGATACAAAAAAGGTGGTTTGCAAGCAGGCATTACCACATTCGACTGCAGCAGGAGCAGCCACCCTCTCTTGCAGTCCCTGAGTGACAGCGGCCAGTAACATGCTCCACAACTCTGCTATAGGCATATGGAAAAAGCCCTGTAGAGGGACAGAAAAAATAAAAAAAAGAGCTGGACAAGGTAGCTCATATCCTTATAAAACCCCGATCAACACCCTCAGAACCTCTGCAAAACACCTAGGTTCTCCTAATCATTGCAATTGCTTTGTATATACCAACTGGTATCCTTTTACCTCCTCCTCTTTTTTTAAGTTCGTAAGCTGTTGCCCCAAAGCTCTGTCTGGTGGCAATGAGTTTCATAGACAGTGGTCGTGAACAAATAGTTTCTTTCATCAGGAATGAATTCACCACCTCTAATTTGACTTTCATATTATTAGCAGGTGGAAACAGAAGTCCTCATCCATCTTCTCACCCATTCATTACTCTGTACCTGTTAGCTATCTTCTTATAAAAGATATCAATCTTCCCTATCCTCTTAATGTAAAATCTTTTCCCAAAGCCTTCAGCTGCTCATTGTCCACTTCCAAAACCTTTCTAATTTTCTACTGCTCTCTGCTTGAGGGAAACCAGAGCTGAAATAATAATTATTTTAATGAAAACAAGAGCAGCTCTAAGGCAGGCTCAGCATGGGTTCACTTCCTTTATACAAAACCTGGAATTTAAGATCTGCAAAGGCTACACAAGAGTGCGTCTATCCAAGATATAATGAACAAAACAAACACAAGTTGTCTGTTCCTCAGTAGATGACTCTCTTGAGGGCTCTGAAAAGTCAGGATGAATGTCAGGACAGATTATGGGATCTACAGTACTTTCAAAATTTGCTTGTTTAGGCAGCCACCAACCATCTTTTTTTGGCATGTCAGTGTGGATCCCACCACAGAATAATGGTGAGCAGGTTTCTACTGGGAAGAGGGAGTAGAGGCCTCGAGGCATTACCAATCTGTAATACTGCTCCCCTGAACATGCCATCTGCCCCAAACATGATGTCAAGCAAAGGATGCTGCTCAGTACCTTCACAGGCCAACACACTGTGCCTCATGACCTCAGGTATAACAAGCAAGTGAAGCACATGATGGAAGCTGTTTGGGCCATTTTAGAGTCGCTTCCCATGTTTGATGGGAGATGCTTGCAAGCAGGTCTGGTAACCGAGCAGGGTATAGTATTCATTTTGATACCCCCTGAGGAGACAGCCTGACCTTTAGGTGATCCAGTTATGATAACACAATTGCAACAAAAATTGATGTTGTGTGTCTCAAATCCGTCAGGCTTGAAGCACAAGACTGCTCTCAGTTGCTCCACTATTACAGTCCTAGGCAGGCAGAGGTTTTGAACAGTAATTACGGATGATGTGTAATATCCTCTCGATTAAACTTTAATACCAAGTTCTGCAGCTACATACACAGGTTGACCATAAAGTTGGAGCAATTTTATCTAAATCTTCTTCCATTTGCCCCAGTGCACTCTGTTATTTTCATGCTGGTAAGAGGAGCATTTCTGGAGCACCAGCTATCCATTTTTGTTAGGCAGCCCACAGCCCTGTGTGCTAGGACTGGGACTTCACAAATCTAGCACGCACTCAAAACACAGTGTGAAAGAAGCAACCTCAACAAAGGTGACTTTATATTTCCCCATCCTGGAGATGGTTCTGGGAATAAAGAAAAGAAAAAGGAAAGAAACATACAGAAAGGTGTAAAAACAGGTCTCTCTTTCTCTAGAATAAGACAATATCCAGGAACAACAAGCTCCATCTGCCTTGACAGCAAATATTCTAAAGGGACTTGTTTGCTAGCAAAACTAGCATGAGACACTGGGAGATCACCAATGCTGGAACAGCAATGCAATGCTAAATCTGCCTACAAACCATTTCTGTCTGCCCACCTGTGCACTTGTAGATCCCTGAAGAGTGAAGGGCAACTTCCCCACCCTAATGATACCATTACAAGAACATGATGACTTTCCAGCATGAGGACCAGGCGTCCCGGGTTCATGTAACATACAGCATTGGCACTGCCTACCAAGAATGACATCAACAAATTCCAGAGGACCAAGAAGAACAGGTCAGGCTGGTAACTTCCCAGTACCTGCAGGACCTAGAGTATCTACTCTTTTGCTCAGGGAGCAAGTGGCCCAAAACAAACCTTTCACTCTGTCTCGTCTTACTGTATCATTTAGGAGTGAGATAAAGTGGGTCCCCCAATTTGCATGCACTTCAACTACAAAACAACAACACTGAAGACATTGCATTTACTATTTTACAGGCCAAACTGTCTTAATCTTTGTTGGAGAAAGCAAAGAATAATTTCAGGAAAAGACACCATACATGTTGGAACTGGCTTGTGAGCCAGCACTGCAACCAGTCTGATGGATCAATACATTTTAATGTGCAACAAAGCACAAGGGCTTGCAGGGATGAGAAGCTGTCCCTCTTCCCCACAGGCCATCACTTCTGCCAGCTCAGTGATTTAGAAGTGCAGAAAACTTTTGCAGCGTAGTAAGTTAAGTAAATAGAGACAGTGCATTTCAACCTCACTGCTGTCACCTGTCTTTCTCTCTGAGTAACTGGTTAACCAGGGAGGATGAAGCTGTGCACTTCAAAATATGCTCAGGGGTACAGAGAGCCCCAACAGCAACAGCTCATGCTTGATTCCAATTCACTCTCGCTTCCAACTGAATCCCAAACAGCAACTATCAGCCAAGCAGACAAGTACAAATATGTGCCACATCTCCACCCAAAAGCCATGTGTGAGCCCTGAACTCAAGCAGTGTGCACCACAGACGAAGCCACTACCCACTCTGTCACCTGCTATTTCAGTGAGAGCCTGTCCTCCTCTTCACTGCTCCTTTGTGGGTGAAGAAATACCAACAGTAAAGCACTTCCCTTTGCACTTTTGTACAGCAAGAAATCCCTCCTCTGAAGCTGCCTTCTGTATTAAGCTATCCTAAGGGTGCTCAAAGAAAGGGCACGGAGCAGACATGGGGTGGTTGTGGAGGACATATCCAAAAGGAGTCCTCTCCAACACCCATCTGACAGAGGAGATAAGAGCGGCCACATGCAGGCTGTTCAGACACTCCTACCCACTTTGCTGTTCAGCTGACGCGAGAGTGGTGGCAGTAAAACGTCCAGGCTCTTCTCTGAGACTAAAATAGTTTTTTCTAAGTGTAGCTTGAGGTTTCCAGCCCTCAGTGACATTGTTCCCACTGCTGTTTCCCCATGGAGCAGAAAATGATAGCTACAGGTCCAGCTTGCTTTTCTTCACAGCAACAGAGTTGTGGCCAAGCCAATGCAACTGTAATGCCAAAATCTGTGTGAATCATTTACTTTTGTATGACCACTCATTCAATACCCACACCTGCCATCCAAGCCCAGAGGTGTTAAAAAGCTTCAAAGTCCTTCGACACTGAGGCACAGAGGGACTAAAGGGTTGAAAGTGCCCTACTGAGAAGTGATGCAAACTGCTTCAAAAGAGATAGGGTTGATTCTGCCCATTTAGCATTCCCAGGTTTTTGGGCACCTGAGATGCCCAAATGAAGATGTCAGGCTTCACTTTTAGTCTGGAGTGGGTATTGAAGTCATGGGAAAGCCTACTCAGCTTTCTCTAAGCCTGGTGGGAGGGGGAAAAGGAGGGAGTGGGGAGTTCAGCTGTTAAATATTTGACGAGACTGTCTCAGGAGGGCAAGTGTATCTGGGGTGGTACAGGGACACCAGCTTGGCTCCTTGCTTTTTGGCACTACAGCTCTTGTCTTCCTGATGCCCATGTATGCAAATAGGACTTTGGTAATAGCTCTGGAGGAGACAATCTGCTCCAGACAGGGAAGAAGGCAGAGTCTGCAGACAGTAACAGGATCCCCTAAGCACAGAATCAAGACGGTAAGCGTCTGTTCTAGTTTTAGAGTCTTGCACCATGTGGGTACCAAAAATACAGCCTGTGTGTGCCCTTTGGTCACATCATCATAGACATGCATTGTCTCAAAGATGCTTACCAGCACAACCTTGATGGAGATCTTGGATGCCCTACTCTTACAAGTGCTATTTGATTTCTCTACAAATGACAGCAACTCACTATTTTTAGTGCTCATCTCATGTCTGCTTGGCGTTTCCCTTGGGCCTTACTTACCCTTGTTTCACAGCTTTGGTGCCAGCTCCCACGAAACGTTTTTTTGATGCCAGAGGGGATGATGCCAAGTCTGTCTGTGTTGATGCCAAAATGGCAGCTGGCTTTATTGTTGAGACAGGATTTGCCAAAACTAACAACACTAGTGCTGGGGTGAGTAGAATTGACTTAAAGGTTTTCGTCTTCCTTACTCTTCTATTGCCTCTAGATTCCATGGGTTAATGCTGCTCTAAGTACCTTCTGGGGTCCTACAAGATGGATTTTTTCATCATAGTTTAAGTCAATAGGTAATTATATAGCAGACAGTCTTAACTTAGAGATCCTTGAAGAGAAGGATACCTTCGTACATGAAGCAATTATTTGGGATGCAGCACTGCTGCTGCTGGGCCCAACTACACAGGCCAAGGCCTGCTGCAGATAAGGCAGGGCATGAACTCTCAGAGCCTGCAAATGTGTTTATAAAGAACCTACCACAAAAACAGACAATCTATTGAAGATAAGGGTGGCTATGTGATCTTTTATTACCAAGATATACCTATGACAGAAATCTGGAGTGCACAAGAAGGCCAGGGATCAGCCAAATTGCATTACATCACCATGAGCAAGAAGACAAAATCCAAGAAAGTTCATTATCCTTTGCCCATTTTGCACTTCACAAGTGCCACTGTGTGAAAAGCCATTATTCAGATAAAATCCAGTCTCACACACAATGTACAGGCATGTTGGTCATAGGAAACACCCACAGAGATATGAACAGATAGCAGATGTGATAGGCAATCACACATGTGCAGATGCATGTGGAGATGGTATCCCTGCAAATTAGGAAGTAATTTGATGTTAACCTCTGCTACTTTTCTTATAAATCTAAAACCCACACCTTGCTCAGAAACAGTCGTGTCAGATGGGCACTTGATTGCCCAAAGACGCTCAGCTCTTGCTTCAGGAACAGTGTATTGGTTAACCTGACAAGAGGTAAACAATTGGTTAAAAAGGCTTTGTCATCAGGTAAGACTTAGCTGGGAGGATCCATTATGCACAGGCTGATCAGATCTCTCAAGTTTGTTGGCCTTTCCTGAGATTAAGCTTACATCCTGAAGTTTAGAAAAGCCCCCCCAGATCCCAGCAGTCTTGTTTTCTACAGCTTGTTTAACAAGAAAGAGGTTCCTTTATTGAGTTCTGAGAATTAAGTTTCTGTTTCCAGCAGAACACCACTTCTACGTGGCCTGAACCCTTCTTTAGAGAAACAGAGTTTCTGGGAAATCCTTCAGGGG
Source organism: Edolisoma coerulescens (assembly GCA_013397115.1). Classification (NCBI taxonomy): domain Eukaryota; kingdom Metazoa; phylum Chordata; class Aves; order Passeriformes; family Campephagidae; genus Edolisoma; species Edolisoma coerulescens. The sequence goes on along the minus strand of VWZW01002807.1, from coordinate 348,203 downwards.
GAAAAAAAAAAAAAAGACATCAGCAGCAGTCCCTTCCTGAGCACACTGCTGGATATTACTGTTTGGTAATGTTACACTGCAGAGCCATATTGCATAGGTTGTGCTGAGGCAAATGTCCTCAAATTGCTCTCTATATACATACATCCTCAAGAACCTTCCTATTACCCCGGACTTTTCACTGCAGGTCCTGCCGTGCCACCTGCATCCCCACTGATAAATATGTTCTGGTCTGCAGAAGACTGGGTTTGCAGTACTCAAACCACGAACAATTGGTTTAACTGAATCTTCTTCCTCTTAGAAAATACATGTGTATCACAATATGGTATTCCCAAAATTAAAAGTCTGTCAATTAACCCAATGGGCTGTGCAGTACCTAGAGTTTTACAGGATTTCTGTTCTGTAACAGAAACACAAACTCATCTGTACTGCTGCAAGTAGGCTGAGGCTCTGAGGCTCAGAGTTTGTGGCATAAGCACGAGGAAAGCCCCTCCACATGGCGTGGTGGTCTGAGTAGTAGAAAGACAGAAAGACTTCTCCTCTTCCAAAATGAAGGGCACTGATGATCACATATTTCTTCATACAACCAAAATGAAGAATGAAAGGAAATCACAAGTTTAACTATTAAGAAAGGTCAATACCACAAGCATTTTAAAAGATCACAGCACAACAGTATTGAAGATATCACTTTTAAATCTCTAGACAAAACTCTATGAGAGCTATTCAGTCAAACTCCACTGTTAAAAACTTCCTTAAAAATGCAACTTTACAGAAAAAACACTTCAGAAAGCCTCATTTTAAACAAAAGATTGTCTTTTCCAACTTGAATTACTGCATTACTTATGATCTCTCCAAGTACTTGGAAGAGAAAAATGAGTAAACAAAGGTAAGGAATAAACCCGCGTTTGGTGTGGTTAAGGGCAGATTCAAGCTGAGTTTACCTGTATCTGCGAAAAGAGAATAAAATATAAAATACCTTAATGCCTTATCTCTCCCCTGTTACATTACTGGTTCTGTTTTGACTGACCTCTTTACCAGGAAAATAAGAAAAGCTCCCGAAAAGGCCACACACTTCGCTGCTCTGCCAACCAGAGAGCAGATGTTTTGAGGGGGCCCTCAGAAAGCATGATGTACATAAACCAGAGCTGACAGATATGTTTCCAGGTGCAGATGAAGCTGGTTCAAACTAAGCATACAGAGCAAAAATTCAGTGCCTCCCATCACCACCTTCACCACCCTGCTTCATTTTCCCCTCTCTGCAGCTACTTTCCCTAACCATAGAATAGGGATAATGCCTGAGATACTACAACCACTGGACTCAGAATATAATTAATTGCTATTCTTTCTATGCCTAGCAGAACTGCCACCAGCCACCCAAATATTTCCTGTCGGGCTCAGCTCACCCAGAGGCCGCCCGGGAAGCCCGAAGTTATGTAAGGAACAGGCGGCTGGGAGGAAGCGATGTCCCGGTGTCGCGTTTCAGCACCGGCCCTGGCATTACGCAGTTTGCACTTTGCTTAAGCATTAAAGGCACTGGTGGCACCTGGAATCGCAGCCAGTTTCTAAATTTCAGTGACAAACCTGCTGGCCAGGCGGCTTTGCCCTTTCAAGGGCAGATACCTCTAAAACCTGTGGTCTCACTCCCCTTCCTTCCTGGTATCTGTAGGATTTTCCCTTTAGGTGTATGCAGAGTGTGTTCTCCCCTCTGTTCTACTTGTGTGCATAAGCTTATTTCAGAGAGTTCAGTAATTCAAAACTTAATTCAGTTTTATTTTGGGAAGAAACGTTGATAACCATAGCCTGCCTTTATGGGCATTATCTTATCCAAACTGCTATAATTTCCATTAGTGCTTGTTATTCCACTGGCAGATAAAGTGAACACTCCCCGGGCTGTGCAGAGCAGGACAACCCACACGGTTTTACCTCTTCCATGCACTGCTCTGCAGCAAGGTTGCAGGCTGCAGAAAAAGAGAGAAGAACACGCACTTGTTTTCTCCATGCTCAAGCCTGGCTCCGAGACATGTGTGTGCTCTAGATCACAAAACCAGTGACCTCTTAGGCCTGCAACCATTGCTTCTTTTGGAAATCTTCCATAGCATAAACCAAAAAGTCTTTATGCATCAGTATAAAAAATCAAAACAGATCAAAACCTGATTGACATCCTACCTTTTTATAGGAAAGCAGTTGGTGCTAATTAGAGTGATTACAGTAAAACAGTAAATTAAAAAAAAAACCACAACAAACCAAACCCCAAACTAACAAAACCCGGTTACTTTCTTCTTCAAAAGGTGAACAATATACGTTACTCTTAGCACTCAGAAAGCTCACAGCCCTGTGGGTGACTGTTGAATGAAGAAACTCTAAGGCAAGGAAACATTTTCCATTTTTAGAAATACTCACTTCTGACACATTGTAGGCTGCTACAGTAGTATTTTTCCCCTGAGAAAGGTAATTTGGGGAGTAGAAATTCTGAAAATCTCCTTTGGAACACCAGGACACCAACCCTCATTTCCTGGAAACAAGTGAGAAAACTAACCACCAATTTAATTTCAGAGACCCAGCCTGCACCTTGTAAAGTCATTAGACCATTGAAAAGACATCTTCCAGGTAAAAATACATAAAGAACTTAGGGACAGACAGCAACATTTGTGAGCAGGATTTAGTTACGGATTTAATTACAGACTGACCAGACTGACCATCAGACTTGTCCTCCTTTCACCACTTGTTCCTTAACACAGGCTTCAAAAGTCAGGGCTGCTTGAAAATCAAAGAGGCAAACCCAAAGGCACCAGGCTGTCAAACTGCTCTGGGAATGATTCGCTGCACCCAAAGCATCAACATTTCTCTAACCTATTCTTAAGGCAACTGCAATCTCTAGTGTACTCACTGCCTCAACAGGGGACATGCTCCTATGCTTGATGCCCTTTAAATACAAGGATGTTCTTTCCCTTTTACATTAACTCAGGCCTTAGTGCAAGATAAGGCAGTTATTTTTTCTTCTCCACTAAAAACAAATCAACTGATCACAGTGATCTTCTTAACTTAGCTCACCTGGAAAATTGTTCCATTCCTCTATAAGCTGCTTCCAGAAGACAAAAGAAGTCTTTATTTCCTAGACTGCAAGGATTAAATCACGGTTTTACTGGTTTTCTCAGTCTGACACTTAAACCCATCTTAAAATCTGGGATCCAAAATGGTGCATATCACTTACTAGCGTGGAGTATTACAAAATACCTGTATAGGACATTTCTACACCATTAAAGATTTGGTGGTTTTTTTACTGAAAGAACTGCATTCCATTTCTGGTCCAAAATCCCGGACTATTTCACTTTTTCCATCGCTAAGTACTCTGCATTTTTACTTGAGGAAAAGTGAAATATGCTTCAGGCTATTTCTTCAAGTTGTTCTCCTGTTTTAAAAAACACACACAACCTTCCATCTGCATCTCAAGTGTCTTCTCTTTGTCTCCCAAACTGTTGGCACAGAGGCAGAACAAACCCCTCCAGGATCCCAGTCACCACCACAGACACTCCTTAGCATATATTCATCACTCAATGGACCCTCCTGAACACAGATCCTCACTCAGTATCCCATAACCAATGTGCTGCCTCACTCAGGCTGGGTTGTAAAACATCCACTGAATTAACCAAATTAAATTCATCAGCCCCCTCCCATGAGGTTGTTCCTGATAAATCCACACTGCTCATTTCCTGTTGCCTTAGAGATGCTTATAAAACCTTCAGGGATTTATTCTAGTACTTCAGTAGAGACTGAAACAGTCTGACCCCCTATAAATCTAGTGTTTATTTTACTATGTGTAGATTTACAAACAGGAGTTCGTGCACTTTCTGTTTGGGTTTTTTTTCCCCTCAAGAACCAAAAGAGCTGCAAACCCTTTCAGTCTGTATCAGTTACTGAGTTACTGTACACTCACTTCCTTCATTAAATTTTAGATCAATACTTTTTTTTTACTTTTCTTTTTTATCTAACACTGTTTTGCAGAGCCTTTTCCTAAGCCTTTGTGTGTTCCTTACTAGCTGCAAAACAGTTTTTATACCAAAGGTAAACGATACAAACAGTAAAATCTTTACTGTTCCTCCAGTTTTAGATGGCTGGATTTAGTAGATGGTTTTAACATCAGCAAATTATTGAAGATGATAATAAATTTCAGAATCCTTTTCAAATGCAGGTCTACCATGAGAAAGAAAAGTGTTAACAACTTTTACCACATATACCATATATACATATGTGGAAAGAATTCAGCATAAACTGACAGCATGGCTTTATCTTCTAAGAGTGTCAGTACACAGTAGACTATCTATTGCAGTCTGAGCTCACACTGACTTGAAGTCACCATGCGGAAAAATAAGTGACCATCAAAAATGTCCCAAAATTCTTGGGAAATTCAGAGCAAAGCAAAATCAAAAAAGCTAAAGCCATATTTTGTAAATGTAAAAAGCTATTAGTGAAATGGAACTTTTTTCTGCCAGAGCAAGCCAGCAGAACCAGTGGTATTCAGTGCATCCACCATGCACCAAAAGAGACCCTCAGAGATGCTTGAAGGATTCAGGTTGGAAACCACATCCATAACAGAGACAAATCAAGCAGCTTTGCTGGCAGAAAAAGCACGCTGGACAAGGGTTAATTCTCATACATGCAACTAGTGTATGCTTGAGCTGTGCAGTTAGAGAAAAGTCTCTGAGCTGTTTTATGCTCCACAGTCCTGTAGCTCTGCACAACTGAGCCTCTCTACTTCCCTTTCCAAGGCAGGCTGGAGGAAGTGCAACCCTGCTGCTTCCTCATTAGCATGAAGTGCTGCTGTCAAATTATCTGCAGCCAGCTTTTGAACTACCCCGAGGAACAGCCAGGCCTCCAAAAACTCAACACACACATGGAAAATGGTTCTTCCTAAACTTCCCAAGAGGAGACAGATGCACCAGTGGCTCCTACAGTCTATGAACTGCATCTAGCTTGGGAGTGTCTGCCGCTTACAGCAGTTCTCACCAGATTCTTGTTCAAGTCCTCTACTCTTTGCTCTCATTAAATGACCTGGAAGAAATTTCCATGCACACAGATGCCAAGGACATCCCTTGTGAGTTGCATCCTTAGGTATGAGAAATGCCACTTAAGTCAGGGGTTTGACTGAGAGCCCAGATCTTGCTGTAATGTAATAGCTCTGCCAGAGCCATACTGCCAGGTCTATAAAACCCAGTATTTCATGAAGTAACAGTGGAATCTGAAATAAGATTAGTTTCTGAAGGACAAGTTGCTGGTCTGGAGGTTTTGTTTTATTTCAGAGCTTTGCCCTAGGTCAGCTGACCACACAGGCAAGGAGCACAGGCTGCTGCTGTACCACTGCAGATGCCAAGCATTCAGTACCGGCAGTAAACGCTAATGCCGGAACAAAAGACAAGACCGTTTTCCCAAGTTCAACAGAGTTCCCCCACAGACCTAGTTTTACTTGGATTGTGTCTAGGAAAAACCACTTTTTCACAGTAGAAACAGATTTATTCTTGGCAAAAAAAAAAAAAAATACATGGTGGGTCAGATCTCTCAGACACTCTGGCATCTTCAAAAAAGGTCAAGAACTCACCCCCAACTCGTCTAAGCCTTACTAAGAATGAACAGAAATGAAAGAAATCCTCTCTCTATTCAATAGCACAGATTCAGACATTCTGTCAAGATCTGAACACTTTTACCATGTTTTTTTCCCAACACAGCCTGGGGCTCAAAAACATTCTTGAATATGAAGGTTCATATAAATTTACCAAATTAGAGTAAGAAAGATTTTCAAATGTAATTTACAACTCAGGCGGTCAGCAAAAATATGAAAATCCAACAACTAAAAGAAAGGGCGCTACCCTGTATATTCCCCCTACATATAAACACTCAGAGCAGCATCAAAATTTGTACTGCAATAATGTCTCCATGAGACAGCTGATCTTTAGTGATCGAGGAAGTTGTGGATAAACCTCAAGACTGAGAATGTTTTTGGTGCATATTCTCATTTCTCCCCAGGGAATCTTGATCTTCAGAGGAATATCAACATGAAGTATGCAAAACATTTTATGGACTGTTTATAACCTAATGACTCCAAGTGTAACCTTAGATGTCATTCTGCAAAGACTTAGTCATGTTCAGCAATCTGAGGAGAGGGAGAATGTTAAAGCCTCTTGGGCAGATCACTTTTATCACTCTTTTAGCTCTGTTTAAGCAATTTCACATAATACAGTTATCTTATACTGGTATCAGCAAAACACTGCTCAGAATCATAAAACTCATGGCTGCATTATTAACTAATAAAATCCTTCCAAGGACTTATGTTTGTAAATGTCTGTTCACATATACAGCCAAATCTGAAAATGCAAAAGATTCTGACTTAAATATTACTTAATGGTACTGTTAAAACTAGTGTTCTTCTGAAAAAGAGATTTTGAAATAAATAGTCTAATCCTTCAATAAAAGACAAACATGGAAACCATATGGTTCTCACTGGGTATGCTTACTGCAAATCAAGTTACCTTCCTGGGAACTCAGTATGTATTTGCTAAATGAAAACAAAGCATCTCTTATGGTTTCACAATTAGAATTTAAAAAGCCAGATGCTGCAGGAGTTACGGTTTTCTTCACAATGTGAGTTTACCAGTTATACATCTTGAAGGCTAAAAACAAGTATTTAAGGAGAAAAGAGTGTCACAATCTGTTAAGTTAATATTCATGTTAAAAATACTCATGGAAGTATCTAGCTGTTTGCTTTCCAGAAGCCACTATTTGGTCTCTCCTATTTTTCAAATAAGAAGAGGCCTTTGCAGAATTATAAATAAAACACTGAAAGCTCCGCGTGACTTTCCCATATGTAGTTTTTCAACAGCCAAGTGACTTCCCCTATCCCATCCCCACTGTTTGCATACTAAGGCAATGTTTGCCAAGTTTGAAGTAGAGAATTTTTAAGCCAAATTCGTAAAACCAAGAAGATAAAGATTTTGTTAATATCCTTTGATCAGAGATAAACCTCATGAAAAGAGTTAAACTGTGGAGAAGAGCAAGAGAAAAAAATATTTTATGTTTTGCTATCAATTTACCAGGAATGTCACTGTGCCAGTATAGAATATGAGCATGCCAACGTCAGCTTCTCTGAGTTTTTGAGAGCCCTGTATGTAGCCATCCCACTTCTCCACATGTTCTGAGACATAACACTCTTCACTCATTGAACAAACAAGCAGATCTAACTTGAAAAGTGGAGGAGTTAAGAGAACATCTCAGTTTTATTCCTCCAGGGCTACTGGCAGATGCAGCAGACAGAAGGATTTTCCTGCCTGTTGCTTTTCTGGTTGCCTTCATTCCCACCACAATATCCAAATATGTGAAAGCCCAACATCCAAATGGTTCTCCATGCTATCCATCACATTCAAAAAGCTTGTGGAGGTGACTTAAAACCAGGCTTCCAGTTTTCTGAAAGGTGGGACCTGTGGCCACATCTACAAGGAACAACAAAGCAGGTAATTCTGAGGGAAAAGGAGATGGCAGGCAAGGGTGGAGCACATGCACCAGGACAACAGAAAGGATTGCCTGCCAGAGGAAAAAGCAGAGGACAAAGTACACAGCTGGTCATCACTTTAACAATTAGGGCAGGCCAACAAGGAATGCAGGAAAGTCACCTGCCACAGAACATTAAGATGCCACGTTACGCTGAATGCCCCACAGCAGAAGTCCAAGACTTACTCTTCCCAGGACACCAAAGTATCTCTTTTCCAGTCTAAGCTGCAGCACAACATTCATTCCCACTGACCTCACTTTTCCCCTTGGATGAGCAACACATCCAAGGTCCTATCTTGATCAATGCAATCACAAAAGCCTGTTCTTTACATGCAACAGTTTAGTAAAGCACATCTGGCAGCATGACAAAAATCTGCACATGGACACCTTGAAATGCTCATGTTCGATTTGACCTACATCAAATCCCACTAATATCTAAACATTCCTCTGTCACCGGGAGTGGAAGAGCTGTGGCTGTGGGCTGGTGACAACCTGCAGCTTCACTCCACGTGGCCCCCAGTCTGTGTCATGAGAGCCTGGCACCAAAACTTACATGAACAAACTGCACACACAAAGGGGATGGAAAAGCCTGCTCCACCCTCATGAAAGAAGGGGTTTTCAGGTCCTACTTACAGACTGAAAAGTGAGGGGAAAGAGGTTCTGTCTTTATTCTTTGCAGTCTTGCTCACCCCGTGCTCGACGCCTGCGTTCCTCCTAAGTTTATGGTTACTTCCTGTTGACAAATAAGTTCTGCAACCTATTTCATCTATTTTCAAAGAGACAGGTAACACTTTTTTTTTCACATTAGCCAGGTTTCTTTTGCAAGACAAAGTATGGCCTCTATACAAAACAGAACTGGGATTCCAAATAACTAGTCGTCCATTCTCAAAATGTACTGGGCTTCATGTCTGGCAAAGTCACTGTTTTCTATTCTTTCCTTTTCTACCATCAGAATAAGAACAGAATTTACTATATCAGAAACAGAGTAAGTCATTAATGTTTATAGAAAACACCTATTACTTTACATTACACAAAAGATTTGATATGTTTCATTTTTCATTTGATATTTTTCATACTAGTTGAGTGTATTAATATTTGTATATGTACAGAAAACAACCAGAATTCTTAAAAGCTCACAGATTTCAGAAAAGGACATTCTGTGATTTAGTTATTTGCATGTAATAAGGGAAAACAAATACAAAATCATACTGTTTATGAAAACTAGTAGTTGTTGAAGATGGCCACATTTTTAGGGCCAATCTTTGGAGAACTGTCAGTAAAAAAGAAGCACCTTCCTTTTATTTACCCCTGTCCTATACCAAATATCTATATTAAAAATAAATTAAAAAATCAAGACAACTCTATTTTCTTTCATTCTTCCACAGTATCAAGGAGACTGAAAGCATAAGTCACTAATAATTTTCTGTAAAGGAGGGTTTCATTTTTAACTATTGTAAGCAAACACCAGATTTAAATTTTCCCTTGCAACTTGCCAATCTTATCATGATTCAGCTTAAAAAAAAAAGTTTTCTTTCCACTTCAGTAACTTTCCTCTCTTGGTCTCCAGCAAAAAGATGGATGATAATTTAGAAAGATTCCTAGCCATGCATCATTTCTGGCTGATATCAGTTACAAGCCAAAAAGCAATCAAGAGATTTAAAATACTGGCAGAAATAGTTTAGTAGTTGGTATTCCTTTGCTAAGGCAGAACTTCAATACTGCCTTTATAAAATCAGCATCAAAAGAGACGCAGAAATATGTACTCAATGCTTCTGACATACTTGATTGTAACTGAATAGTCTAAGTAGGAAGTCATAAATACATTGCCAACAGCCTCTGAGATAACCAGCAAAATGGTAGCAGTAAGTGGCATCATGACTGGAAATGAATGATATCATAATTTCTCCCAAAGTGCCAAGAACTCAGACCCTCACATGACTGAAAACTCTTTACAGAGTAAACACACATGAAAACCTATATTCCAGACTCACAGAACTGGAACCCTCGTAACAAAGTGCCACAGTGATAACTCAAGTTCTACGGGCTGTTTTTTTCCATGCCATTAAATATCTGTCTCCACACCTCACAACCCACTTTTTGTACCTCAAAATACTGACAAAAGTTACCAGTGATCTCCCATGGCATGAGATGCATGGGAAGCTATGCAACAGCCTTTGGGGTGGGGAAGCCAGCTCAGATCCTAATTTCTCAACTCAGGAGCACAAAGAAAAGAACACTTGTACCGGCTTTCACATCTCTCTTCTTCACATCTTGACGTCTCTGCTAACAGATTCTAACAACCAGGACACCAGAATTCATACTTCAGCATCTTCAACTTCTTTCCTGAAGGACTCCAGCTATTGATTCCTGATAACGCTGCCAAGCTGGTCCCTGAAACAAGCCAGAGAGCGCTCAGGAAACATTCAGGAAAAGGCTGGAAGTAAGAGGCGGTTGCAGGCAGATCCCAGCACGCAAGAGGTCAGCCCCTGACTGCAAGGGATTCGCAAGGCTTTCCATATCCCAACACATCTCAAAGAGACTGCAAGGATTTCCCAACTTCAGAATAACAACTCAACAAAGAGGAACTGTGAAGCTGCACCAGCCTGTGTGGCTGAACTGAACCCTTCAAGCTCTCTGCAGCCCGGGCAAGTTACAGTCCAATGCGTTATCACAAGTACCAGATGTTTCTCTACACTGAAGTCCACACTTTTTGACCAGAAACCTGAGTTTAAAGGTCAGATTTAGCAGTGCAACGTTTTACAAGGATTCTGACATGAATGCTAGAAGAAACAAACAAGAAAGAAAAGAAAAAAAAAGGCAACCAACCAACCATCATTCTTTAGAAGAGCAGCTGCCTGGAAGAATTTCAGAAATACTTTGTCCAAAAGTGTTTCAGTTGCCATTCAGTTGCATTTCCAATTTCAAAATCTCTTTGCCTTCAGAGTCTGTGTCCTCCTATATTTTATTCGAAGGCTCTTGCAATTTAAAAGTCATAGAAAAGCATACCAAAAATACCAGACTTGACTAAATGCATCCATTTCTTTGCAACCTTTATTCCTTCTAAAGCTCCATGTGTGCTGACAAGCATATGCAGATACTACCACAAGTCAAACAGGATTTTCTGCTACGGAAAGAACTGCTTCTAGTGTTTATTTTCCACTTGAACCATCATTTTGAATAGCAGATGCTCCAATTTTAGTTTAAGGAAGTAAACATAAATCCTGATGAAAGACATTAGGGGTATAAAAATGCCCGTTACCTCTTTGGACTTGATTTGAACTGGTGACCTAATGATGTGACACGCAGTAGTTCTTTAACTGTGATCACAGAGATTTGCATCAGCAAATACTTAAATCCCAGGAGATGATACTTCCTTGGGAAGAAATGAAATCTTCAGAAGTAAGAGTCTACATTTGTGCAATTTCAACAAGCAAGAAAATACAAATAACAGTCACTTGATTCCTACGGGTTTGTAGAAGATCCTTGTATTCCAAGTACACAACACATGAGTTTGTACCAAAAGCCAGTACTTGCAAAGCTCAGCATTCACTACAGACAGGAGTAAACATGGCAAGTCCCAAGAGCCTCTGTCATGGCTTTAGAAATTTACTAAAAATGAAGACACATTTTATATCAAAATGCACAAATAGATCCACTTGGAGACAACTTACTAGGAACTAAGGTTTTCACGATCTGTTCAAATCTGTAATGCAAATATGCAGAGCCTGGCATCATAACATCTACCCTACCAGAACTATCCAGGCTCTTTGCAATCCAGGAGCCTTGCATCAATACCCTGGTGCTACGGCAATGCAGGTAGGTGCAGGTCCCAATGAGGCAAGCACATGCTTCTCACCTGGTTTCGAAGAGGCATCAGCTGAAGGCAGCTGTCAGCTTCCTCTTGAAGAGAAGCATTCTCTGATATTTCATTTGGTTGTAAAAATTTCACAATGGTACATCTGCCAGCAAAGTAGACAGAGCCAAAAGCACAATTAACAATTCCCAGCAGAGGGTAGATAGTGTTTAATATTTTTCAAAAAGTACTGCATATGCGCAGGTGCTCCATTTCATTGGAGAATCTCCAAAGCCATTTCCTAATCAACAGCAATATCTTAAATCTCCCTGATGAAAAATAATACTCCCATGAACAACCATTAGCCCCTCTCCCCATCACATATGCAAACTCAACCACAAGTGTGACCAATCCTACAAAAAGGATCTTGAGAAGAAGCCTCTGTACAAACAGCGATCTGCCTGCCAGGGGACGAAAGTCCTTTGCTTGGGTTTGGTTTGGAACTACAGATGTGCTTCAGCTGCCCTACTCTCAATCAGCCACCCCAAACATACCAGCCAAAACTGTTAGGCCATCCACATGAAGACAGTCACGTTCTCCAGTTGGCATCTAAGAGGTGTGCAATTTAGGACTTGCCAAGAAAAGGTACTTATCATAGGTAATTTTTACAGTATCACACATAGCATTAAAATAACTTCAAGAAAGGGAAGAAAAATGTAAAATAAATTATAAAGGCAGGTAATAAATCTTACAAAAGCATTCAAAAAGATCACAGTAAAAGCTTGTAAGGGTAAGCAACCTGATTTCATAAAGATGCTTCCAATTAACCCTTTTACAGCTTCAAAAAGATACAATCTCTGTTGTTCCTAAGCACATCTGCCAGAGCTTGCCAAGGAAAGCATGAGCAAGCAGCTTCAAAGGCAGGATGACGTACCTATAGCAGTAAACTCTAATCCTTGCTAGGGAAACCACGCAACTGAACTTAGTCATAGAAAATGGGATCAGAAATTCTAAAACAAAACAAGGCGTTGAAGGAATTAGCAGTCATCGCAAAATCATGTTGAGCAACATTTAAATAACAACTTTTGTCAGGGCTGATAAAAGAGGAGAGCAAAACTAACATCTTGCACAGGAAACCTTTAGTGGATGGGGATATGAACAGGATATGTGTCAGCCTAAAACCTTACTAGATGGTGGCTTGGCAAAGAACAGAGGTGCCAGAGAGCACCACAGCCATCACCCCTAGAAATTCAAGTACATGGACCCCTTCAAAAAGCTTTCTGTGATTTGACCATAGGAAACACGGCATTGATGGAAGCAGACAGTGCTTTGACAATCAAAGTGATTGCTCATGTGCAGGGGCAGAGGGAGAGTCTCTGGGAGGCGATTTGGGAAGCACAGCATTGTTCTTTCCACAGTTCATAATGTCATTCAAACTCATGTATACAAGAATGTTGCAACTGCTCAAGTGATCATCTCCACTAGCGTCACACACATGGCAGAAAAGCAGAGGTCAGGATTTCTGAGGCACTTCCCCAAGGAGACAGCTAATGTGACTTTCTGAAGTTCCCCACGTTTCTTGCACTGGAACTTCCTGGACAACAGTGTCACATATTTTCCAATGCCCGGATCTAACCCAAATTACATGTTTACACAACCCACATGAAATTCAGGTTTTGATCAATGTGTGTTTTCATTTTTGGACAAGAGCTGATTTTCTAACTTAAGACAATCTTTCTAAAATAAACCATGTCTGCACATAGGGTCAGGGTGCCTGGAGAGATCCTAAAACAACAATTAGTTTAAGTGAGCTTCCCTGGCCTTCTTACTGCCAAGCAATCTTCATTAGCAAGTACCAAGTATTCATGTCCTGATGGCTTCAACAGATAAAATAGAGAATACAAAGATTTGCATCAGGAAAAGGAAGGCAGTGGAATAAAGTAGACAAGCAAGGAGAGAAAATAATACCTTGAGAAAAAAAGGCAGACCATCATGATCTAAGTGCTGATTAAATCTGCTCCCAATCGATATTAAATGAATGTGATCATAAGGCACAAGTCCAGTCTAGCAACAGAGAGCACATTTCCCCTTTGATCATTCTCTGGTGTCAATGGAAACCCACTGGGGCTTCAAGAGATACCAAGTCATTGAGAGATGAATATCTAACTTAGCACACAGAAGGTGAATGGAAGTAAATTCGAGTTTCCATCCCACATCCTCAGGTCCAGGACTATCACTTGCATTTAATGAAGTCAGAGTACTCAGATTTCAGTCACCTCCCTCTGCTTTCTCCCTTCGAAGTCAAAAGTCTCTTCTTTCCTAGATATCAGGCTCTTCTTTCCTTTAGAAAGGTCTCCATGCCTCCCAGTCTCCAAAGTGAAAAGTAAACAGGACAAGACAGATACCAGGTACCACAGCTTACAAGCAGCTAGTTCTTCATGCCAAGCAGTACAGCACAGGGCTGTCCAAGGGCAGGGCAAGAGCGGAATGACTGTGTTACCTTTCATTTACGACTGACACTGCCATATGAATCTTTTCTCCCTTGCAGTCTCACAGATCCCAGCAGAGCCCTGCAGAAGAGTGACCTTGCAGCAGCAACAACCAACTGTACAATAATAGGAACAACTGGGAACCAGGTAGTTCCTAAACCAAAAGTTGTGGTAGCTGTGAGTGGAGAAGTTTGGAAACTGCTTATCTAGAGTCTCTGCGGGGGAAGCACAAAGACATTTAAGGATCACCCTGCAGAGCCCCTCTGAAACCTCAAAGGTAACCAGACCTGCATATGAACCCAGGAGAACTATGGAAAAATTCAGCTTCCACCAGCAGCAGTATCCCGATCAACTAGCAGAGCCTCTTTGGTATACCTAGACAAAAAAAATACAAGAAAGAGAAGGTAGGACATTTCACACTCTGCTCAATCTCTTGAAAGATGAAAGCAAAGAGGGGATTTTTTAAAGTACTTGCTTAGAAGTTATGAAGGAAAAGAACAACTCTTAGCTTTCCTTCCATATTTAGGCTGAGACTTTTTCAGTATTTCCACTGTTGCGAAACAGAACACAGAAGAAAACAAATCTACTTTGACTACACAGAAGTGCCAACCAGAAAATAAGCTACAAAAGCTTGTATAAATACATGCACATCCCAAAAACCAGATGCACCTATCAAAGCATTGTTTAAAGTTTGTCTGAGTTGAGAGTGTAACTGAACTCTCTGTACTTATTGCTAAGAACAATTTTACTCAAAATAATAAGCAGGATTCAAACCAAGTAAGAAATAATGAACTCGGGTTTAATTGGTTTGCGAGAAACCCAATTTGCAAATGCTATCCTTAGCCAGCTATTGAATATGACTGAGCCCAGAAGGCACTGTGATGAGTGACTTAAGTGGAGGCACCCTACACCCACCAACATTCCTGCTGAATGAATGTGAAATCGGCAAGAATTGCTTTTATTTATCTTACTAAAAGCATTTCTTGGAAGGGCTGGAAAAATTTATTTCAGATGGATTTTTCAGCTGAGAACAAAGTTGTATTTATTATAATTATGCACTCTCCAGTGTGGCCTGCCTTGCTGAGAAAGAACATTAAATTCAGCTGTGCACGAACTCACGGAAGTGACCTTTTGAATGAAAATGCTGCAGCAAGAGACTTGTGGAGCGTTCTCACTAAATAATAACCCACTGTCTGCAACTTGCAGATTAGTGCTCAGACCACTGATTTCAGCTGCTACTTACACAGGCACAAGTCCACATGAGGTCAGTCAGCTGAGAATAAATTGTGTGTGCTGCAGAATACAATATGGAGAACTGCACTTGGTGTCCAGTCCAGTACGGGTTTATGAACTTTTATTAACCATCACATAGCACCATAACATTGCAAGGCACTTTAAAGAATGGTCTTTTCTGCAGGACACCCAGTGTTCCCTTTACATAAGAAGATCAAAGGTGTTATTGACACAAACTGAACAAGCTTTCACTTTAATGAGAGCATCAAAGGCAAGCATGAACATCCACCACCCATGCAAAAATAGCCTGCTCCCTCTGCAGAAGGACAAGGATTATCTGAAAGACTTCTGCTCCATGGAAAGCCCAGACACTTGGGAAGATGACAGATCAGCACTAAAGAACTAGCAAGTTAAACTAGAATGCTCATTTCATCACCTAAATGAAAGGTGAAATGTAAAATAGCAAGAGTGCAAGACACATGCTTGTTTGGAAATTAAGGATTTCTTTTCAGTGTGCACATATAAAATGTCTTCCTTAGACACAGCAGATGATCTTAATCTTTGCAGAAAAGTTGGGTATCTCATCCTGTAAAGAACTTAACACAGATGTCTGAGCCTTCCCAGCAGCTGGGCTGCTGGGTAGTCAAATTCCTGGTGCCAAAGAAAGCAAGGCAAGCTTTCACGATGACGTCCACAACATCTCACGGGCAATTGGAAGTCATTCCTCTGCCTGCCCAGCCCAAGAGCATCCTGCAATGATCAGGACCTGCTGGCAACCTCCTCCAGGCTCCCTCTCCCTTTCACTCCCAAGGTATGCATGGCAGGCTCTTGTGGTTCATGGCCATCTGAAGACTTTGGTATGCAGTTCAAAGGCCTAGAAAAGAGACTACCCTGTACTAAGCATCCAGAAGCCAAAATGCAGCTGTGAAAACAGTTTGCACTGCCAGCTTGGGTTCTGCACTCCCTTTTCAGATTCTGTATTTGCATTTCAGCCAGTTCGAGCTCCTCCCACTGCTCTGCTCACTGAACCTGCTGCTTTGGTCCCAAATCTGCATCTCTGTGTGCTGTTGTCTCCAAGGGGAAATAGGATACGAGAAATTCCATGTCTTGACTTTGCTACAGAACCAATTAACTCAGCTGCAAAGAAGGAAAAGCTTTCACTTGAACTAATTGTTTTCTATGCAGTAAACAGAGCACATCCAATTCGCGAGGGGCACTAAAGCTCAATCCACATATGTCTTCACATGTTGATTATTTACAGTAATGCTTTCCAGATAAATAGAAGAACAGTCTCCATTCAAGTACAGAAGAAGCCAAGAACAATAAAACTGTATCTCAGCAATTAGGTAAAGTTTGACCATAGTACTTGAGGGCATTAAAAACCTCTGGACCAAAACCTTGCAGAAGAAAATCAAGTGTTTCTTAGTTAACAATTAATAATTTAGACCTGAAGACTTTCATCCAGACATCCAGCTGAAGAGGAAAATTACACAGTATTTATACAGCTGGCACCACACAATCCCCTGGTATTTTGATACCAAAAATACAGCTCATAGTACATTTGCCATTTTAATGTCCCCATTGTAGATGAGAAATGTGAAATTACTTTCTTAATATCATGTGGTAAGCCAGAGTCACAACTAAAGAGTTCTTGCAAAACTACTTGTGTGTCAAAGGAAGGACTTGGGAGTACATTGGGGCTTTTAAAAAATATTTTAAAAATAATATTTATAAATTCACCCTAAAAAAAACTCCCAACAACAGCTAAACCCAAGAAATTTCCTACTCTTTTCCCATTGTTTACTTTTGCACTAATCTTTTGGGTTAAGTAAACTAGCAAGACACTTCACCCTCAAGAGTTCTCATGACTGTAGTATATCCAAGATGCCTGCTGTCAGGATAGGGAAAAAGCTGACCAACACAGAAGCAGTGCAAGACTTGTAAATGAACAAGTTAATAGGTTGAACCAGACAAAAGAAGTATGTTTAAAGACCATTTCTTTAATTAGAGACACTAGTTAAAATCGTGAACAAGTTTTACCTTGCACCCTGTCCTGAAGGAAAGGGCCTTCAGAAGGACTATTGGCAGGCAGTGCCTGTGCAAGAGAAGAGCTACTGATAATAAGAGCTCTCAGCAGAACAACACAAATAAACAAAATCTAGGGTCATTCATTTCAGAGTCTGTCCCAGCTTGTGAAGTGCCACTAGAGCTTAAGGTTTCCAGAATTGTAAAATTAACTTTTTCTGTGTAATGATAATGGCTACATCAACAGCAGCAGCTCAGCCAGCCTGCAGATTGCTCTCATGCAAGGTACACAGTTTTGTGGACACAAAAAACACCTTCCATTTGTTTGGTTCCAAAAGATCAAGATGCAAGGGGTACACACCACCCAGCCAGGTCGCTGTGAACATCTTGTCTAGTGCTGCTTTCCTCCCCTGAAGACCTCTACATTTTCCAGCCAAAGCCAAAATGTTCACTGCTTGCATATGCAGATTTAGTCCTGTTTTATTAGGACACACTGAATGTATTTAATCCCCTGGTTGTGCTTCTAAAATCTTTTAGAGTAGGATCACAGCAAGAAGAGTTTTGATTACATACTGTTAGATAACATAATACAGACAAGAAACCATCACTGTCACTCTTTGTGTTCCCCAAAGTTTATCTGCTCTGTTAAAGGCTGTGAAAAAAGATTAGTCTGAGCCTCATCCACACCAGGAATTCAGCAAGCCCTTACATTTCATACCAGCCTGAAGTTACATACCAGCAAAGGTGAAACAAGGCAACAACAGATTTGTCTGGCCTTTCAACTAAAGTTTTCCTGGCACAATGCTTCTCAATAAATACATATCATGCTGAAAATAAAGGAGGACTGCTTCTTCAGCTAGTCCACCTAGAAAAAACGGACTGCAGGTTTCAGAACAGAAAACGATTGCTCCAGACCTCCTCAATTCATCTTTGGCAGGATCCTTGGACTTTGCAGTCATAGGATGGGCCTAAGAGCAGAAAATGGGTCTGAGGAGAAAAATCTACCAACTCTTGTTTTGACAGCCTAACCACTGGTTTAGTATGATCACAGACTCTGGAAAGTAGAGATACAAAGAGCAGAAAAGCAAGAAACTCAGTAAAAACAAGGAGCCACAAACATGAGAGTGATATTAAAAACCAAGTATGTGAGATGCAAAAATTCCTAGTGAGATGGGCAGGAAAAATGAGCAAAACAATGAGACAAAAAGAAAACAATACAGCTAGGAAAAAACTAGAGGAAAATAAGAGCTCTTATTTTTGACACAGCGATTTAAGACAGGCTCTGTTGGAGTCCAAGTGCTAAGTGTCAGTAAATGGAGACAATCAGCAATGACAGATGTCTGCAAGCCTGTTTTATCTAAGCTGCAGATCACAGGAGGTTGGAGAGTCAAATGCAAGGTGTTTGTGAAGTTTGCTTCTTCTAAAAAGACAGAAGTCAAAAAGACAAGGTAATTTGAAGACAACACAACACAGGCATAACCCTCCTCCTCCTCTTCGGCATTCACTGTTTGAGAAGCAGTGTGCAAACAACAAATGAGACAACCAGTAAGAAAAGGAGGAATTCATCACACAGGAGACCCAGACATGAGTCATGACTTTCACATGCATTCAGGTAGTCAGTTACATGCATTCCAAGCAGAGTAAAGGTCTTCCAGATCATGTCTGAAGAAAATTCTTTCCTTCCCCCAAGAAGGGGGGTTTGGTCATTTTGCAGTTACAATTGATACACAGGATGTGATGAAGTCAGCCCAGGATGAAGTCAGCCCAGTGCCATGGCCTTGAAGACTCTGCCTTCTTCAGAGGTTTTGTTCAGTGTTTACAACACTCCTGTACTATGCCCACCACCTCCTCCAGCCCTTCCCTTACCTCCTGGCTCATTCTGATCTCAGCCTCCATTTAACCCTTTCATTCCACGCCAATCACTCCTAATTCTTGTTTAGCTCAGCTCTAAAAGGTGCTTTTACCGGCTTCTAGCTCTGTGGGACAGATTTTCTGCCCACCACCAGTGGGATGGCTGTCACAGGGCATAATTTATGCAACAGGATGGCCTGATCTTCTGCTGGAGGCAGAAGACATGCAGTTCCTGTGGGTTCCTGCTGGCAGTCATCCACCACATCCTGGGATTTAAAGAGGATCCCAAACAGAGAAAGAGGTTTTTTTAAAAAACAAGCAACTACTGATACAGTGTAAACAAATAAAAAGCTTATTACAAAGAGTGAGGAATACAGAACGTAGCAAGGGAGAGGACTTCTGCATATTTTGCACTCTTTCTGTATCAGACCTCTGGTGTGGCTGCCACAATTACACCGTTGTTTGACTGGCAGCATTATCCCAGACGGTCTTGATTATGAGCTCTGATTCCACAATAAGTTAAAAAAAAAGATCTCTTGTGGACAACAGTACTTGACCTGCTGGTCATATCTGCGTGCTGGGACACGAGAGAAAAGAGTGAATCAGTTCTGCTCACTAAAAAGCCTCTGCACTATCTGCAGGCAAGTCATTAATGGTCAAGTGCCTTCCCTGCTTCCAAAGGACACTTGACACCTTTTACACAGGGAAAGCTCAGGATGGCTGGTGAGATTCCTGGCAAAAAACACTCTTCATAGCTGTTTCTACAGCTTATCAACCTTTTCACCTTCAATTTGCTCTTCAGCCAGCGGGAGACAAAAAGAAAAAAAAAAAGTAGCTCTGTAATCGCTGGAGCTCCGTAAAGCTGACCTCCCATCAGTGTATTCCACAAGGCTGACTGACTTCGCAGGCTCACAAATTGTGAGCTCCAGCTGAGGCTATGGTAAGAGGCAGGGCATGTATCAAGTCAGTCAACCCAACTCACAAGTTTCCCAGTGCTAATAAGCTCACTACTGTAGCTTCTCACTCAGTGATTCCCTGTTTGTTTGGGTTTTTTAAGGTATCTCTATGCCTATCTGTTTCCAGGAATTCTGTTGAAATTTTATGCATCTTTGAGGTATCTTCCTATCAAATTTCATTCACGTTGGTCAGTAGCTTCAAAATGGATGCGGAGATAGACACTGATAACTACATAAAGCTTACGTTCTTCTGTGAACTATCTTCTTTCATTAACAAAATCCATTTTCCCGCTCAAAATCCATTTTCCTGCTCCCTCTCCAGGACATTTAGCAAATCAGTATCTTGACAAGCTCCCTCAGCCTGAAGTAGAGCCAAGAGAGGGTTAGTTTCTGCTTCTCCCATGTTCCCTCCCAGATCTCAAAAATAAACCCGGACAAACAACAAAACAAACAAAAAAACCCCAAACCAAAACACAAAAACCCAAACCCAAACAAGTAACCAAACCCCATGGACCTCTGCTCTTGAGTTGCCTCTGAAATTTTTATTACTGCCTTGCACACACCAAAACTAGAGATGAAACAGAAACACTAGAAGATCACCACTAGAAGTAACAAACTTCCACCTCCTAGTAACGGAGAAGATTTAAGAGGAAAGAAGGGAGAATCTTCTTTATTGCTAGCAGATCTTTCCTTTCTTGAGGTTCACTCTTACCTCTGGTAGTCCTAAAGACTGCAGTCAGGAACACAAGGTCTTGATCCTCTGTGAGAAAAGGAAAGGTCCCTGTTGTCTCTTATTCCCTAAACCTATCACCCTGCAGCTTGTCAGTCCTGGTAGCTACTTGCCATACGCACCTACACCTCTGCAACCCATTGTCAGCAAGATGCCATTTAAAATGCTGCTGGCCAAAGATCTGTCTCCAGGGGATCTGCACTGGGGATCTCCTCTCAGTCACTTGCTCATAAGCTTCCTGTGCACTGTCAGTGTTTGGATTTGGTTTACAATATGCCAGCATAAAAGTGCTTGGGAAGAAGGAACAGTCAGAAAACTGCATCTGAATCTCCTACACAACCCAGTTCTCGTGTCCTTTTTTACTCTGGCCAGTTTGGACCAACCTCGGGCGATGCCAGGTAGATGGATACTGGCTCAGCAGAGAAGGCCTGCAAAAACAAGCAGGACCATAAGCTGCCTCCACACAAAATACAGTCTCTCCCTTCTATTTGCAGGGGTTGTTCAGGGCACAGCATAGCAGGGAATATTGGCCACACTGGCATTAAATGGTTTGTCCTGCTGCATGTCTGCCACCATCACCTACCTCACTTTGCACCTAGCAAACCCCTGCACGCAAACTGCTCTGTTACAGTTCCAAAAGACATTGCACAGACCACAGCCATCATCTAAAAATAATACTGGAGGTGGTGATCCCACTGATAATCACACCATTAGAGAAGAATCAAGGTTCTCCTTTTCCAAGCAGATAAACAGCAGGTCTCTGCAGCACCTTGAGCCTTCCTTTGCAGTCAAACAGTATCTGCTGCTGAAATAATGGAAAAAGCTTCATTTGTGACTGCCACACCAACACACTTCTTTTAACAAGCAAGGTAGGGGCATGCAGTTCCTGTTTGGCAAGCCCATCCTCTCCAGCCAGCTGTTATTTCAGGCATGTTTGTTATGCGCACTGTCCACAGGCTCGGCCACACAATCACCTGTCAGAGCTCCGTTGCCACAGCACCCAGGTGTTGGCATCTCAAAACGTCTCTTCTTAGCTGTGGGCTTTCTAATCACACAAGACAGCAGGGGAAGGAGGGCCCGTGCTTCCCTGCCAGCATCTCTCTATGAACTCATACAAGAATACCATCCCTCACCCTGTGCTCTTTTCCTTGCGACTCAGAAGGACAGACCAAAACCTGGCACAATCAGGTTGTCCTGCAATGTGCAATGAGCATCTCTGCCCTGCCATGACTAATGGCCCTTCCAAGATGGTCACCAGCCCTGCCTCAGATACAGCTTCTGAGATCTCTGACATGCTGAGTCCTTTCCCCCACACTGCAAAAACAGCAGCACAACTTCCCTGGTTGTCTTGGATTCATGAACCCCCTGAAACAAACGCAAGACAGGACTGTGTAGAGCCATAAAGTCACTGGTTAAATGCATTAATAAGCTCAGAGGATTTCTATGCAGCTAACCAGAAAGGGCAAATTCTTACCCTGTAAAGCAGGGCAGCTCAGATGAGAGGAATATTCCCAACCTGGTACCAAGTACATGTTGTCAGGAGACAGAACAAAAGGCCACATGCAGCTCGGCATTACTGAAACTGCTGGACATGCCTGACAAGGAGACCTTTGCACAGGCACAGCCACAACCACAGGGCACATCAGCGACAGCACTGCATGGAGAAGTAGGCCATGGGATCATTAGCCCAATGATAGCTTTTTGCCACAAGCTAATGTCTGTTCAATCCTGCCAATCCGCCCAATGTGACTTAAAGGGAAAAAAAAGGCAAAAAGAAAAGGTGGGCGGTTTGCATTTACTAAATATATTGCCCATTACCTCAGAGGATGGCCATATGGAGGATTATAAAGAAACACAAACTATTACCAACATTCGTGCCTTTCCAATACCACAGAAAAACGGAGGTGAACATCAACATAACACCAGGTTAATATAGGCTGAACGAGCCCTATAAAAGAGCAGAGTTTCCACTTTTGCCAGCAGAAAAGCAGCTGTTGAAGATGCTTAGGGGAGCAGTGCCTGTGGGAGTCAAAGTAGGGCTCAGTGGGCATTTTAGCCAGGTCTGAGCAACTGCTGTTGACATGTGGCCAAACACTGAGATCCATCCTCTGCCTCCCTATCGGGGCCGATGGTAGGATCGCCACTTTGGGCAGGATCCCTGCTGCCCAGCACCACCTCATACAGCAGAGCCACTGCTCAGGGACACTCAGTACAGGATACTCCCACTAGCCAGATGTGGCTGACCTGGCCCAACAGGCTGGGAGGATGGAAAAATCCCCAACCATATCAAAACAACTCTGGCAGATGATACTTTCCAAGTTCTCTTCTGGCACACCACAACTCTGCAACAGTTGCCCAAGTTCATTCTTAAAGAGCTGCTATATTTTTGTTAACTAATATTTGCAGGGTGGCAGGGAAATTCTCAGAAAGGCAATGACAGGTCCCAGTCACAGAGATGCCTTGACTCTGATGAAGAAGATGCCACTCTCCTCCCCAGGGTTCAGTGGACATTTTCAGACCAGGCTTTCCATCTGCTGCCCAGCTGCAGAGATGCAAGTTGAAATTCTTATAGCATTTTGTGTAATTATGAGTGCAACTCACAAACAAAATTTAATCAGCAGGAAAGTGTACTATACAGATGAGACACTGGAGCTCACAGTGGTAAAATCATCACAGAAAGAGCAGTCCTTAACCCAGCCTGCAGTTATTTAGAGGTTCCTGCTCTGAGCAAGTACACCACGTACTTTGATCTCTGCTGCCTCCTGCCAAAATTGTGGATTATTAGCAAGCCAAAAAACCAAGAGTCACAGACAAAGATATGGCAGACAATATGCGTCCTATGGTTATTCAAGCAGCTCTCCTCCTGAAGGAACCTGATGCATTTCAGGAGACACAGAAGTGCAGTTGTAACTAATTACCTTTACCTTAATCAAAAAAGTTGTTTTAAATTTACAGATGAGGAGCCTCTGTTACATGAGAATTGAAACTTTGCTGTTCAGTTCACAGACTACCTGAAGTGATGCTCTGAAAGGGCCTGAATCCAGCCAAAGCCTTGGATAAAGCATGGTAACTCCACACTGGTGCAATCAGAGCTGTGGTCACAGCCTTGGACAGAAACTCTGTGTTACAGGGGTGTTAGCCACAGTGACAGTCATGCTGAGTTATTCCTTAAAGCAAGGATCTGTCCTCTTTGTCACATATGATGAATCATGCCTCAAGTCACAGTACTTCAAGCAAACTCTTTAATTTGGGATGAAATCGGTCTTTAAGAAGAACATGCTTTAGCCAGATTTTGGCTCAAAACGACCTTATTAGAGAAAGACGGATTCCACAGACTTGTCACATAGTTAACATTCATTTAAATCTCTTGTTTTTAAAGAAAACAACAGTTGAGAAAACTATGTGATAATTAAGCTGCAGGCATGGGAAGCAGACAGATAGTTGAGATGGTCAAATAACCTTTATTCTGCCCTGTAGAGACAAACTACAATAGAAAAATGATTAATGTTTGAAGTTTTTCATTACAAATTTTATCCAGTTCATTTTAAAATATATTAATTTCTTATTTCCTTCTGCCTCAAACCGAGAGGGAGCAAACAGCTACGGTGTGCTGCTAAGGCTATACTTCTACAGCTGCTACTGAACATGGCTAGATTTCTTCCTCCTGTGATGTTTATCCTGATTTTATTACAACGTAATTGGAATACTTCTGCCTGTAATATACTAATAAATGCTTCCACTTGAGTTAACAGAGTTTTCTGCTCTGATTACAAGTGAAACTGCAATGAATAGTCATGGAGACAGATAAACTTGGACTCAGGATAGAAGGTAATAGCTCACCATTTTCTTCTCCATCCACCTTAGTTAAAAGCAAGGTCTTTGATGATCCTGGGAAGCCTGGACTTATTTTAACCTGAAACATCAGACCTTCCTGCAGAGCACAGTGTGTTCTGCTGAATGTTTGTTCAGTGCTAGGCAGTACAGCTCCACCTCCTGAATTATTTAAAGGACACATTTCTTGCAGTCCAGCCTTAGACCACCGGGTCTGTGGTACGGTTCTTCCAGGCGAGGGGGCACAGACCCTGCAAGAAGCTCTCCCTGACAGAAGAAGCAATCAGGACATAGCAAACGTCTGCAAGGTATATGGAAGTAGGCAGCAGTCACCAGAGGCAGCAAGGGCAACAGCACTCTGGAGAGGACAAGAGACAAATGCTGTCAGGGTTTCAGGTAGAAACACAAAAACCTTTGGTGCAGAGATCTTCCAAGTCCAGCACTGCCCTGCTGCAGGTCTTCTCTATGAACTCATTGGCTCAGAGGAAATCGGGCTCTAAGGCAACACCAAAGCAGATGAAGTTTTGTTACATGCTCATTTCTCAAGATCCTACATTACCACTCTGGTTTTTGAGTGGGCAGCTGTCAATCTCTAGCATGCAGTGAGATAATACCAGTCTTCTGACAGACAGAGTATATATTTAAGATCTAAAATAAGCTGTGAGAGCTTTATATAGACAAACTATGGAAAGAAAATGAGTAAAAGATGCATCCCTATCCAAGTGCTCTTAAAGAAAACGTAGGCAGACAAACCTGTTCTCCCCCACGCTCATGTATTGTACCACTCAAGACATATTATTTTAGGATTATTTCTGGTGACTGACTAGAGAGTATATCCACAAGTCACAAATGCCACTATTCCACATGAAATCCCACTGTATGATTGCTTCCACGCCCTCCTCCTTTTTCCTTTCCTCCTTTTCTACTTCCTATTCCTTTGACTAATGTATAAACTGTCTGAGGCAGGGAGCATCTTGCAGTCTTCAGAGCAGGCATGACATTTTTATTAGCACGTATAGGGTTGAAGAGACTCACAGCTAGCATACAAATAATCCCACCATCTGACCACTGCTCACAGCTGGGTACCACAACAACCAGAGAGCAAAACGGTTCTGAGATGTGCTTGTTTACGTGCAGTTTATGTACCTCGGCCTGCAGGTGAAATGGAGCAAGCACCAGGACTTCCACCTGTTAAAGGCAGTTGAGACAACGTGGAAAACACACAGTTCAACACAATCCTGCATCTGGCTCCCTAGGGCAGCAACAGCCAAGCCTTAGCCTCAGTGTGGCTGAAGGGGATTTGGGATGGCTCTACCAACAGCAAATTACACAGCTTTTAAAGTAGATCTGGTGCTCTCAACACCTTGAAAAAAGAACAGAATTCAAAAGGGGAATAACATCTGTAATCATAGACAAACTCCTCACCTCCTCCTTGTGCAGAAGTATTGAGAAATAATTTAGTGGACACCTTCCAGAAGGACACATCCATCTGCATCCCTGTGACATTAAGCACAATGCACCCCATGGCACCTGTGACCTACAGTGATGGAGCAGCATCTCACTATCTCTGACCTTCAACAAACACAAACTGCAATTTGTACCTTATACGGAATACACCATATCAAACCAGAAGTCATCATATTCCATCCATGCTCTCCATGGGGTGAAAAAGACATAGTGACTCCATGAACCATAAGATCCATGCTGTGCACAGGTTGCTTGGCCGAGTGCAGTCCTTGCCGAGTGTCACTGAACATACACAACAAGCTGAGAGAAGTTATAAGTGTCTACACTGCTGGACTCAAGACCACCACTGAAGATGTGAACAGTACATATTGCAGCGTAGACAGGAAACAGAGTAAAGAGATAAAAAAGAGGGAGCCAACTTCATTAAAACCCTTTCCAGGCATGACAAAAGTAGTAAGCAGGTGGTCAGAGCCTACAAAAACAAGGCCTAGTTCCCCTCATCCCAGCTGAAACACGCTCCTTCTTCCTTCCCGCTGCCCACAGGTTTGCACCGAACCCCCTCTCCGCTGTTCCTGCCACGGGAAGACCAGCCCACCTGTCCTGGGCAGCACCACACAAGTCCCACTTTCCTGCTGACCCATGTCCGCTGGCCAGCTGCCCCACTGCCACCCTCCAGCTCACTCCAAACCTCCTTCAGCCCTGTCCCCTGACAGGTCACCTTGCTCCCTGCCACCACCCCCAAAAGACACCTGCACCTCCAGCCGCAGGCCCCTGCGCACCTGCCAGCTCCAGCCTCCTGTCCTCACTACAACCACCTTTCCCTTGGTGTCCAGTCAAACACCTTTTTGCTTCGTCCTGCAGCCACTCTGCCGCACAAAGCCCCTGCAAGCGGCACTGCCACCCGTGCATGGACCCCTACACCACCTCTCCATCCCCACGGTACACAGCAATCCCCAGACCCAGGGCTCTGCATCTCCTCCAGCTTCACTCAAGTCACGGGGCTCCCCAAACCTTAGGCGGGCCCCCAAAAGCCTCTTCCCCCTGGCACCTCATACACACCTTGCCAGCCCCGCCAGACCCTCTGCCGCAAGGGCCGGCGCAGCCCCCCACAGTCACAGCCGCCCCTCTTCCGAGGGACGCAGTGTCCCGGCACGGCGCGACCCCAGACCCCCCGAGCGGCCCCCTCTCGTACCTGGGCGGGCTCCGCGCCGGCGGGCAGCCCCTCGGGCAGGGCCTGGAGCAGCAGCAGGGCCATGGCGGCGCGGAGCCTCCTCGCCATCCCCCCCCCCCCCCGCTCCCGCCTCCCCGGCCCGACTGCGNGGGCAGGGAGCTGCCATCTTGAGTGTGGCGCAATGGGGAGAGAGCCTGCTGTCCTACTCGGGCCGCCATGTTGCGAGTGGCGGAACAGGCTGGAAAGGGGTGCGGGGGCTGCACACCCCCCCGCAAGGGAACCCCGTGAACACAACCGGGCACTGCGAAAAGGGGGTTCACAGGCATCGTCCTCCACAGCCACAGCCTCCCTGTGGCAGCCAGGCACTCATCCTCCATTCACCTGGTCACTCCTGCTCACCATGACCCCTGCTCAGCCTGCTCCCCAGTGCACTCACATTGCCCCAAACCCCAACAGCCCACCCGGACCTGGGGCACACCGGGAATAGGGGCATGGAGAGGGTGCTGGGATGGCAGCAGCTGCATGGCACTGGACTCAAGGCGTCCAGTGGGTAGCAAGGTGTTGGTGCCAGCACCACTGGGAGACAGGAGCAGCATGGAGAAGAGGGTCTCCCGCTGTGGCTGTGTCCCAGCGTGTCCCCACACAGTGATCGTGCACTCCCAGCAGGAGTAGGGGCACCGGCGCTTGGCATTGATGCACAGCTCGGGAGAGACAGCCCATGTTTGTGGGGCAGTGTCAGAGGGTTTCTACACTGCCACTCCCAGCGTGCCAGACAGCCTCCATGCCGGATTGGTATGACAAAGTTTATCAGATGCTCAGATAACACGTTAAGAAAGGCCAGAAAAAAATAATCGATTTAGCATCTTATCTCCTGCCCTGGCATTTTTCTCTCAGGGCAGTCCTGGGGTGCACCTAGCCCTGCCGGATCAGCTCACCCTCCTGCTGCTGGCGTGGGCCAGCAGGCATTCACCCATCACACCTGCACCATGCTCGCTCCTCTTC
Source organism: Edolisoma coerulescens (assembly GCA_013397115.1). Classification (NCBI taxonomy): domain Eukaryota; kingdom Metazoa; phylum Chordata; class Aves; order Passeriformes; family Campephagidae; genus Edolisoma; species Edolisoma coerulescens. Next base: position 320,122 of record VWZW01002807.1, on the reverse strand, counting down.
CTGTGCCAGCCAGATCCCGGCTTCCACCGGCCCTTGGCCAAGCCCTCCCACTGGGACTGCCAGTGCCTGAGAGAGCCCAGCAGCCTCCCGTGCCTGCCCAGCCCCTACTCAGGCTCTGCTGCAGACCGACGTGACATCTTTGGTGTGGTTACCATTGGAAGTGAGGTCGTAAACATGCTGGAACACTGACATTTCCACCACACACAGTTATTGAAGGAGCTTTATTCCTTTTCCCAGCTAGCCCTGAAATTAGAGGCATAGCAGGGAGAAGGCATGGGGCTCACTGGAGCACAGGACAAGCCCAGATCAGGTGTGACTCATTGTCGGAGAACAATTAACACTTGCTGCGCTTCCCAAGCAGGGATTCGTCTGGCTCTGACTTTTTGCAATGAGGTTTCCTTCCTGTTGCGATGGGAAATGGAGGCCAGGCTGGCCTCAGCTTGGCAGCAACCCCTCTGCTCCTCACTGAGACCAAGGCAGGCTGCAGAGTTACTGTGGTTTTGGGGAGGGCTGGCAGGCACTGGCTGCAGTGACCATCTCCATAGTGATGTGAGCTGTTGAGATGACTTGAATCCTCGGGGGGATATTCCAGCTACGACCTAGAAACCTAGAAACCCTGCTGAGCTGAACTGTCAGCTGGCATAAATCCATGTAGATCTGAAGAGGGAATCCACTGCTGTAAGCTCAGGGAGGTGGGGGGGAAGGTCTGTCTTGAGGATGGCTTGCCAATTCTACAAGCCCAGAGCAAACCTCTTCCTCTGTCCATAAGCAATAAACTGCACCGTGTCCCACTCCCCGGGGCAGGGGAAGAGCTGATGTGAGATGGCAATAGCACTTCAGGGGGTCTTTGTGCTCCATTTCCCCTCCAGCACAGCTGGGAACAGGAAAAAAGGAGTGGCCAAATGGCTGAGATTTTGCTGCCATGGTCCCAAGCTTGGCTTCGTGTGGCTGCTGCCCCAGAATCACTGGCCACAGAGCCCCCTGCCCTGCCAGGACCCCCCAAACTGCCAAGGCAGGAAGGATGAATAGTAAGAATGTGGCTGTGATGCACAGGGGAAGGGCAGTTTTTGGGTGCTACAGCACATCATTTTACAAATATTGCTGTGCTCCCAAGCATGCCAGAGGCACCTTGGACCCAAAAGACTGCTACAGGTACTTTTCTGAAAGTCCTCACAGCTCTTTTGGGTGTAGGACAAGAGCAGCTTGAGGTAAGGAGCCTAAGAAAAGCAGAGAGCAGAGATGTCTCCTTGTGGCTTCTCTCCCAACAGGAGTGATATTTGTTTCATTTAATGTGCTTATCTATTACTTTAATTGTGCTTTAACAAGAGATCTAGTAGCGCCCAGGGAACAGATATACAAGTTTGAACATGTTTTCCTACTTTCTGCTCCACTATTAATTATTTCAGAGCTCTTTTACAGCTTTCTAGCAGTAGCTACATGTGGTTGGAGATATTATCCTTTGCCTGTTACAGCTTTAGCAGAAGCAAACCTGCTGTGGATACAGCTTGGCACTTCAAGAAGTACCATTTGGGTTTGGCTGCTCTCTCTGAAGGAGCAGAGTGGATAGTGTGTCTCTATTCAGGCACGTGGCTGATGTGAGAATGCTGCTGCCCCGGAGATCTGACACGTATCCCTGACTGGAGGGAGGAGCAGGGATCATCCACTGGGCCATGGGGCTCTGGGAGCAGCCACGTCACGTGGCTTGTTAGAAACACACTTGGCCCACCGAGGGATGGTCATCAGCAAGCAGAGAGCCTGGATGCAGCTGATCGAAAGAAGGGGTTTTAGTCCAGGCCTTGGTGTCCTTTCTCCCCCAAACTAGGCTGCAGCACACTCAAGCTGCTCTTCTTTGCGGTGAGAGAGGCCTCATGGTAGACCCAAGATAGCATCATGAAACTCTACCTGGCCAAGAACATAAACAGCACCCATGGGTGTAGGAAGTCACCCAGTCATCCTCCCGGGCCCCAGAAGAGAATGAGTATCACTGTGAGCACAGCACAATCACCTTTTGTCACTTGCCTTGGGACTTTGCAGCCCCAAGAACCTCTAGAGGAAGGCTGCCATTAAATTCCCAAGGGTTTCAGAGCTCATGCCATCCCTTCCACTCTTCCTCCTTCTCCTGGTTCCTTTACTTACTCTCATCCTGATGCTTGGTCAGTCACAAGCCTCACACCTTTCCCTTCCAAGGCAAGCATGAGACCCACGTAGCAGCTCAGCCCAGAGAACCAGACACACAGAGATCAGCCAGAAGCACAACCCACAGCTGTTTTTTAAAAATCACCACATTTATTTTTCAGCCTTCCTCCGTTGTTTGCAGTGCTACTGTTCAGAGTCTGAGTTAATGCCTTGACAGCTCTGTGACAAGAAAGAGAGGAGCTACTGGAGAGCATTCAGTGGAGGGTTCACAAAGATGATGAGGGAGTTGGAGCATCTCTTATGAGCAGAGACTGTGGGAGCCAGGCCTGTTCAGTCTGGAGAAGACTGAGAGGGATCTCATCAATGCATATAAATGTCTCAAAGGTGGGTGCCAAGGGCATGGTGCCAGGCTCTTTTCAGTGGTGCCCAGCGACAGGACAAGGAGCAGTGGCCATAAACTAAACCACAAGACGTTCCACCTCAACATGAGGAAGAAATTCTTTACATTGAGGGTGGCAAAGCACTGGAACAGGCTGCCCAGGCAGGTTGTGGAGTCTCCCTCTCTGGAGATACTTGAAACTCACCTGGATCCATTCCTGTGTAACCTGCTCTAGTGACCCTGCCTTGGCAGGGGGTCTGGAATAGATGACCTCTAGAGGTCCTTCCAACCCTAACAATTCTGTGATTTCAGCGTGTTCCCCATGTCAAAAGGGGCACAGAGACAATTGTCCCGTAAAGCTGCAGTTTCATGGTTCTCCTGTGGGGACCGGAGATGTAGGACAAGGGTGACAGCTGGCTCTTGTGCTCAGAGGAATGAAAAACTTAGAGCTTAAAACAATTATCTATTTCTTTCCTGGGTTGTGGCAATCACAGAGTGAATAGAACCTGAACCTGAGAGCAAGGAAGGCACAGTCCAAGCATTGGCCTCTGGACTTTGGGATGGTCACTCTCACGGTGCAGAGAGAACAGGTCCCTTCACACCTGCCAAGGCATGATCCAGCTCTTGGGAAGAGGCTACTGTGGTGGTTTAAGGCAGGAATGTGGTTTGGTTGCTGGTACAATGGCAGGATACCTGCTTTTGGAGGTAGAACTGTGCTCTGAGCCCCAAGGGAGAGAGCCTCATGCCTCATGGGGCCAAACCCAGTGAGGCCCAGACAGGCTGGGCAGATCCTCCTGTGCAGGGCCAAAAGAAGGCACAGGAAGCGCAGGTATCCCTCAGGGCAAGAGGGACATGGGAAGGCTGGGATGTGGCCAGCAGCAGATGGGGGTGGCTCAGGACAAGCCAAAGTGCTGCAACACTTGGACATGCAGAGTCAGATCCTGCTTCTACAGTGGAAGAAGGCTGCAGAGAAGGTATTGGGTGGGAGAGCAGATCTGGGCTGGACTGTGCTGGGCTGGACTGTGCCTCTGACCCTGCTCAGGGGACATGGGATTGGTGGTGGCAGGAGGCCAGAGGGGTGTGATGGCTCCTGAGGTAGTCTCCATTCACAGTCCTTTGTTAAAATAGACGTATGGCACTTTGTCCCCGTGCTTGGCCACAATGCTGTCACGCAGCTCCAGCTCAAGGTCAGCCAGTGCAAGAGAGCTGTGGGGAGAGGGGATACACACTGAGAGCCATGATCCTCCTCCCCAGCCACCAGTCAAGCCACCCTCCCTCCCCATTGCCATTTGAGGTTATGTGCAGTCCCTGGGATCTTGCAGGCTCATGGCAAGACCCACCACCCTTCCCTCCCAGTGCTGGAAGGCAGAGAGCTGCCCATGGAGCTGGGTGTCCTGATGCTCCCAGAACAGAGCTCACAGAGCAGGGGAGACACATGCTCTGCTGCCCTGGGCACCAGCATGTACAGGCAGGCGCTGCCTCGGGTTGAAGGGTGGGTGCCCATCATGCTTCTCCTGGGATGGGCAGAGAAGGACTAGGGGAGGAGGAAGGCTCCTGAGATCCCATGCAGGAGGGGGAAGCAGTGGAACAGGTACCATCGCTGTGGGAAGAGCGCGCAGGCTGCTGGCACCATGAAGAGGAGGCTGTGGGACAGAGAAGAGCGGAGCATTAGTCTCGGGGATTGCAGCCTGTTTGCCCTCCAGCCAGGAGGATTTCAGCCCAAGAGGTGCTGCTCACACCCCATGACTCCCAATAACTGGGGAAAGCCGAAGCTGAAAGGTAAGCAGCAGCTTTGCAATCCCTTCTGGGAAAGAGGTATTTTTTCAAGCATCTCTTTGGAGCCATACTCCAGGCACTCACAGGCAACTGAGCAGTGAGATACTTACAAGCCCCCACAGAGCAGCACCTGCAGAGGCCCATGGAGAACCCGGATCCGCTGCAAGAGAAGAGCCAGGAATGAGTCCCTGGCCTCACCACAAGCCCCACTCACAGGGTGGGCAGACTTCTCCCCTCAGTAGGGCTGAATGCCCAACACCTCTGGTGTGCACCAAACCCTGCCACCCTCCCATAGCCTCTCCATGTCCCTTGAGAGGCCTTTGGTGTATCAGTGACACAAGTAGGGATCTCTGCAACTCCTCATTTGATCCCCAGCATATCAGCGGCTGGGAAGCAGGGCTGGGGCACCACAGAACCCACTGGCAGGAGAAACGTGCACTCACCTGCATGAAGGTGAATTTCTCCAGCCGCTCCATGATGATGGGCAAAATAACTAGGTACAGAGAGCAAAGGTCAGCCCAGATCCCAGAACAGCTATCTTGCTAGCCAGCCTGCAGGGCTGTCCCAGCAGGGCCACCCACCTGGAGGCCACGGCAGCAGCTAGTTGTGCTGGGGGCCACCGGGTGTTTGCTGACAGCAAGGACCTGACAAGCTCCCCACACATCCATCACCTGGCCTGTGCTCCTCATGCTCCCATCCCTCCTGCTAGATTTGCAGCATTTCAAGGGTCTCAGGAGCAGAGGGGATGCCAGGCTGCTGGATGAGGGGCTGGGGCCAGAGAGCATGAGATGCATCCTTGTGGGGCCAAACTGCCATAGGAGCACCCCCTGTGTCCCGGGCTGTGGTTTGGCACGAAGGGGCTGGGGGCTTGGGGGCCTCTGATGGGAATGGCAGGATGAGGAGAGCAAATGCCATCTGGGATGCAGGGCCACCCTCCCTCCTCTTCATGAGGGAAACTGAAGCAGGGGAGAGCAAGGTGGTGGGTCCTGGACAGTCCTCGGTTCAGTTGCACACTCTCCTTCCCTGCACTCACTCATGCCCGGTGCTGCCATGGTGATCCTGGAGAGCACAACCTGCGCGATGCCCTTCACTGCCGCCCTCTGCAAGCAAAAGCAGCAGGTGAGCCCCGGCAGCGCCGTGCCCCAACCCGTATCCCCATCCCCAGACTCACCCTGGAGCGGCCGAGCTCATTGTTGTTCTCATCTGTCACTGTGATCCCGTTGATGATCTCCCTGAACGGGACAAGCAGCCGTGAGTGGAGGACGGGATGGCCGGGAAAGCATGAGGACTCAGCAGTGGGGTGAAGGGGTGCCAAGGGAGTCCTCTGTGCTGTGCTGGTGCACAGCCCGGGATGCCCCCAGGACACGGGGCTCCACCACCCCGGGACACTGCGGTCCCCAGCCCAGCCAATGCTGCCATCTTCAGGGCACAGCTGCGAGCAGGATCTGGCCGTGCTAGGGACAGACACTGCGTGGGACACGCAGCTGAGCCAGGGGACAGTCCCTCACACAGCACCCGAGCTCCTTGTGCCATGACTTGTGGGGGAGCCCGAGCAGCAGACACAGGTCACCACAAGGACCCAACCTGGGGTGTCCCAGCACCAGGATGCCATAGACTGGGGTTCTCCCATGACATGCAGGAGATCTTTGGGTCTGAGGGATCTTCCAGCACAGATCCCAGAACAGCTATCCTCAGCCAAAAATCCCCTCCTGCTCTAGGCAGAGGCTGAGCCATCCCACCCAGCACCCTCCACCACAGACACAGCATTGTAAATGCACAGACCCCAGTTCACCTCCTTCTACCTCCCAGGATGGGAATCTGAGGCAGGGAGGCCAGGCAGCCCAGGAGCCTGGCTGCCACCAGCTTGCCTTTGGAGGGAGCTGGGTCCCTCAAGCGCCCCAGCCACGCCTGACACTTACTGTTGCCGCATCATGGGGATATTGACACAGTTGGCAGCAGCCACAGCTGCGAAGGGGACCCAGCGGGCCAGCAAGGGGGGAGCTCGCTGTGGGAAACAGGCTGGCATCAGCACGGGAGAGCAGGATGTGCCCAGCTGCCCCACCTGGCCCTGGCCTGGCATACCTTGGTGTAGAAGTTGAGTCCCACTGCAGTGGCCAGGGCTGCACCGGTGGCCGTGACATAAGCCACCCCGATTTGCCTGGACAGCGATTTCAAAGAAGGGAGACAACAGAATCACCAACTCTGACTCAGCCCTGTTCCTTCTGTGCCCAAAACACGGCACAGGGGGTCTTTACAGGGCATCCAGGGGTGCATCAAATAGACACATTCCATCCTGTGGGGCCCGCTCACCTCAGAGAGATGGGGGAGGCAGCGTTGCGGTTGGTGTAGTTGACAAAGGCATTGAACGACTGGTTCACCCACTGCCAGAAAACCACAGCAGGCACTGTCCTGTGGAGGGAAGGGACCAGGAGAGCACTCGAGGGCTATTGGGGATGCCTGGCCTGTGCCCATGGCCAGGCTTGGCAGGGAGACAGCCAAGATGCCTGCAGTACACTCGTCATGGTGTCTCCAGAGGAAAAATGAGGAACTGTGGCAAAGTCACAAAACAGTGGCAGAGCTGGGAAGTGATCCCAGGAGTTCTGGTTGCCCTGGGGAGCATAGGAAGGCGGGGCCCACTCCTGCAAGGCACTTGGGCAGGGGCGGGAGACACAGCTCTCAGCGGGGTGGCAGCCATCCTCTGCTGAGCTGAGATAAGCCTTTGTCAAAGCAAGCGGCAAGGAGGGAACACATGGGGACAGAAATGGCTCCAGGGGATGAGGGTGCCTGGGTTTCTACTGGTGTCTCAGGGACACTGACCTGGGGCAGGAAGGGACACAGGGAGATGTGGGTCGAAGCAAGCTTTGGGATGCAGGAGGGTGGAGAATGGAAATGCAGGGAGCTGTCAGCAGGGGCTGGGGATGCTGAAGCAGCCTGGCCTGGGGGCACATTTGGTCCTCAGTTCCAAGGACTGCTAGGGGCCACAGACCAAGAGCAGGAGCCAAGTCGGATTTGGTTGTATTAATCATTATAGGGGCTCTGGGAAGAGCTCAGTTGAGCTCCGGGTGAGGTGAGACCATGCCCAGCCATGCCCGGGACCAAGGGAATCTATGATGCTTCTGCTACAGGCTGGGTGCTGGGGACAGAGCCCAGAGACGTGGGGCTTGACCATGGGACACAGGCAAGCACAGCAGCCATGGGCATGCCTTGGGCAGCACCCAGCCCCAGAGGAGGCAGACTGGCCGTGCTCTGGCCATTGGGGACCTTGAGAGGGGTTGGGGGCTGTCAGGGCTGTGTCCCCAGCTTGGTGTACCCAGGAGCTCACCGATAGAACTGGAGCATGCAGCCAGTGATGGCCATGCCCCCCGGCACCTGGAAGGACATCCTCCCAATGAAGTTCATCTTCTCACCGCTGTCAGGGTGGAAGGCTGAGTCGTACAGCTTCTTGGCATAGAGCAGCTGCTCCCGGCTGCTTCCTGGCGGCACCAGCCCGGCCCTGCAAGCCCAAAGCCCATCAGGGGAAGCTGCACAGACCCGCCAGCACCCGGCACTGCCGAGGCACAGAGCACCCGGCACCACATGAAAGGCAGGGGAAACATCTCCTGAGAAGGATGCATGTCTCAACTTGAGGCTCCTGGGAGAAGCCTGGGAAACCCCCCCAAAACTACCTCCAACAGATGTTACATCACAACATACCCACTTGGGAATGACTGCCTCCATCCCCTCGCAACACTGCACAGTGGGCAGGATGGCCATGGACACAGGGATGGCACCTGCCCCAGCTGCACCCCTGCCCCTCACCTGCAGCTCTCCACCAGGGCCTTGGCCCGGTCCAGCTCCTCCTCCGGCACCAGCACTGTCCGAGGGTCGGTGATGTTGAGGAAGTGCTTCAGGCGCCCCACGAACGTGCTCTGGTCCCAGCGTGGGGAGTCGATGTTGAAGCCAAGGGGAACGGTGGCCATTTTGGCGTGGGTCTGGGCAGGGGGAAAAGGCCGCTCAGTAGGATCCTGCCTTGCTTGCTCATTGAGTGCAGGCCTGCCATGGCCACAGGAGCAGTCAGCTGGGTGAGAGCCATGGCAGGTTTATGTTTAACAGGACAACTGGACTTTCAGCAGCCCTGAGCCCAGGAGGCCCCTGCACTCCTGCTGTCAGCAGAACACTGCAGTGAGGCTGCTCCTCCACACATCACCCTGCTTGCCTGGGGTCCCCCCACTTGTTCTGCACCCCACAGCACCTGGCACCCCCTCCTTGGGGTGGGATGGTGCTGCACAGCCCTGTAGGGCCCAGCTCACCCCTCCACAAGGCTGCCCTGCAGGCACTCCCACAGGGGCACTGCACTGCAAGCCCCGTGTGTGCAGAGCACAGCACCCCCACACTGTGCTGTGTCCCCCACGGCACCGCCCTGCACATCCCTCTAATGCTGCTCTGCACTGCCATGGCATTGCCCTGTGTGCTCCCCAGGGTGCTGTACCACATGCCCACTGTTGCACAGCACAGAATCACAGAATGCATTAGGCTGGAAAATACTTCTGAGATCATCAAAGTCCAACCTATGATCAAACACCACCATGTCAACTACAGCATGGCACTAAGTCTTTCCTTAAACACCTCCAGGATGGCCCTTTCCAATGTCTAATCACCCCTTCCGTAAAGAAATTCTTACTAACGTCCAACCTGAACCTCCCCTGGCACAGCTTCAGACTATATCTTCTCGTCCTGTTGCTGGTTGCCTGTGAGAAGAGGCCCACTCCTACTTGGCTACAACCTCCTTTCAAAGGTAGTTGTAGACAGCGATAAGGTCCCCCTGAGCCTTTTCTCCACGTTAAACACTCCCAGCTCCCTCAGCCACTCCTCATAAGACTTGAGCTCCAGACCCTTCACCAACTTCCTTGCCCTTCTCTGTAAGGTACAGCACAGCTCGGCACACCCCAG
>VWZW01002807.1:244210-310804 GCA_013397115.1 Edolisoma coerulescens | reverse complement strand
CGGCACGGCTCATTCCGGCTCGGCACACCCCCGCCCCTGCCCTGCCCGTCCCGTCGCGCCCCCACGTGTCCCCACCTGCGCTCCCAGGCCCCTCTCCCGCCTCCCGCCCACGTGTCCCTCACCCGCCCCCGCGCTCCGACGCGTGGCCGCCCTCAGCCAATCACAGAGCCCCGAGCGGCCGCGCCCACCGCCCCCGGCAGGGCCGGCTGGTGCGCATGCACCGTTTGGGGCGGGGCCGTCTCTGGCACCGCCCCCCGGCGCGGGCACGTCGGCGCGCGGGGCGGGTGTGACGCAGTTGCCCATGGTAACCCCGGGCCGCGCCGAGGATGGTGAGCGGGGCGGGGGCGAGCGGGGCCGGGGCCTGGGCGAGCGGGACCGGGGGCGCCTGAGGCTGCGGATGATCCCCCCCGCGGAGCGTGGGGTGATGGGGGCCGGAGGGTCTGTCGGGCCCGGCCGGGCTCATGGCAGGCACGGGCAGGCCTCGGGCCATGACGGGGGGTGCCAAGGCGGTGGAACCAAGAGGACGGAGCCAGGCTGTGCTCGGTGCTGTCGGGCAGTAGGACAGGAGGTAACGGGCAGAAACTGGTGTACAGGAAGTTCCACCTGAATACGAGGAATTTGCTGTGCGAGTGACTGCGCACTGCAACGGATTGCCCAGAAAGTTTGTGGAGTCTCCCTCACTGGAGATATTCCAGAGCCATCTGGACACGATCCTGTGCCATGTGCTCAAGGATGACCCTGCCTGAGCAGGAGGTTGGACCAGATGACCGGCTGTGGTCCCTTGCAGCCTGACCCATCCTGTGATGGGTCTCCCACCCAGGGAGTCTGGCAGGCCCGGGGTCTGAGTGCCCACCTAGGGTGCAGTCAGGTGTGGGGGCCTGGAGCTGTGCAGGTTGGGGACACCCATACAAAGGGATGAGAACTGTGTAAGTTTGGGGCCTCCAGCCACGGAAGACCCTGGCTGGGGTTGGGGCTCTGGCAGGGCATAGACGTTATGGGGGACACATAAAAGGGGGTTGAGTCCCAAAAAAAGGCAACAGAACTGGTGAAGGGCCTGGAGCACAAGTCCTATGAGGAGGGGCTGAGGGAGCTGGGAGTGTTTAGTCTGAAGAAGAAGAAACTCAGGGGTGACCTTATCGCTCTCCAGCTACCTGAAAGGAGCTTGTAGACAGGTGAGGATCGGCCTCTTCTCCCGGGCAGAAGTGACCCAAGTGACTGGACAGAAGGAAATAGCCTAAAGCTATGCTAGGGGAGGCTCAGATTGGACATTAGGAAGAATTTCTTCACAGAAAGGGTGATTAGACGTTCTAAAGGACTGCCCAGGGAAGTGATGGAGTCACCATCCCTGGAGGTGTTTAGGGAAAGATTGGAAAGATTGGACGTGGCACTTGGTGCCATGCTCTTGTTGACATGGTGGTGTTTGGTCATAGGTTGGACTTGATGATCTCAGAGGTCTTTTCCAATCTAATTGATTTTGTGATTCTGTGAATCAGGTCTAGGCAGAGGCTGGGAGGCTTGAGGATGCTATGAGGGGGTCTTTGTTGGGATGGAATCAGTGTGCCTGGAGTTGATTCAGTCAAGGTGTGGAAGGTGTGATGGAGGGGTGGGGACCAGGATGGGAGGGCTGGGGACCAGGATGGCAGTGGCCTGTGGAGGGAAGGAGCAGTGGAAGAGCCTTGCAAGGATGGAAGGCAGTGTTCAGAGATTGACTGTGAAGAGTCTGGGAGCAGTTGCTACTCTAAAGGGGCACTGCGGTCTTGGGTGGAGGGCAATGCTGGGAGACGGGTGAGGTGGTGAGGGTATGGTGCAGTCTGAATTGAGGTTGGAGGAAGCATTGGGTGATGTGCCAGGGTCCTCCAGGTGTTGGAAACAGTTTGGGTTTAGATGCCAGAGTAATTGGGGTGGGACAAGTGGGGTGCTGGCAAAGTGCAGGGAGGACTGGAAGGAGGGGTTGAAACTATGGGTGAGTGGTGGTGAGAGTGAGCTGCTGTGGATGTGGAGCCACCCATGAGGATGCTGCATGAAGAGAGGGCACAAGCAGAAGGAAATAGCAATGGAGAAGGAGCTGTCCCAAGGACAAAGCCTTATTTTGTCCAGGGGCTCTCTGGACGCAAGCTGGATTCATGCGAGTGGAGGGATTCATGCATGGGAGGATGTGTAAGCAAGAGCACCAAAGGCAGCTTCTCATCTTCACTGGGTTAATTCTGGCTGCATCCCTACCTGCTGGGCCACAGAGAAAGAGATTGAGATAAGGCCTGTGGGATCTGCTCTATTTTAGATGAGTTGGTGATGGGGCATGTCACACCAGGCACCAAAGCCATCACAGGATGGACATCTGCTGTAAAGATGAGGGCAGCTGCCTCCAGCAGTGCAGTGCTTCGTGGGACACATTTGGCCTGCAGCTGCCAAATCTGCTCTTCTGCCTTATGATGTCCTGATAAGCTGGTGTAGTCTGGGATCTGGCTGCTCTTATGCAGGCGCTTTGTGTGCGGAGAGGGTGGACTGGGTGTTCTCCAGTGTTCATGTTATTTGATACAACATTTTACTGCCTCTTTGTCTATTTTCCATTTCTTGGAGTTGTTTCTTGAATTGTAGCCTCTCAGGCAGGGTGGGTGGCACTTTGGGGTGCCTGGTGGGCGGGCTGGACTGGGCAGGGGATTGGAGAGCAATGCACTATCTCTCTAGATTCTCAACTTTTGCTAAAACAGAATAATCATTCGTGGTAGAAACTCTGAAACAGCAGCAAATATATCCAAAGCAGCTATGGCAGCCTGGGGGTGTGGGTCAGCAGTCAGAAATGATCCAGACAGCTTGATGTAACAATTTACTGCTTGTCATCTGAGCCGTGGTAGCTGCCCGTGAGCACGTTCCTGCCATGTCGAGATTGCACTGGGAAGTGCTTAAACTCCCCTCAACAACTGCTTGCTCCGACTCCAGTGATAAGAGGGTTAATGCTGAAGTTTAAATTATTTCAGTGTTCATCCAAGTGAGTAAGTACAGAGGGGAAGTGTCTCCTTCTGCAGAGCATACCAGCATTTCTCACAGCTGTGGGGCAGGGGTGGTGGAAGGTCATAGTTGGAGCACGGAGGGAAGGATGAGCCATAAAACTGCAAAGCATGAGAGATGTGTAGTGCTGAAGTCTTTGGCACCGTTAAGCAGCATCTGCAGTGGGCGCATGGCAAGGGCGAAGGGAGGCTGCTACATGAAAGGATATGCTGCTTTCCAAAGTTTAGGAAATGCTGTGTGAAGCAGAGCTTGTGGCTTCCTCGTCACTGCAATAACAGTCCTTACCAAGAGACATGGTATGTTATCCATAGATGCCGGAGCCAGAGGATGGCCAGTGTTTTTCTAAAACCATTGATTGAAGATGACATCATTGCGTCAAACCAGATTTGTCGAAGTGTGGCCCTGTTTTACAGCTGAGGAAACTGAGTCACAGAGTGTCTAGCTGACATTAGGCACATCTGGTGGGGAGAATAAAATACCAGCATAGCTAAATGCATAGTCAGGCATCTTTCTTCTGGTCCTGAGCTCATGTTTCTTGGAAAACCAGCATCTATGTCTTGCCTGCTCTAAGTGTACCTCATACCCAGAAATTCTTGCTTTTGTCCCTTGTTCCTTGGCAGTAAGGCTCTATTTAAAATGGCCTCATTAAAAAAATGTTTTCAAGGGTTATAAGTGTCTCACTATTTTAGGTTTCAATACAGTTCAATGTCATGTTTTTCGGTTTATTTTACTGATTGCTGAGAGGTTGATATGAGAAACCACCTGCAGATAGGAGAGTATACCAGTCACTGGCCAAGACTTTGAAGTTCTGAAACCAGACAGAGACTGCTGACATTGTCCAGTGCTGGGCATTGGCTCTTCTCTGCACAGGGCAAAATACTTCCTTCGAACCTGCTGAAACCAGAGGAGTTTGATTTTAATTATGAAAAGAGGATTCATGCTGGTATTGGTTTATGTATCAAACTGGAAAGTGCTGTGTGACCTCTTTGACAGAAAACTACATTAGTAGGTTTGAGCTGGAAAAACTCTGTAGGTGACTCGACTCCATTAAATTTTGGATTTCAATGCAGGAAAGAAAGTCTGCATTGAATGACACCATATGGTGGAGACATGCAGCAAGCAAATGATTTTTTGGGAGTTTTGCCAGAGTAAGAAGTATTGAATAAACTGTGCTCAATAGATTAATTTACTTCGGTTGTATTTTGAAAAAGACTGGATGATTTTATGACCATTAGTGACATTTGCAGTTCTGCAGCCGAAGATAAAGGTAATCAGACGTCATTCTTCAGGGCACCAGCTAATCAGTGCAGTTGTCAGGAAGGACTCCCCTCCTCCAGCTCTGTGTGTGCAGGATTGCACCCTGGATGACAAATGTAGCCTCATATATCCACTGCGCAAGGCAGGATATTTGGCTCAACTAAACCCCTCGTCCTTCCCTGTGTCAGCTCCTCCTGTGTGACTTTCTGAAATCGTCACGTGTACCCTCTATCTTTAACTTACTCTTTAAAAATTGTGATCTCCTACCATATTGCTTAATTAAAAGTAAATAAATTGGTGCCCAGAGCTGTGCTAGGTGCTGTGCTGGCACAGCATGGAGGTGCTCCCATGCCATGGAAATATGGTCTGTCTGGGGGGAGAGATAACCAACTGATATGAATAAGGAGAATCCAAGACAGGTTTGAACTTGACATGTTTGCTGCCTAAACCTCATCAAGGATTGTGGGTGTGGCAGAGAAGGAATTAGCAGAAGAGTCATGGGCCGGTTTTATGGATATTTTGTGAAGTTTCTCCCACGGTTGTAGGAAAGGCACAGAAGTTTGAGAATAGAGCTCAGCAGTGCTGGGGAGCTGTCAGGTGCTGTCACCTCAATGGCAAGTGTGCTTGGCTGAGATGAGTCTTGAGGATAAAGACAAGTGACTTGAGGTTGCAGAAGTGGGGAAGAGGGCATCTCTGCAGGGGTGTAGAGATGGGGGAGATGTGGTCGTAATGGCAGGCTGAGCTGCTGAGCTCTGTGGCTGTATTGCATGTTGGTGAAGTGATTTGATTCTACCTAAATATCCACATCTAGTAGATAAGCAATTGGTGGTGACTGAAGGTGGTTTTATTTTAAATTCATTATCTGAGCCTTGTGGCTAATAAAGTTAAACAGAATACATTTACTTCTCTTTCCTAATAAGAATCAGCCGTGCTCTGCAGCAGCTTGTGGGCCACGCTTTTTATCCATGCCCCGTGTATCCAGCCCTCAGTACAAGGGAAAATTGTTCTTTCCATTATGGCTTTATATTGCCAATCTGATACAATATTTAAACAGATTATCTCAATGCTCTGTTTGTCCCAAGCCAATTTTTGCTTTGGCCTATAAAGTGAATCTTCCTTTCAGTGGCTTCTGTGGTACAGGATGTAGTTATATGCATCAACTAGTTCAAAAGACCCATATACAGCATGGATTTAAAGCTGAATAAACCCACAAAACCCTTAGCTAGGACTATAAATGTCACTGTATTTTTATATATGTCTGATTTTTCTTTTTTTTTTGAGAGAGAACAGGATTACTGCATGCAGCTATAATTGAAAGTCCTTTGATAATTTGGTGGGTATTTTAAACCTGGCAATGATATACTTTCATAAAACCACACATCCCTGTTTTCTGAAGGATGCTTATAAGACGGTTAGCTTTGCTTTCATGCTCGATGTGTTTATGAGTGCTCTTGCCCATTTAGTTGCCTCGCCGAATTTAATGCCCCACTCTGATTTCATAATAATTGTCAGGAGTCTCTTTTTCTTATTGTATGTCCCCGCTCACTGTCTGGAAAATGCAGTCTCCTCATTGCTGACCCCATCAGTCTGTCTCCTCATGGTGCTTGTAAAGAAAACCCTCTCCACCAAGGACAAAGATGTTTTTATACAAGCCAATCTGATATAAGACATAGTTTGCTTAACCCAGAGGTGACCAAGAAGCGGTTGCTGGCTGACTGTGCCCAGCCTTGAGTTGCTCTGTCTGGCTGCCCTTCTCCAAAGGCTGCACACGCTGCCATGCTGTGCTGTTCATTATCTGAGCAGCATCTGCAGTTCCCTTCTCTGTTACAGATGCCGCAGTCTGCTTAGTTTTGTGCAGCTGACACGCTGCCCTTCCACTCCTGTGAGGCGTCTCTGCGGCTCCTCAGCCAGCGCACATCTACCCTGGCCTGCTCGAGACTTGTCCTGCTTCTCACCCTGGACACTCCAGTGTGTGAGTGCCGCTGGCCTGGTTGCCATGCAGGCATCCTGGGAATCCTCCCTTCTCGCTACTGGCTAAGTCCCAGCACGAGACATTTGTTATCTGCCCTCCTTCAAAAATCTGCTCCTCCTCTGTTGCTTCTGTACATCCTCTTTGCACCAGATCTTCCCATTTCATGGCTTTCTACCTGACGTCTCCCATCAATGACAAGGCATTGCTTTCTGACTCTCCTCAGCCTGTTAGTTTCAGCATTGTGTTTGCCAGCAGAGGAGTGGTTGTCCATCAGTGTGTGTGCAACAGGGGCTGCTTGTCCCACATAGTGGTGGCATGCAGCAGAGAACTCTGCTGAGTTATTTTTTCCAGTCTACTAAGCTGTCAGGAAATGCCTTCTGTTTTCCTAGCCAGTGTGCTCATAAGACCAATTAAAAAAATTAAAATAAAAAAATGAGAAACCCATCTCAGCGTGGCTTTCCTTAGTTTTAAATCTTTGCTAACTACAGGGAGGATGCTGGATTCACATTTTAAATACTACTTACAAAATAGTAACAGTCACAGGAACCAATACTATTATTTGGCTCTTGATTTAAGTTGTGTATACAGACCATGTAACCTATGCCAGCAGCTACTGAAATAAAGTCCACTTCTCTATGTTGGATTGCTTGTCTTCCAGCCTTTTAAATCAGCTTACTTTATACCTTAGAGAATACTTTTATTTCTATATATATCTTCTCTTCTATTGGCTACCCCAGATAATCCTGTGATCAGCCATGCAGCAGTGTCACTTGAGTAGAATATGGAACGATGCTGATCGTTTTCTCATAGGCTGTCATACTAGCCCAGAAATAGCATCCATCTACAATGGGAGAAGCTCTATTAACATTTACAACCGTTCCTCTTCCCGACCCTTGAGAATTGCTCCGTGGTAGATAAGCAATACTTTTGTAATACATTTCTTTGCGCTCGGTATTTTGGAGTTGAATTCTGAAATATAAAGGCACCTAATCCTGATCTGCTCTGGGATACACTGCTCTGCTCTTAGCAAGTGGTGCTGTGAATAGGATTAGCATTTCAACAGCTTCTTTTTTTAACTGTGAGCAATAAACTAAAATAATAGGGCCTGATTCAGAGCTCTCCAAAGTCGGCAGTAGTGCTTTGGCTGATATACATTGGCTTTGGGTCAGGCCCATAAGAATGGGAAATTCAGTGTTTCCCTCGTAAGGAAGGAGAATGTGTGAATTTTAGAGTTCCTGCTCCTGTGGAGTCTGTCCACACTGAGGTGAAATCCACGAATTTACAAGCCAACAAACACAACTGTAAATTTGAGGGCAGGTGAAAAGAAAATGTGTTGCTAGTCATGCAGTTGTGCTTTTTAATGATGTCAAGGGCAGTTAGGACATGCATATAAACAAATAACCATTAGAGGTATTTTTGCTGCAGTTCCTTTCCTCTTCCCTCAGACGTGTGGAAGTGCAGACCATCATTGGGGCAGAACATGGGTTGGGCACTGTGGCCAGGGAGATGAGCTGTTGGGCTGGCAGGGCTTGCAGTGACTGGCTGCACTGAACACAGCCCTTCAAATTCATTAGCCATGGGCCCATGAGTGAGAGCCAGCTGTGAGCATCTGGCCCTCAGGGCCCAGCACGTGGTGTTACAGGCCTGTACACTTCAGCTAAAAGCTGTTTGGGGATTTACTGTGCCTGTGCCTGTACTGAGCAGCCATGGCACCCTCTACCAAGCAGAGCCCATTGCTAATTAACAGCTCTTGAGCAGGGCCTGGGTTACCAGGTTTTTACCTGCCTATCACCTATGAAATAGGTGATACCTTGAGCCTGCTTATTAGGCAGTAAGACTGCAGTTTTGCTCTTCCTTGCACAAGCTCTGAATTTTTGAACCTCAGCTTTCCACAGTGCTTTTTAAAAGCACAGCAACAGTGGCAATCCTGCAGCTTTCTACAGATTTTTCGAATCCAGTTTTACTAAGTTCCTTCTCTTCTCCCTGTTTCTTACACATCACACATGTATTTTGAGCTGTGGTATTAAATTTTGGTAATTTAACAGAGACCAAATAAATTACTCTGAAATGGAAAAAGCTTACAGGGGTGGTTTGGATGTCACATGCATTTGAATTTCTGAGCGTTACTGAAAGCTTTAGCGTCACACCTGTAGTGCTGTGTCCTTTCCAAAGCACTCCCACCTGGGAATAGTGAGGTGAGCAGTCGGAAGCAACGTTTGCCGAGTGGCTGAGGCTGAGCTCTCCCGGAGTGGGCAGAAGGACGCTGCTGGAGACAGGGGATGCATTGCAGCGGTGACAGTTGTACTGCGACATGCAGCTCTTTATCTTGAGGACAAGTTTCTGATTGCTGCGATCTGGAGGGGATCGGGAGCAACCTTCAAGGCTCAAATAGTCCTTGGCTCTCAGCAGGAATATTTAGAGGGTTTAGTTCCTCATAGCAACAAAGCACTTCAAGACATTTAACTGATTACACCCTTGCAGGTCGACAAGAAGCATTGTCTCCATTTTGCAATTGGGAGAACGAAAAGGCTTGAGATATGGGCCCCGTGGGCTCAGGTTCCTGCTGATATTTGAACTCTCTTCCTGGCTCTGGGTCTTAGTGGGCTTCAACAAGGGAGTTGTCTGGGAGAGATGGAGCAGGAATGCTGAGGGCTCCAGAAGTGGCTGTAGATGTATTTCTTTCCTGTATTTTCTCAGGCAAATTAGTAGCAGTAGCACCTGTGTCTGCAGGCAGGGTCTCAGTGTGGTGTGTGCTGCTTAGGCTCTGAGGAGGGGTCTCTGACATGCAGGGGCTGCAGAGCAGCATGACAGCCTGGCCAAAGACACCCAGGCATTCCTGGTGTTACAGCCTGCTCCTGTGCCCTTGGCTGCAACAGCCCCTCTCCTGTGGGGTGAGCTGGGCAGTGAGAGGCAGATGGAAGTGGGGTGATTTGCATCTCTTGGTTATGTGCCAGGATCCAGAATATTTTTCCAGCCATTTTACAGAGGTGCCAGTCTCTGACTGGTGGCACTGACAAAAGCTTGGGTGTGCTGCTGTAAGGTGCATGGTTGTAAATGAGCTGACCTGCATATTCTGTTTCCTAATCCTGAGTGATACTGTCAGCTCAGAGAGCTGAGCCTGGCTAATGACTGGAATCCACTGTGCTTTTCTTAGCGAGGATGTGTGGTGATCTGAGATAGTTGTTAAGTGCTACATCCTGAGAATCAGAACTGCACGTGCCCCACGGGTCCAGCATGTTTTAGACAGATAAAGGGGGTTTGAGATGACCAGGGGGTTACTGCGAAAAGAACCAATGTCAGGTACCTAGTAACCTGCAGTTAACTAGGAGGCAGATCAAATTCATGGGGTTTTCCCTCTGATCAAGGTAATGAAGAGCTTGCAAGGACATGGTCTGCAGTTTCTGTACAGGGTATGCATAGGCACTGTCTCCCTGGCACAGGGAATGCCAAACAGCTGTGTGACAAGAGCAGTGCAGCCAGCGGGGCACCCCACTGCTTGGCATTTGTGCTGTCTGAGACCTCGCTGATGCTCGGAGATGGAAGAAAATGGCAAAGGGGAGTAGGAAATGAAATGGGAACAAGGACTGCAGAAAGGTATTCAGGATGTCTTGGGACCCACCACCAGACAGAATCCATTTCAAGGCAGGAGGGCATGACATAGTCGGGGGGCGAGAGTTGGGGTGGGGAAATAACAGCTGTGATCTCTCTTGTGGATTTAGGGTTTACTGTCAATTCTGCGCAAACTAAAAAGCACCCCAGACCAGGAGGTGAGAATCCTCCTCTTGGGACTGGATAATGCAGGCAAGACCACACTCCTGAAACAGCTGGCATCAGAGGACATCAGCCACATCACGCCGACACAGGTGAGGAAGGCCTTTCCTTCTTGAGGCAGTTATTGTGGTCCCACCTGCCACCTTATACAAAGCACTAATGATTCATCAGAGTCTTTCAGTAAAAAGGGGAGCAACTGGAGCCTGGTGCACCATTAAGTTTGTGTCTTTTCTGCCTAAGAGCAGGCTTCCTGAAGGAGCCAGAGAGCTTCAAGCCAGATCGGTCAGGTAGTGAAAAAGTGGATGAGTGCTGTGGAGTTCTGCAAAAGGCTTTCAGGTCATGCTAGGGTTGCATGGATGAGACTTTGTTCCCGTTGTCCTTGCCAAACAGGGGACATGTAGAGTGGATGCTGCAGCACTGGGCAAACCCTTGTCTCTTTGCATCTTTCACCCAAACAGCTCCAAGGGTCCTGCATATACCAGTGCTCCCTCCCTACTGTCTCTCATGCCCTTTTGTTGAGCTTTGGGGTTGAGGAGAGGGATGTCTCCCATCAGAAGCGCTGCAGGGTTGCTCCAGAGGAGGTTGCTAGAGAGCTATGGGAGATGCTTCCCCCCCACCCTGTAGCTGCCTCCCAAGGCTCCCAGCCCTGGCACCCTAATTCCAAGCCTTGGTCCCCTGGGTGGTGTGGCAGCACGTTGCCAGCCCACGCCACATCCTGTTTTTCTACTTGAATGCACTTTCAGTTGGTGCTCTAATTGATGAAATGGACCCTTCAGACGTGCAGCTGTTGCTCTTTTAAGCCCAGCATTAGCTGTGTCGTGTCGAATTGAGCTGAGACCTCTGGCTTCATATTAGTTGTGACTGTCTACTCAGCTTTCACAAGCTCAATCCTGCTTCTCACAGTGCCCTTGTTTTCTCCTTATCTGCAGCTCTCCCACCTCTTCCTGCACCCACCCTGCTGAGCCCTCTCAGGGCACTAACTGCATCATAGGTCTCCATAGCCATGACAGCATCAACCCTTGACCCAAGAACACTGGCAAACTGATGGTTTGGCGGCTGCTTTCGCTGGTGCCTCTCCCACAGCTGATCCATCTTTGTGGCTGCCCAGCTCATCTCACTGCATGTTGCAGGCATGGGATATATAAGGTGTTAATGTCTGGCCATGAACATGCTCCAGCCATTCAGGTTTATGCTCTATGTGGCTTTGTTTCTGCTCTTTCCAGGGCTTCAACATCAAAAGTGTACAGTCTCAAGGCTTCAAACTGAACGTATGGGACATAGGTGGACAGAGGAAGATCAGACCGTACTGGAGGAACTATTTTGAAAACACTGATATCCTTGTGAGTATTGGCTGCAGTTGAATGCTGTGTTCATGCAATGGCTTTCCAAGGTCTCAGCCAGAAATTCAGAAACAAGTAATGTAATGTCCCAGCCCTCAGCAACACCATTGCCATTGTAACAGGAGTTATTCTGAGCTAAATGGCAAGATTGGTTGGGTGCAGTAAGAAAAATACAGTTATGTTTGCAGAAATCATTCAGTTGCATGTTTTTACTTTCACAGGATGGTGCTGTTTATAGCCAGTTCCTTTCCTCTCATCTCAGTCTCTTTCAAATGAAAGAACATTAATAACTTGTGCTTTACCCATCTATAGCTCCTTTCACTGGAAACTCTGAGGGCCTGTCATGGGCATTAGTGACTTAAGCATCGTGTGTAGAGGTAGGTCAGTATGGTTCCCTTGTTTTATAGGTGGGGAAAATGAGGCATAACAATTTAATGCTGTGTCTGGCATCAGATAGGAAAGCTTCTGACTGAGGGACACAGAGAGACCTCTTTTCTTTTGCTCCTTTAATCATAAGACTGTCTTTTAATGGTTTTGACAACTTAGCTGTAATTCCCTTACAATTAGCTACAGATGACCACAATTATATTTACAGTGCAGGACCTTTGTTTTTCCATGCCAGAGCACATTGCCCTGGGACCCTCCAGGTGCTGTCTTGGCTAGTTTCAAAGATCACCTCTAGCATGCAGCCACATATGCCAGCATGAAGGCAGACTGGGGGCTGCAGGCCTCTCCCTGCCCCAAGCAATATTGCCTGTGGGAACAGAGAAAAGCTGAGGTCTGCAGGCTCCCATGGGAAAGTGGGAAGCTCTCTCAGAAAGATGCCATTCCTCCCTCCTGTCACACACATACTCAGTAATGTGTCAGGAGCTTCAGTGCACATGCACGGAAGGATCAGTGCAACTGGGAATAGGACTCTCTACACCAAGACTCGTGTCCAGTTGCTGAAAGGCCTGGCTGTGCCTGCAGGCTTAGAAAACATTGTCCGTATGAAGCTGTTATTTAAATGTGAGTAATAAACCCTTGGTACTCTCTTTTGCCGATCTTCCTTTTTGAGCCTTAATTTGGAATCTAAAGTTCGAGGGCAGCCACCACTGCATAAACCCGGTTGATTGATTTTGCAGAGAGGAACTGTGAGATTTTCCATGGGGTAAGAGCTGGGTTTGAGAAACTAGCAGGACACACATTGTGCTCCTCTGTGGCCATTGAGGACAGAGACATAGCGTGGCTTTGAGGTGACTGTACCTACTGAGCCCAAGCTCTGACGCTGTGTGTGGTGGGGAGGCAGTAAATGTGCAGATCAAAGTCAGCCCTGCAAAGCAGCAGCACTGGGATCTCTGCCTGCTGTGGCAGGTGCTCAGGCTGCAGAGGCTGTGCAACCACAAAACAGTATCTGGAAGACTGCTGGCAAAGGCAATGAGCTATGCTGGCCTGTGGGCTTCCCCCCTTCCCAGTGTGTGCTGCATGGGAGGTGCAGAAATAAAGGTGAATTTGAAGACTGAAGGAGATGAAAGCAGTCGTTTTCCCTGCCCCTCTCTCACCCCAGTTAGAGCAATATACAGAGAAACCCCTTCTTTTCATATGAGTAAGAAAATGGGTGGATAGAAGCAGAATCAGTTTGGGGGAAGCAGCAGTGTGAATTCAGAGAAATAGCTGGTGCACAGATGGAGTTGAGTTCCCCTAGCTGCACTTCATGCTGACACCTAGTCCCAAACTGGATGTTGGCATGTTGGGGCAGTGCTTTGCTATTTCCATACACACCAAAACTGCGATCACATATATGTTGATGGCTCGTTCTGTCTTCTGCCAGTCCTCACCCCTGTTTTAGCCAGTAATTTTACCCTCTGACAAACCTGGTGCAGATTGTGCATTTGTAAATTGAGCCAACTTATCCCTCATGCTATTTCTTCATCTAGTCCCACCACTTGCAATTGCTGCCCAACCCATTTACTCCAGGTTGTGTTTTGGCTTGTTTCTCAAAGGAGGTACCCAGCTTTACAGGAATTTCTTTCTCAAATCTCCATTCTCCAATATGATGTTCAAATTGGCAAACTATGTTACCAAGCTCCACAGCCAAAAACAGGCTCTTGTGTGGCCTTGGCCATAGAAGGAAGTTGGAGATGAGATACACTACAGTTCCCAGGACCCCCTGCTTCTCTCTTCTCCTAAACTGTGTTACATAAAACAGAAAGGACCCTCTAAAGAGTATTAAAAAGCAGGAAGTAATTACGGATTCAAATCCATGCAGGTGCCTTTGAATGAGAACTTGGTCTTGCATCACACACCTGTGATATTTGGAAGCTTAACGCAGGCAAATAAGGTGTGGATATCTGGCTGATTGCATATTCAGACAGGCACCTGCAGCTATTTGGCACAGTGCTTGCTGGTTTGGAAGCAGGCACTCGGCACATACTTTACTTTCTCTGTGCTGTGCTTTTGTGGCTTTTGCCCCAAGCACTGTTGTCTCTAGTTCTCATCTTGCAAAACAGCTCCCTAGCGAGGAATGAGCGGTGCAGGAGAAAGCCCGGCTGGTTGGGACCCAGAGCTATTCCTTCCCAGTTAGACAAGCACCGTAATATGGAAGGTGCCGCCTTTCAGTTCACAAGTAGCACTCGACCGTTGGTTTCATGTCTTGTGGACTTCCTCAGAGATGTCCTGAGGGCGAACAGATGACAGTCCAGTCTCGCCCCAGAACACAAATGCCAGCCCTGCAGCTTCTTCCTTCTTTTGGTCTGTGTTTCCTACCCCAAGTGGGATGCACAGGGGTGAATGCTTGGTAGGGGCCGGGAGGACGTGTGTAGCTGATCCAGTATTGGTGCACGTGCTTGGGATCACATTGCAGGGAGAGGCCTGTGTGTCACGCCATGTCCACGGGCTGGTCCCCATCACGTGGCACCGGGCGCGTGCTCTGCTGACGCATCCCCGCGCAGCTGCGTCCAGCCCTGCCGCGTGTCCCCCAGCCTCTGTCAGTGCACATCAGCCCCCAAGTGATCTGCAGAGCAGCTGGGAGGTTGCTGGGTTACCTCCTCAGGCCTGGCATACAGATTCTCCTGCTGCGTGTTTGGTCCCATTTCAAACAACTCAAATGCTGCTCATTAAGGGAGTGCCTATAGTTTAATAGATATTGCTGCTAGAGATCTTCCCTCCCCCTACTATTTGGTCAAAATTATGCTGGAAGCATGGAGTCTTATGCTGAGACTGCCTGCAAGGATGCCATTTATCTTGATGGCGGGGTGCTGTGCTCATCTATTCCCTGAAAACCAGGCTGACACTTGCTCCCTGTAAGCCACCAAAGAGCATGCAGATGACATGCTAGCAGCTTCAATCACTACTGATGGGGGAATGGCAGCGACTGGAAGCAAAATGCTCAGTGTTTGTCACCACTCCTGTCCCTGTCTGCTGTCCCAGCATCCTTCTTCAAAAACCTTTACGTATCAAGCAATGAAAAAGGAATACCAGTCTATTCTTGCCTGCATGTTATACTGAGGTTCCCCGTTTGTTTAGATGGCAGCTGAAGATGGAGTCTTGCAGGCTGAATCCAGTCCTCATCCCCAACCACCCTCTCCATGAGGCTGCAGTAGGATTGCCTGATGGAGAGGAACTCAATGTCCCCAAGACATTCATGTGTCCCCTGAGTGCCATTGTGTGCCTTCGTGGCTTATTGAGGAGGTGATGCTAGAGGGCAGCACGGCACAGTCCCACCAGGCCGGTGTTTGTACACTTTGCTGGGGTGAAAGGCCATGTCTGGCTCCCCAGGTTTTGCCCTCCCATGCTCAGATTCAGCTTGTAAGCTGGTCATTTGAAACAATATCAGCAGTCTCCTGTTCTCTTCAGATAATATATGCTATGGAGATGGTGACAGCATCCCCAGTACTGCTGCCAGTTCCTTTCTGATTCTACCCACATGGCTGTCCACTCCCCCAGCTTTAAAAGAGGTGTCTCCTCTCCTTTCAGAACATCCTGAAGTACTGTCAACATTTGCTGCAAATAATAGGAAGGATCTTAGTGCCCAAAAGCATAATTAGTAGGTTCAGCTCACTTAAGCACATGCTACTGTGGAAGAGAGTCTTCTGGGAAGAGTAACTTTTCCTGTCATTTCTTTTCTCAGATCTATGTCATTGACAGTGCAGATAGGAAGAGGTTTGAAGAAACGGGTCAGGTAAGTTACTTATGCCCAGCTTCCTTTGAAGTAACTCAGTGCTTCTGAGTGCCCCTTGCTCACAAAAGTTAGGAAAAGGGTTTTGTTGTTTATGAAGGAAATTTGCATTTCAAGAGACTTGCTTTTCAACATCAATACAGATTATTTTGGTAGATGTGAAACAAGGAAAATAGGTAGCCTAATTCCGTTTAAATAGAACAGTGTTCATTAAAGTTATACAATAATAGCAAACGGAACCTAATACTGAAAGCACAAACTTCTCTAAGTCCTTTAAACCTTGCCAAACCAAGACCCTGAGGAATCCTATTTTCTTATTTACAAAGCTGAAATGGAAATCATATTGACTTGATTGTCTTTTGGATGTAATTGAAAAAAAGCTAAGAACTTTCGAACTAGGACTGGCCAGAAAATAAGATTTCCGTTTTGCAAAGTTTTGATGTTTTGTAACATTTTTTGTTTTAGATTGGAACAAAAATAGGACTTTTAAACTTTATTTTGTAAAATTAAGAAGGTGACAGTGTCCCAAAATAGCTAGCAATAGGTTTACCCCACAGAAATGGGAGATGTAGATTAAAGCCTTCTGTTCTGCCTAATTTGAAGGAGACACTTGATCTTTTGCCTCTCAAGTGTCATGGACACACCCCAACAGCAGAACTGTTGGTTGTCCTAGGGGTGGGGGAATCTTTCCCCTGCTGGAACTATTTCATTTTATATCAGTAATTAAATATTCATTGGGCAAAAGAGATGGAAAAGAAGCAGCAACTTAGATCACTTGCCTGAGTCAGGCGGAGTCAGCCTGGACCCCTCCTCATATTTCTGCAAACACTTTTGGTTTCAATAAATCAGCCGTGTCAGATGAAAGACCTATTTTGTTGAAAAATTCCCAGCCAGCTCTGTTTATAACTCCATCCTCTCGTCCTGGTTTCCAAACCAAACATTGCTTTTGGGGGGATAGAGTTGTATTTCCACTGCAGTTTAGCATCTTCCCAACTGTACTTGTTTAATCCAGAAGTTTCTGTTCAGTGGATAAAAGATGTCAGAACAGTATCTGAGAGCATGAGACCTTTCCAGCTAAATAAGGAACCCACAAAAATCTCCTATACTCATCTGTCTGCAGTGCCAGCAGTCCCTACAGGTTCAAGTTCTGCTGAGTTTGTCATATGTTCCCATAGGGAAGTGACTTGAGACTGAGTGCTGGTTTCACATGAGACCATTGCACAACCCTAGACATGAAGTATTTCAGCCACCATTGATCCACTGCAGATTCAGATTTGAGCTATTCAGAAAATCTTTTTGAGTCAACCAGTTTTGAATGAACAAACCCATTTTTTAAGATGCTACCCAATATGTGCTGTGCATATGGAGCCAAAATCCAGCTATTAAGGCTGATCTAGCTTGTCTTCAGCTAACCAATGCCTTCAAAAGCATCAGCACTTTCCTGTGGGAGGGAGATTTCCATTTTGGGGGGGTGGTGGGGGTGGGAAAGTCCTCTCCTGTTTAAATTGCAGTGATAAAAACTTCAAACAACCCCTTGAAACTCGTTACTAGCGAAGACATCAGGGCCAGTGTCAAGGGTTGCTCAGGTACAAGTGCCAGTCAGGCAATAACTTAAGACAGATTCCTCATACTGCCAATTTACATGTTTTTTTGCTGTTTCATCAATTTTGGTCTCCTGGGATCAGAGACTGGTAAAACATAGAGTTGTAGCCTTTAAGGCAACTGCTAATTTCAGACCAAAATGAAGATTTTTCTAACCTGTAATTGGAAGAAACAGCTTTTGAACCTTGGGCAGAGATGATTGTATACATTTTTGCTCTCTTATAGTAAGATCTAGGTTTCACTGGAACACACTCTTCTAGCATTTGCCCTAAATATATTTCTAATTAGAGACAACCACTGGTGGTTGAAGGTTTTCTTCCCTTCCCTCTCACCATCTTCCCCCCACCCCACTCCCTTGTAAATGATACAGGAGCTGGCTGAGCTTTTGGATGAAGAAAAGCTTAGTGGAGTCCCCGTGCTCATATTCGCTAACAAGCAGGATTTGCTGACGGCTGCCCCTGCTTCGGAGATTGCTGAGGGACTGAACCTACACACAATCCGGGACAGAGTCTGGCAGATCCAGTCTTGTTCAGCTCTTTCAGGAGAGGGAGTACAGGTGAGGCTCTGGAGAAGGCTTGCTGTGCCAGCAGGCCGTCTATAAGGATTGTTGATCTGCGGGGTGGGGCTGGACCGGCTGCCTCAGCGATGAGGGTCAGCACAGCCAAAGCCTTGCAGTGCACTACGTGGGGGTGCGTGTCTTGGGGCCTGTGCAAAGAGAAAGGAGAGCTGTGGGCCCTTGGGATCGCTCCATCCTTGGAAAAGGGGAGAGCAATTGCCCCCCCCACCCAGGAGCCCTTAGCTGGCCCAGATGAAGACATTGATTTCTTTTAAAGAGACTGCTGTCAGGTTAATCATTCTCACAAAACAAATCGTCTTTTACTATTAACCCTTTGACTGGTACAAGTGTGCACTCTAGAAATCTGATTTACCTTTGCTACTGATGTCTATTTGGCGTTATGCTCAACCCAGGCACCAGGGAGGAAAAACTGATCAATTTTTCTGATCCAGAGAAATGCAGGAGTTGCACATGGAGCAATGGCCACTTCTAATGGCAGCAAGTGGGGCAGCAAAAACCCACCGAGGGGCCTGCGCTGTGTCCCAGTGCTGAAATGTAATAGCTGTGTCTTGGGCTCCTGTGCTGTAGTCAGTTCCTGCAGTATAGTAGCTCTTTGTAATGTAAATGGGACCTAGGTTTGTTTATTTCACTCTTAGGCTTTCCTGAATTAATGAAGTATTTGCAGAGCTCAAAATCTGAGTACTCCCTTCACTGATATTTAAAGAAACAGAATGGTAAAGACATTTATCTTCATTGCAGTTTCAGTAGAACCTTATTTGCAGATGCTACAAAGCAATTCAGGATAGTCAGATCTCAAGCTGAGTATGAAGAGTTACAGAAGCAGCCCTCCATGCTGAGTGGGCAGTAAAATGGCTGATGAAATTCAGTGTTGACAAGTGCAAAATAATGCACATGAGAAACAACAATCCTAATTATACACATACGACGATGGACTCAAAATTAGCTGCCATTACTCAGAAGCATATCCTTGGGAAGAGAGCTCCTCAAAGGCCAGAGAGGAAAATTCAAATGCTAGACAATTACAAGAAAGCAAACAAGAAACATCTTTTCTAGCAGGTTAAAGTCATGGTGAGCCCATACTTTGAACATGACCTTAATTTCTGTCTCTTGCCGCATTTAAAAAGGTTTTAGTAGTAGTAATAGAATCATAAAGTGCAATGAATAATTAGGTAGAAGGGTCTTCAGAAGATCTTTAGACCAACTTCATGTTTAAAGCAGGGATAACTGTGGGTCTAGAGGAGGTTGCTGAGAGTGTTGTCCTGTCAAGTTATAAGTATCTCTAAGCATGGAGATTCCACAACCTCTCTAGGTAACCTCTTCTAGGCTCTTAACTACCCTAATCAGAAAAAATATGGTCCATATATCTGCTCAGAATTAGGAGAGATTTGAGGATCCTCTGTCAGGAATGATCAGCACAGAGTGGCATCTGTATACAGGGATAATAAATAAATTAGGACTAGCAGCTTGGAAGAGAGAGAACAGAGTGGGAACATCTCCAGGATTTATAAAATAAGGTATAGAAATGCCAGATAGACTGTATGCTATTTTTTACATTGCTAGAGGAAGGGTATTCCTAATGAAATAATCAGAATACAGTTTAAAAGAAATAAAAATAAGTGCTTCTTTGCAAGTTGCATAATTAAATTCTGGATCTCATTGGCACAGGGCGCTGGGGAGACCAAAGGTATCAGGAAAAGAAAAGGTATCAGAAAAATACTTAAGTGAATTTCTGAAGAAGAGATCTGCAGGCAATCACTGACCACCACTAAGATCTGGAGGCAGCTTTTGACTGAGGAACAGCTTAGGCCATGGACTGGGAGGGAAGAAGAGAGTAAGGCAGATCCTGTTCCTATGTGGTGTTTCCCCTGGCATCCAGAAAGAAGATGCTGGCCTGGATGAACCATTGGTCTGACCCAGTACAGCCGTTCTGATATAAAATTCTCAACCTGATTTTTAGACCTGAATGTAGTAGATGGTGTCCTCTAAAAGGGCCTTTAGTTAGCTAAGCTACAAATTCAGCTATGTTGTAGCCAGTCTTGTGAAAGGCTTCAGCTCTAACCTTTGCTCTGGAGTTTCCAGTCCAAAGAAATGTGACTAGGAAAGCGAGGCTGCAGTTGACAGGGTTTCAGGCAACCACAGGTCACCTTCCTCCCTCCTCCAGGCCCTTCTCTAGGTTATGGAAGTCCAAGGGAGCTCTCCAGCTGCAAAGGGGCAGTAAAGAGACAAATGAAATTCAGAGATGAGCGTTGGATGGGGAAGAAGTGAATGATACAAAGTGTCACTTTCTGTTCCTGCCCTTTGAAATGTGCTTCCTTCTCAGGCAGGTCTGTGGGCTCTCAGGAGTGGGCCGCCCACTTCTCCATTGACAGCACCTTCTTACTGTGCCTCCTCCCTGAAGCACAGCCCATCCCTAATCATCCAGTAGTGTAAAATACTCAGCCCAATACCCTCTGCCAGGGAAATGAAATCTGCCTCTGCATTCACTTCCAGAAAATAGAAGACCAGAACTGCATAAAAGTATTTGCAGGCCTATGTATTTTGTTCATCATGCTTATCTAGACAAATTAGTTTAGATGCAGGCCAGATAACATCCAGCTTTGTTGTAGGCAGTCTCATTGCCCTAAATACTGCAGCTTATTCCATAAATGATTATTGCAGAAAAGTCAGGAAAGTCACAAACTCTCTATAGCTTATAGAAGAAGAGCCCCTACATTTCTCTTCAGCCATAAATTCAGCCCTGTCAAGTCAGACAGCAAGAATATCAAGCACTCCCTTTCCCTGCAAATTGAACAAAATATTTTGGGAGATGGCTTTTAAACTAAACCCAGATCAGCCTAGGAAGAAATAGTGTCTTCAGTCTTGGGACATTAAGGAGAGGTCAAACTTTAGGAGAATCAAAGAACTTGTTTAAAGAGTGAGATTAGGAAAGATGTTTTTGAGGATCGTGGTACACCAGGGCCACAGGTGCCAGAGGCTCAGAACAGGAGCTCTCCATATATGGTTAAATCTCAGGTCACTGCTTTAAGGACTTCTTTGGGAAATGACAATGAGTGGCAGCAAAATAAAAGAAGACGGGGAAGCATCAGGTGTTCAGAATGAAAGCCAAGGAGCAAGCACGACGACCGTCGCAGCTGATGGAACATGTTAGCTGGGGTAGAATTGGAGACATTGCTGATGGGTTTTGCAAGGAAGAGTGGTG
This sequence comes from Edolisoma coerulescens, assembly GCA_013397115.1. Lineage (NCBI taxonomy): Eukaryota > Metazoa > Chordata > Aves > Passeriformes > Campephagidae > Edolisoma > Edolisoma coerulescens. Next base: position 289,924 of record VWZW01002807.1, on the reverse strand, counting down.
GCATATCTTGTACTGAGCACATGCAGGAACAGAGTTCATATGGGAAGATGTTTGTGACAGCTTGAAAGAAGAGCAATGAGCAAAGATAAATAATACCAATACATGAAGGAGAAATAGTTTGAAGGTCATTTAATTAGTTTAGCAGCTAGCACTGTCATGTATAGAACTGGGTAGTTAAGACTGGGGATTTCAAGGTTAATGAGATTAGATTATGGTTAATAGAATGATATAAATTTAGAGAATTTAACTATTATTTGAAATGGGTTATTTAATAAAACTGTTAATTAAGGGGGGAATCCATATAGTCATCTTCTCTTTTAAAATTAACCATTAGGGACTCTGGAAAAGGGGCCTAGCAGTGTCCTGAGCAGCCTCAGAAGAGAGGTGACTGGGTTAACTGGAAACTCCATGTAGTGTCTCTGGATGCCAGCTGGCAGCCCCTGTTATGCCAGCTGAAGACTTCATTACCTCCCAACTGTAACTGTGGGCAGCACTTGTCTATTAATCAGACTTCATGGTGCCATCGAGGCTTTTTCAAGCAAAATGTCTGCTTGGGTCTGATCTTACCCTCAGCCCCCGTTAGAAAAGCAGGAAAGCCTTTTCTCCGTGCCACAGGCACCTGGGCTCTGCCTCTGGAGCGGAGTCCTGACCAGCCTACACCGAGACCCTGGCACAGAGTACAGCAAGCGAGGGAGGTGATTACTGATGACAGCAGAGGAACATAAGGGAACTGTTGCCTCACAACAACTCTCTGGTGCCACGTAGGCTCTCTTGGGGTTGTATTTGTGACCAGATCTCAAACTGTAGCCCCTGATGTGCAAAAGCTATGTACATTCCATCCTGGCCAGCCAGACTGGTGTGAAAGCAAGCAGGACCTCTCTGCTTTGCTGCCTCCTCTCTTGCTGAGGTGTTATTTAGGGGCCAGGGTGTGATACTAAACATGACTCAAGGCTTGGAACTGATCTGTGCTCTGCAGCTTGTTTCTTGTCTGAAGCAAGATTCTCCAATCAAGGCGGTGGGAGTTCAGCCTGCCCTGAGGAACTGTCCTCCAGAATGATGATGCAGCGTATTGTGTCCAGAGTCTCCCAAACATAATGGCGCTCTGGAGACCATTAAAAGCCAGTGAAACTGAGAGTAGCCACTAAACTTCTCCAATTTATGCCAGAGCCTGTCTGGCCCAAAGGACTGTGGGAAGGGCTGAGCCTCTGTCTCCTCCCTGGCTGTTTCAACCCAGTTGAGAATGAAGCCCAAGACCTAAGTTATGTCTGTGCTGCAATTCAGCACTTTCATAAGGGCAAGATTCAGAGCAGGACCATCCCTGGCAATGTGGTATCTGCAGAGCTTAGGTTTTGTCTTAAAGACGTCTTAGCCAGGACAGGCTGGATGGGGATCTTCCACATCTTAACAAGGTTCTGGAGCTACTTGTAAATGTGATTTAAAACCACTTTTGATGACTGCAGCTCTCCTGGGGCAGGCAGAGCCTGTGCGTGTTGAAGAAAAGCAACCATGTTTCCAGATTACAGGGCAGTGTCTTCTGATTTTTAAGTAGGGTAAGGAGGGAGTCTACAGTACTGCATCAGGGATACAAGGTCTCAGAGGACAAAAAAATAAGCTTTCACCCAGTCAAAAACCAATGGATAATGTACTGGCAGGAGCCCGTAAGAGCCAGCCTGTATGATCACTGGAGGTGCAAGGAAATGTCAGATAATGAAGGCACAGTCCTGGCTGTGCGGAGGGAGAAGAAAGTGACGGTTAAAATAACACATACCAAAAATGCTAGAGATTGAGAATTTTGCACTTGCCTGACCCAATTTGTTATGGCAGACAGAGGATTACATGAAAGGATTAAGCTTTGCTGTCCTTAAGGTCACATTAGGGGTCACAAGTTTGTGGCCTTGCCTGATCCTGGGCTTGCAGGGGAGCAGAAATCGCGAGGCTTTTTATGGGCTGGAAAGGACTTGTTCGCTGTGTTTGAAGTCAGATTACTTCACTCCCATAGCCGCAAAGCTGATAATGCAGAGAATAAGCAAGCAGTGGGCTAATCTTAAGCAGGACTTTTTATTTCTCCCAGGGAAGGCTCTACCAGTACTTTCCCAAGGGGCATTGGAGTACAACTCCCTTGGCACTATAGCAGATGGGACTGCAGCAAGGCGGGGTTGTGTGAGCAGCATTACTCTGCAAGAAGCATTATCCTCTTCCCTGGGGTTCTCTCTCTTTGCTTTGGTAAAGTTTACTAGCTGCTTGTTAAGGAGCTAAGAGAGGCAAAGCTGAAAGATCTGAAATCTTTCCCTGGCTAAGTTTTCCCAGGGTTGACTTGAGGCTGGAATACTAATATTGTATCCGCCTCGATCCTCAGAGTACCTGCCAATGTCTCTGTGTCTCAACAAAGCAGCACAAGGACATCTGTCAAGATCTAAATGTTACTGTAGGGATTATACTTTCTTCACAGAACCATCTTTTAAACATGCAGATATAGGGACAGAGTGTGCAGGGACAAAGGATGACAACAGTTGACTCCTTGAGGACTTGACTCTTTCAAGCACTGTTTCCTCCTTCCCAAGTGCCTTTCCCATAGCAGCTCTTTGTGTTTGTAGCAGCTTCCCTGGATTTCTCTATCTTACCAACACTCCATCCTGCTTCACACTATAGGTAGAAAAACTGCGAACAAACCTTTTAGGTTTTTTTGCTTTCCATTGCATTTAGTATTCTCCAAAGCATCTGGGGNGCCCCCCCCAAAAAAAGTTGCACCAGAAGCTGCAGACGTAGCTGAGGAAGGCGTATCACATACACCTTTTTGATACAGCTGAACATGTTAATTTTCCCTTTATCACTGTCAGGCAGGGTGATATTTACAATTAAATGTGATTTTTCCTGTCAATTAACTCATGCCAGAAGAGAGTTTTAAAAATCTATTCCTGCTTTAAAAGTTTGGTGACCTACTTACATATTTCAAGCGTGTTTGGAGTTCACCTTTCCTCTTGCATTTTGCTATGTCATTCTTTTGCCCTCGTTAAATGCTTCATGCAGCCAGGCTCCCAGCCATGGTAAATCCCATCATAAACTCTGCTTTATGACCCTCGCCGCGCTGGTGCTGCGATGGTCTGCCTTTCCCCTTGCCGAGCTCCCCAATGGCAGCAGGCAGAGTTTTAATCACTGTGAATTCAGGTTGTGGTCAGATTAGGTAGAAGATAGGATGCGTGTTTGTTGTTTTGCAGTGATGTATTGTTTCTGGGATTACTGTGCTGAATAGCAGAGGGTGTCAGCTGATATTTATTACTTTAAGCTGTCTCAGCTGTTCTGGTTCAGCAAATAAACCTACATTCAAAATGAATGAGGAGCTCTGCTTGCCTTGTATGCCATGATGTGTGCAAATGTGATTATTGCTTCTGAGGCAGGGGAAGCTGAAATCATTGTGGGAGCATTTTCAGTTATTTATTTATTTTTACTCTTTGCAGGCAATCATGCAGATTTCTAAAGCACACAATCAAGTCAAAGGCTTGACACCTCTCTTCCTAGCCCCATTGTTAAGCCCTGGCATTCCTCATGCTGGGAATCACTCGCTCCCTCTCTCTCTAAAGTGATAAGCTTTAAACCATGCTATTGATTGCTTAAGGCATTACATGTTTTACACCTAGGTTATCAGTGTTATTGAAAGGGGAAGACACAAAGCTACCAGGCCTTAAAATGAATCTACTGCTCATCTTTTCCCATTTGCTCTGAGGATTTCAGACAATTTGTTTTACACTGATCTCTGCTGGGGAGATAAATAAATGAAACTGGAGACATCAACCCTCCCCAAGGTTAGAGTTAGAAGTGTTATTAGTGTAGGGCCTCATGTGCACCCCAGCACAAACTGGGCTCACTTATTCTTTATTTAACACAGCAACAAGGGCTGATTTCAAAAGTTGCTGCTCCCCTTCAGATACGAAGTGTCACATAGCGAAGTTATCAAGGTGAATTGGTATTTTCAAGTGAGAACCTCTCTGCTTCTGATTAAGCCCTGAGGACTCCCTCTGTTCTCTCTTAACTCTTTAGCTCCCCTCTGACATGGCCACCACCTTTGTGGCTGAGGGACACATAGAGGCACGGCAGTGAGTGTCAGCTCAGCCAAAGGGCCTGCCGTACTCTGCCTTGGGCCATCTGTCCTTGGAGAAGTTGAAGTCCTTGGCAGCCTTTTGGCAGTCTGGGAACAAGGGTATAGGAAACCAGCAACAGTGCTACTATGGGGCTACCAGTGATGTTGGCCCAAAAGCTCTGACCTTTCTCAGGGTCTAACTAAGGTTATTGTTGTAATGATACAAAAATGACCACTGCACATAATACAATGAAATCCCCCCACTCTGAACTCTGAGGTGACATTTGCCTGATTTCCAAACACAAAGATGTGCTGCTCCTCTCTCATCCCCAAAACCCTACCTTTTGCCTTCAGCCTCTCTGTCCACAGAGATACCTCGTAGGGAGAATAGAGGTAAGGGATTTGGTGGGACACAAATATGAGGAGGCTGTGCATCTTGCGCTCCATTGTGCACGTCTCCTAACGGATAAGTGACAGGAGCAGATGAAGTGTTGCTTTGGCTTTCAGTAGCATATCCCATTCTGGGATCTCAGCAGTAAACTCACAAATCGGGTATTCATGGCACAAGTGTTGCCATCCTGCTTGCAGTGGCCAGAGAAGTCACCCACACATTTTTACAGAGATACCTTAAAGAGTATATCAGTCTCTTAAAACATGACCACATTGCTTCTCACTGAACCCCTGTGGGATCCCTGGGGGCCCATTTTCTGTGGGGGCCCTGAGGAACAGGGAGCCAGGTCCAGGTACGGTTATTGCAGTGACTTTCATGGGTCTGGATTTCAAGGCTTGCGGATGAGCGGAGAATTAGAGCTGTTTTCTTAACAGGGGGCTGACTGTATGAAAAACAGTCCCCTAAAATCCAGTCTCAAAGATAAGATGACTTGCCCGAGGTTACACAAATCATCTGTAGCCAAGCCTGGAACTGAGCCTTCATCTGCCACTGACGTACCTTGACTGCAAAGTGATCCTTCCTCGAAGGACCCACACATAGCAACGTGATGAGATGATGATACTTTTTATGGTCAGATGAAAGATTTAATAACCTCTATGTGACAACATCTGCCAAGCAAGGAAGCACTTATTTTTTTAACCCACGGTGGTTTTGGGCACAGAAGGGCAGGCAGGGGGTCGATGAAGAGGCAGAACACGGTGCTTGCAGAATGCTGGTGGGGTGGGCTTGGGGCATTCCTCCTCCCTTCGTTTGACTAACATTACCTTTCTCTGTCTGAAGGACGGCATGAACTGGGTGTGCAAAAATGTCAGTGCTAAGAAGAAGTAAAGCATTCTGAGCTGCATGGAAATGGAGGAGCGGTGGGAGCAGAATTCTAGCCTGAAAACACTAATTTGCTGCTTTCTGACCAAATGTTTTTCCATCTGTGCACAGCTACAGCTGTTAAAAGAAAAAAAAAAGAGAGAGAAAAAAGGGAACAACATCGGTTTGAACCTACTGCTGGATTTGGAACTTGACCTGCTCTTTAGTGTAATTTTTTTTATCCCAATAAAGGAATTACATATTTTCTCCCTATGCATAAATAGTATTAAATGTCTGATTAGCAAGCAAGTTTGTAAGCAGAAGTAAGACTGATTCAGTGTGGAGCAGAGGGAGTGGTGAGTTACTGTAGTGGCTTAGATGCATAGGAGCTGCCCTATACGCGCGGCTGCTGAGGACACGCTCGGGTGTCAGTCACAGCTTCCCCTCAGTGACAGATAAAATGCAGTTGTGTTACCAGTTGTGGGTAGTTTCTTAAAATAAAGCTGCTAAGGAGTCATTTGTGTAACAAGGGTAGAAGACTTCCACATATTCCTATAGCCATAAAAGAGGAGTTTGATGATAACGAGGCACTGTTGCATTGTGACACTGCTGTAGAAGGGAGAGAAGGGTTATATGTGTATAATTGAAGCTCTTTACAGTTGGAATAATGCAGGATGAGCGTGCCTAGGGCTTTTCTTGCAGCTGAAGGAGAATTTAGCCCAGCATTTCACCTTGAGCCAGCAAAAACGTTGTTCCTCCGTTCAATAAGTTCCATATGTGAGATTAGTCTTGATGTTGAACAATCCCTGTTGATTTTCCCTTGATGTTAAGGCAACTCTGCAGGAAAATGCAATTAAGTCCATGATTACTTTCTAGAATGAGATATCAGGTCCCAGGTTTCCTTCTTTGAAATGTGCAAAATGTATTCTCCTACCCCACCATCTCAGCATGCCTTGCCTGCCGCTTCTAGGTTCTTGGGGGACTGCCCCACAGCCAGCTGGCTGTCCAGGGCCTGAGGTCCCCCGAGCCTGGTGCTGGCTGTGGATTGCCCTGGTGGAGGGTGAGGATCCTGGTGAACGGCAGATGGGAAGTGCTCTTTAAAATGAGCATTCATTCTTCCCTGAGCCGGCTTCCCTCTAAAAGGACGCAGTAGCTGAAATAGGAAAGAGAATGTGATTTCCACCTCCTCATCCCCAATTCAAATCTAGCCCCAGACTGACAGGGAGCGGGAGCGATTAGCACGCCAAAGCAGCCATGTCCTGCATGAAGCGAGCTTGGTGACTCCTGGGCCAGTTTCTAATGCACAGATGGTAAAATAATCCCACTGCCCTGCTTGCCAGCTTTGTTTGCTGCCTGCCTGCAAAAGGCCAGAGAGTGACTGGGGACTGCATCACCCCTTCCACCTCCTGGAGACGGACGGTCGGGCAGGATGGGGAAAGCTGCATGTACTAAAGCATGTGGCTTTACCACGCGTCAGCGAGTTGACTCATGGACCCAGGCAGACGGCTGACACCCCTGGAGCTCCCAGCTCTTTTTTCCTCCCTTCCCCTGGACATCTCCACCTCACGGCACAAACATCTGCACTGTACGTGAAGCAGCCCCTGGCCGCCTACGTGTTACAGCTTGGCATATTAAAATCAGCTGGGGCTCATTCCAGGTCCCCCCATACATCAGGATGTACAGTAGCAGTTCAGAGCTGATCCGTGTGTAGTTCAGCTGTCTTTGCTGCGGCTGGGGGCACAGGGACAGCTGGGACAGCAACTGCTTTAGCAATCCAACTTTAATCTGCCTGCGTCCGTGAGTCAGCACCCTCCGAGTGCATCTGTCTCCAGCAGGGAGGCAGGACACGCATGCCGGAGTAGCAGAGCCTTGCTTTAAAAACCAGACGACTGGGGAGCGGGGTGGGGGGGAAGAGCGGGCTCAAGTGAGCTGTTAAGCAATCGCTAATGACACAAAGTGACACAGCTCCGGCTTTGCATGGATTGAGTAAGGAGTCATAAGATGAGATATTCATTTAAATGCAGCTTGCTCGGTGACTCCCCAGCTGCGCAGGCTTATCGGGAATGCTGCAAATTTGAGCGTGGCATGTTCCTGGGTCAGTCCAAGGAGGAGAAATTCATCCCAGCAACACCTTTTCCTCGCAAATAATGCATTTGCCTGATGCAAGCAATGTAAAGAATTGCAACCCTTTCCTGTGGGCAGGCTTGTGCTGGCTGAGTGGCAGAGCTTTGCGACAGATACTCCCTGGGCTTTGGATTTGCCCACATTGCTTACCAGATGCAGAGGGAAATGCTCGGGTACCTCTCCTCAGAACAGGGCAAAGCCTCCTTTGGAGCTCAGGCATTGATCCTTCACACTTGCAAGGGACTTGAGTTGATGCTTTCTCACTCCCTACTCTTTTAGCAGTGGCAAATTTAGTCTGTGACACCCCACCAGTGCCACAGTTGGCTTCCTGGGGCTGAAAAGCATCCAGGAGGGTAATTTGGTTTTTTTTAAGTCTCACGTTGGTTAAACTTGGAAATGTGTGTAAAATAAATATGTAGTAATTTTCCTATCACTTTAGTTGGGAAGAAAAAATTGCCTTATTGAACTCAGGATCCAGAAACATTTGCTGGCTCATTCGTTATGGTTGCATGTAGCCACACACATTGGTTGTGTGCATCTGTACCTGCCAGAGTGTCACCTGTAACCCAGTAGTTAATTTGGTTTTCCTGTGCCAGGTGGTAAGAGAGGAAGGCCGTGATAGAGTGAGCTGTGCTGGGAGGATGGAGGTCGAGGGTTAAAATGACCGTGTCTTAAGTATATCATCCTGCAGTGATGGCTGTAAATGTTCATTGTATTGTAAACGTTTCTCTGTGCAACCTTGGTGAAAATGCATAAGGATTTGAGGTTCTGTTCACTTGCTGCTCCTTATCTGAATGTATTTACATCTGCTATGGCTTCTGCAGGGCTCTCTGCCCTGGGCAGCACCTGGCTAAAAACCACCTGGACAACTGTCTGGGGCCAGCCAGGAACGGCCGCCACCGCTCAGCGCAGCCCCTGCCCCTCCGCCAGCCCTTCAGCCCCGCCCTGGTTTATGGCAATGGCACACGCAGGGCTCCGTCCTTCCAGCGCTGTCAGCTTCACCCTCCTTTAAAGTGAGGCTGGGGGGACCAAGCGTCTCATTGCTATGGGTGGAGCTCTGCCACGCGTCACATCGATTCCCAGATTTTTAAAGCCAGAAGGGACCGTTGTGTTCCTCTCTCCTGACCTCCCGGATAACACAGCCCGCCAAACCCCACCCCGCCGTGGTGACTCACGGCTGAACCAGAGCCCCTCTGGTAGGAAGAAACCCAGCCGTGATTTAAAGGCTCCGCGTGACAGACAGACCTCGGGATGTTTGTCACAGGGGTTAATTCCCCTCCCGTGCTTCACTTTCACATCATTAAATCTGGTTCTACCTTTGCGATAGAGGAAAGAAGCCTCTCCCTCCCCTGCCCTGTTGTGTTCCCTGGAGGGGAGAGGTGCTGGAGAAATGAAATTCTCCAAGGGCATGTCAGAAAACCTGAGTCTAAGCCCCTGCTCTGACCGTGAGTGCTGGGTGGGGGGACTCATGTCCTCTCCCAGCTGTGGCTGTGTGCTCCACTGCAGCTTCGCTGGAGAATGTCTCTCCTGCCCTTGGAGAATGCTTGCCAAAGCCTCTTGCAACCTTCTCCCATTTTTCCCACTACCTATAATGTTTCTTGCACGTTAATAACTTCTCTCTCTGTCAAAGCTATAACTGGTCACCAGACTCTTTTTGTGAAGTGTACTGGGATGAGACCAGCCCACTCCAACATGCTCACTCTTCTCCAAAAGCAAAAGGTGGTGGCTGTTGCATTCCCTGGGCTGGCCAGCTCCACGCAAGCTCGCTCTTTTATGTTCCCTTTTTGTATTTCACCAAAAAGGGATATTTGCAATATCTGGTTATGTTTTTACTCAGTGTGTAATTTAGATGTCTTTGTCAAAAAAAAAGGAAATAAATTAAAATTTAGTAGAAAGACAACTGGTGTTTGGGGGTGATCCTTTCTTCTTCAGCAGGTTCATTTTCTGACAGGATGTCTCTTCCCAAGGAGCCCCCAGTCAGTCTGCGAAGCTGCTCTTCCATTGCTCCTGTCACCCCACCAGAAATGGCTGTTGGTACTAAAAGTGATCAAAACTGTTGAAGAAGCCTTTTCCCTTTGCATTTTTGCTTGTCCAAAACTATCAGAGAAGTCAGCCAGTGAGAAAGGGAAACTCTGGGAGGATCTTCTTTTTTTAAAAATCATGTTGTAGGTTAAAAAAAGCATGTCATGAAACACGTTCTCCACTGACCTGGCAGGAAAAGGGAAGGGGAAAAAGGAAAGCAGCAAACTATTTGGGTTTGGTTCAGTGAAATGGGGTTGGGAGGGGGTTTGGAAGGAGGGAAGCAAATCTGAGGTAGTTGCTTTCCAACTAATCTGACTCATTACCGTTCCTGCAACACCCAGATGGGCCAAAAAGCGAGGAACTGTTAGAACTCTTTAAAGCATCAGCTCCCTCCCTGCACAGTCAGGATGCCTGGAAAGCTGTCAGAGCCACTGGAAAAAAAACATTATAGATGGTCGCACTTAATTTCTTTTCTTCTTTTTTTTTTTTTTTAAGGCACGCTTTATACTCAGTCCTGATATTTTTTCAGCAAAGTAGGAAATACTTTTTCATCTTGTTTGCCTAATGGATTAGATGTGAAAAATATTTCTCTGGCAAGTGAACACCCTGAGAGTTGTTTGACTTGTCACAACGTTATGTATCGGCCCCTGCGGCCCCCGGCCCCCGAAGCCGCCGCGCTTCCCCTCTCCTGTTGCTGTTTACGGTGGGACGCGGTAATTTATGGGGAGGCTGCGTGTGACCTTGCATGCGTCTGCTCGAGCGAACCGCGGCTCCCTTCCCCGCACAAGCCCCGCTTTACATCCACATGATGAATTTAGTGCTCCCGAAAGGACAAGGAACCAAGCGGATTGGGTGTGGGGAGGGGAAAAATAAAAAGAAAATAATAATCTGCTGCCTGCAGGAGAAAAAAACACTGAGATTTTTGTTCCTCTTTGACCAGTATTTCCCTGTTTATGGCCTCGCACCCCCCGGACACCTGCCTTTATCAGAGCAGAGAAGTGGTCTGTGGCCGCAGAGCCGGATATTTCAGCCTCCGCGTTCTCGCCGCGTTGGCAGCCCCCAGCCCGGCCGTGCTCTGCTGGGACACGTCGGAGCGGGGCAGCTGGACCGATGGCCACGGCCGTGCTCCAGCCCACCCACCCGGGCACCCACCCAGGCGCTGGCTGAAGCTTTTTTCATTTTATTTTGTTTTGTTTAAGTGGAAACAAGCTCGCACCGCAGCCTCGTGATTGGCTCCTGCCGAAATGGCAGCTTCGGGCTCAGTTGGCTGAATTTGGGCTTGTTGGATTTTTTATTGCAATCTGTTCACTTATTTCCCTTCCCAGCACCGATTGGAAGCAAAACTCCTGTAAAGCTGCGGTCAGGCTGGGGGATGCTGTCAAAGGCTTGCTGGAAACAGCACGGAGTGGGGGGTGCCCCCTCTGCATTTTCTATGTAGCTGTCTGACTGAGATGAATACCTGCATCCTTTTTAATGGGAGAAGGGGGAAAAAATCGCATTCAGAAAAGGAAGGGTTGGAAAGAGCCCCTCTGCTTGCAACGTGCCGCGACCGCACGCCTCCGAGCTGCAGCCCTTCGGGCAGCACAGCCGGGCAGCCAAACGCAGCCCCGAGTAAATAACCCTGGGAGGAAGGGGAGCTGGCAGGTGGGTCAGGCCCCAAGTCTGAGCTGCGTTAGGAGCTGGCAGGAACGCCCTGCAGGTAAATCACCTGGATGAGAGATACTTTTGAATAGAAGTTGTCCTTGCTGTTTGGCTTCGCAACCTTTATGCTACCAATGGGAGCCACAGCCTGCAAGCTTTAACGCTTCTCTGCCTGGGGTGCCGAGGGGGACACTGCCAGGGACGGCGGGTCCCCCCATGCCGAGAGCATCGTTGTGGGCTGGGACGCTGTGCTGTCCCCAGCCTGCGACAGCTGGGTCCCAACTGACCGGGCAAAGCCCAACGTCTTGGGGTGGCTGAGCCAGCTGTCCTGCCCCGGCTCCATCACCCTCCCTGATGTCAGACAGGAGGATTTATATGTATTTTGGGTTCATTTTTATAGCTGGCACCTGTGAGGCCAGAGCCAGGCAGGGATAAGCAAAGGGGCCTTACTGTGAGGGGCTGGGTCGGTGGCGTGGGCATGGAGAGCTGGTCTGGGGAATGGGGAAACAGGCATGGCAACCTCTGCACCTGGGGACAGTGCCTGGGTCTGGGACTGGGCAGAGAGCTGGGCCTGGCTGGTGGCTGCTTTTGGAGCTGGGGCAGGAGCTGCAGCTCTCACAGCCCGGGGGGGCTGGGGGGGGCCCTGAATTGGGTGCATTCAGCGCGGCACAGCTGGTGTGGGCTGCGGGGCGGGGGGGCCGCAGTTGCTCCTGACACTTTTGCCTCTGAATGTGATGATAAACTCCCTTTCCCGATTAGCGCTGATCCCTCTGCCTCCAAAACAGTTGGCCCTAATGAACATACGGCCCAACAGCTGTAAGCGGTTATACATATGCATGGATATATATATTTATCCCCCCCCAGCCCATCCATATATACTGGAGATCACAGCTGTTGCTATTCTTCCTTGCAATGCAGATCAGACGCTCTCTCTCTTTGGAGTCTTACTTGACCTATTTTGCAGGCGCAAGATTTTTTGTGATGATGATTTCCCCAGTTGGTGCTTTTGATTCTGCCTGAAACATCTTGATTGAAGGCAAACAATGGCAGCTCCGGCAGCCGGCAGCGCCGGGGGGGCCCCGGGATGGCTCCGGCCCACAGCGGCTGCCGGCTGGTCCATCCCGACCCGGCTCCTCTGATGCCGCTTCCCTGCGCCCGCGGGACACAGCTCTGCCACCTGGCCCATCACCTAGGCCATCAACTTGGACCTGGAGGCTTGTGCCGGTGTCTCCACCCTGTGCCTGGCTGTCCCCTGCTCAGCCCTGAGCCTCTTCCCACCAGCTGGAAACTGCTCCACCACCCCAAAATCTTGCAAATCAGGTGGTGATGCCCCTTGGGGTCCCAGGGGTGTCTTAGCTGTAAGACCAGAGGGGGAGATGGTGCCAGAGCTGGCAGGGATGTCAAAACCCCAATGGCAGCTGCATCCTGCAGTGCAGCATCCCGCGGGTGATGGAGACTTTTGAAGTGCTTTCCCCAGCGACCCCCAGCCTCTGCTCACTGCTTAACACAAACTTTCAGGGCTGTGAGGGAGCCTCCACAGTCCCTACAGCCCTCCCCATCCACACAGGGTGCCCCAAAGAAGGGCCCCAAAGCCACCACATCCTGGCGAGGAAAAGTGGCCATCCGGGCGCACACAAAGCCATTTCTTGTTTGGCATTTTCGTTTGAAGTGTGTCCTTCATCTGGGTTTCTACAGCAACTGGGAAGTTCCCATCCCGGCCCAGCTGGAGGGAGTGAAGCAGCCAGGGGAGTGGAGCAGGAGGGCAGGAGGTGAGGATTGAGGGCAGGAAGGGAAGAAGCCAAAACCAATTTTTTTGAGAAGTGGGGCTGCACTTTCTGCCTCCATCTTGGGCCTGGGGCTGCTGCAGCTGGGACAGGACTCCAACCCTGTCCCTCTGTCCCCAGAGGTGGTGCAGTCAGCTGGGGCCAAATCAGGGGGTGTAAAACACCAGCTTTTAGGGTCCCTTCAGGTGTGGAGTAGTCTGCTGTGTCCCACCCTGCCTGGCCCTGGCATGGCTGCATCCTCTGAGTCCCTGTGCCAGCTTGGGTTCAAATGAGTGAATTACCTTAGAAACACACTTTTCTTAAAAGAAAGCAACAAAACCCAATGAGCCACCAGTGGTTCATCTTAGGCAGTGAGTCTCTTCATTTATTCATTATGAGATAATACCCAAATCTGGCTAATTAATATTCCTGCATATTTTCCAAGGGCTGATGAGGTATCTTAAACATCTCGCGGAGATGGGCTTTCATATTTATAAGCTTGATGTGCAAACTTAAATTGACACCATCTAAATATACTCTCATGTTTAAGCATGGGGCTTTCACTCGCAGGGTGCCAGGGGCATTCCCGGGGTGCACACCCTGGCTGGAAGCGAGGCCTGGGGCTCAGTGGGTGGGAGAGCCGCCCGAAAAGGCTCCTGCAAGGCAGGGTGTGATGTTGTGTGGTCCACCTTTCCACAAAGATGTGGGATTTCTGTTTGCTTTGGTAGTGGGAACAGAGTGCAACAGGCACTGACCCAGTGGTGGTCGTGGGGTCAGCGGTGTTTTGGGGTGAAGGATCAGTGTGAGCACCCGCACGGCCGGACGTGCTGACGGGTACCAGGGCAGGGCCTGCAGCTTCCTGCCGAAACCCTTTTCCAAGGTTAAAAATAGGACTTGGTTGCAAACCGAAAGCCTGGTTTGCATTCGCCCTCATTATGTTGATTGCTTATTTACATGTATGCAAATGGAGGAAGAGGCAGTGGCTCCTCCACCTGGGGACCCCTTGGCACAGGAGAACCTGAACCCCACCAGGTAAATCCCTGCTGAGGGCTGGGCCCCCTTCCCAGGATCACCCTGAAAGTGAAGCATCAGCCCCTCCTGCCCTGCCGATCCGAGGGCTGAGCCGCAGCCCCGTGCCCTGAGCGCGGTGGCCGGTGGCACGCTGGTTACAGCAGCCATTGCCTCTCCCCTCACCCTGCTCCACCAGATGTGCGTGTCCCGCTCCAGCTGTTCCCCATCAGCCTCCCCCGTGCAGCACCGCCAGCCCTGGGATCCTTTTTCCACCCGGCCCCACGTCCTTCATCAGACACCAATTTGGTCTGGCCCAGCTGCTCATTTTTCTTTCCGCCGTGTGACATGTTTTCACCTGGCTCCTAATCCGTCTCTTTCCATTCACAACTCGAGCTGTTTATGGATGTGCCTCTGCTCCCCCTGCTCTCCCCACCCCCCGGACAGAGCCATCCATCAATAAAACCCCGCTGTGCACCCGAGCATCAGCGCTTCCCCTCCCAGGACACCAATATCCCAATGGGGCCATGGGCACACATTCCTCCTCCTGCTCCACAGGGTTACCCCACGGGGCCATTGCCTCCCTCCTCACCACCAGCAGCACATGGGGCTTGATGGCACTGATGGTGCTGCAGGAAGCTGGGGTACCCAGGACACCAGGGGACTCTTTCTGGATGGGGGGGCAAGAGAGGGGCTGTGGTCCCTCTGCTCTGCAAGGGGCACCCACTCTTTTGGGGCTGGTCCCTCCAGCAAAGGCGAGGGGTGAGAGTGGTCCATGGCAGGGGGAGTCCTAAACCTTTGGGGGTCACCCAGCAGGGTGGGGGCTGTGCCTGTGTCCCCCCATCAGTAGGTGACAGGTGCTTTAATATCTGCCTGGGCTGGCAGCTGCTGCTGTCACAGGGGGAGGCAGCTGTGCCAAGGAGGAAGAGGATGGTGATGAGGAGGACAGCTGGGCAGTCAAACCTGGAGGCACCAAGCATAGAGGCCACGGCTGGGGAGCACCCTGGGGTGGGGGGTGGCCCTGGTGTCCCTCCACAGGGAGGGACGTTGCTTATCTCTCCTGTATCCCCATCGCCCTGGGGCTCTTCCTTACCCCGCAGCAGCTGGCCCTCTGAACACAGAGGGGAGACATCATGGGATCCCTGTGGAGGTCGGGAGCATCCTGCTCCCTCCTGCTGCCCCAGAGTGCTTTGCTTTTGACTGACAAGCAAACCCCCAAATATCTCAATGGATTGGGGGTTTCCTGAAGAGGCCAAGCAGGACAGGGCTGGGAAGAACCCGGCCGAACAGCAGGGCTGAGCTGCCAGGCTCTGCAGCCTGTGGGTACAGGAACACATAGGGGCAGGAGGTGCTGGCTCCCCAACCCAACACTGCCTGGGAAGTTGTCCAGGGCTGTGCTGCCACCTCTGTTGGGATGGAATGGGGGGAGTTAGTGAGAGGGTCCCCCTCCCTCGAACCCACTGTTCCCCTATTTCAGCTCACTGAGACTTTCTCTCCTTCCCAGTTCCCAGTAAAGCAGCACAGGGGGAATCCAAACTGGAACTAAACCAGGGGTATTTTGCAACTAAGAAAAAATAAAGAAATCCAAACCCAAAGAGAGCAATGGAAAACCCCTCCTGCCTCTAGGACACTGCTCTGCTTTATGAAGCCAGCTTCATTTTCCCCAGATGAAGATCACCCCTGCACAGCCCCAGCCAGGCCAGCCCACGGCCCTGCTGCACCTCCTGGACAAAGGGTTCCTCCTCGCCCTTCCCAGCCTTGGCTGAGCACAGAGGGTCCCCGAACCAGCCCGGGGTGCTGCCAGCACCCACAAAGCCCCAGGGGGCAGTGGGGCTTTAGGTGGGGATGAAGGCTCAAGGGCCGGGTGCCAGGGCAGCAGCATGGCCGGAATGGTGGATGCTGGCAGAGTCAGGAAAGCTGCTGTCCCCAACCCAGTCCCCCTCCCACAATGGGGATTGTTCTGGAGCCTATGGGCAGGATGCGGCCCGGCCGGCTCCGTGCCTGACTCACATCCTCACCGCCTGGGAGGGAGCTGGTGGAGAGCCACATCTCCAGCACACCTTCCCACGGGGCTGGGACACGGGATGGACGCTGGTGGGAACCCCCTCGGACCCACTGCCGCCCCACTGCCGAGCTGCTCCCTCCCGAACAGCCCCTCCGGAAAACCCCCGTCATCGTCCGGGCCCCTGCGGGACTGGGGAGCATTTCCTTCCCAAAGCAGGTTGGAGCCTCCCGCCGGAGCTGGCGTTCCCGGGGGAAGAGCTGCAGCAGAGCGAGGCGTTTGCACTAAGTGATCACATTTATTTGAATATTTTGCGTGTGTGTGTGTGTGTGTGTGTGTGTGTGTGTGTGTCTAAAATCGGTTACAGAATAAATACCTGTGCCTTATAGCAGGAAGTCCACTTTTTTTTTATACAAAGTGCTTGTTACAGGAAGTTGCATCAGCGATATGCAGGAGGGGAGTGCATTTCGGCCACGCTTCCCCTCCTGAAAACTAGAACAGATTTTTTTTTTATTTATTTATTCGTGGTTTTTTTTAAAGTTTCTTTTCCCTTTTTTTTTTTTGTGGATTAAATTTCCTGCCATTGTGTATTTACAAATCTCTGAAAGAAGGAAAAAAAATGCCAATATGTATGAGAAGTGGCCTCGTAACACAAAAAAAAATCAGCCTTTAAAAAAAAAAGGTAACAAACCCAAAATCTACAAGTATCATTTCATACTGAATCAATGATAGATTTTTTCTTTTTTTTTTCTTTTTAAAAAGGGAAAGAAAGGGGTGGGGAAAGGGGAAAAACTGAACCAAACCAGAAAAAATGAACTCGGAGAAATAGGAGAGAAGGTGCCATTGTCCCTTCTGAAGTTTTCCAAAGGCAGAGAGGAGCGAGGAAGAGCACAACGCACAGACCCAGATGTCCGACTGAAATCCCCATCAATTTCTTCTCGGTAATTTCTCCCTCGTGTTTACCCAGCGAGGGGCAGGAAGGACTTCCAAAATTAAATTAAAAAAAGGCATTAAAACGAAAAAAATTATTATTTCATTTTTAAAGGATTAAAAAAAAAAAGATATGATAGAACAACCCTCCCCAAAATCCTGGAGGGGCGTGAGGCAGGGAAAAAATCAGGTTTGATTTAAAAGGGGGTAAAAAAAAAAAAAGAAAAGCCAAACCAAACCAGACTTTTCTCTCTGAACACGTCATCGAGCGGGACTCTCTGGTTAACTGGTGACGTAGTGTTTGGCCGACGGCTGGCCGTAGACCCTATAGAAATCCTGCCGCCCGTGCTGCTGGGATGCGTCAATCCATTCCCTCACGGCAAGTCCCGGGAGCGACTGGGGGACGGCGGGGGCGGGCGGCAGCGGGTGGGAGTACTCCTGCGACGAGACTGTCCAGGGGAAGTGCCCCGACCGTGGGTAGGGCTGGTGCCCACTGTGGTTGGACACCGAGGAACAGTAACAGTTGTCCACGGAGCAGACGAGGATTTTGCGCCCGCCGTACTGGGAGAGCACGGACTGCTGAGATGACGTGGTGTTGGGGTAGTGAGATGGGTTGANCGATGGCTCGAGGAAGCTGCCCTCGGGAAAGGCGGTGGAGTGCTTGCGCTTCTCCGCGCCGGAGTTGCTGACGGTGCAGGGGTACATGGGGATGCTCTGCAGGAAGGGGACGGGGGTGCTCAGAGGACCTGCGGAGGGGAACAGGAGAGGGGGATTGCAGTAAGCACAGCATGGCACAGCCCCAGGCTGCTCCGGCCGCTGATCCGGAGCTGCAGTGGGGCCCCGACACCACATTCCAGCCCCGTGTGTGCAGAGGGTCCCCCGCCCGCCCCACCAGTGGCGAACCAGGCATACAGCCCTGTGCAGGTGGACTTGCAGATTCAGTTCTGGGCCCTCGCCAGCGGGCTCGGGGTGGCCCCGGGCGCTGCTCTGCAAACAGCTCACAAGCACAGTCCCCAACAGGAGAAGAGTGGGACAGCCTGGGGGATAAACATGAACCCTCAAGGAGAGAGGACTGGGAAGCCTCTGCAGGACATGGTCGGCTCCCAGGCACTGGCCTGGGGCTGTGGGACCACACCAGACCCTGGCTGTGCCTGCCCGCATGCTGACCCCCATCTTTCCACTGACATTTCCTGGCAATGGCCAGCCCCCCCAAAAGCCCTCTATTTCAGGGTTTTGTGTAACCCCAGAACACAGCCATTTCATGAGACAAGGAAAATGCCCTGGGGAGAGTCAGGAACTGGCTTTGTGACTCTCCACGCCCCTGCTGACTGCAGAGGGGCTGCAAGGGGTCCCTGCCCCAAACAGCTCTCCCCACCGTTTTGTACTGGGATCTGCAGGGCAGCCAGCTATGGACACAGGAGGTAGTGAGGTCCCATGCCCCCGCATCCCTCAGCCCTCAGGTTTCACCCACCTTCCAGCAACTTCCTCAGCTGCTTCTCCTTCTTGGCAATCTCGTTCAGGAAGAGCTTGGAGTTGAGGTGGCCGATTTTGGGTGGGGGCAGGCTGCCACCTGTACAGTTCTGAGTCCTATTGGGGATGGCAGGCAGAGAGGCGTGAGCTGTAAGGTAGACTCAGGAGAGGGACAGCTCCTCCCCCCACACCCTCCTGGAGCCAAACCCCCTCCCTAGCGTAAAGGACAGAAGGGAGCTGGCTGTCTCTGGCAGGCAGGACTTTCCCTGTCCAGTTTTGCTGTGAATGTCCCCTGCCAGGGCACACCTCTTGCAGTCCATGTCCCCCCTGCATGGCCATCCCAGCTCACCTCTGCTCCACTAGTGCTGGCTTTAATCCCCTGCCCTGTCTCTGTCCAGTGGAGCTGGACTGAGCCCTGCACCCTGACCCGGCTGGTCCCACCCTCTGCTCTTCCACAAGCACAGCACTGAGTTTCCCCTAGTCCACGGGGAGGACCTGATTCAATGGCTGCACGAGAGGATTTTTTTCGTCCTCCCAGAGAGAGAGGGAAGCCGAGGATGCCTCTCCCAAACCCTGTAGCATCCCTGGCCCTGGTCTTCCTCTGGACATCGTGCTGCTGCCACCCCTGTGGACATGAACACACCCTTTCCCCCAAACACGTCTGTCCCGCTGCGCTTACCTGTCCATTAAGATTTTCACAGACTTGGTGTTCTAGAAGTGGAAGGAGAAGCTCTGGTCAGTAAGGCCAATCCCTGCCATGGAGGCCATGCCCCCTTTCAGTGTCAGCTTCCATGGCCCCCCAGGAGGGGACAGTCTGACCATGGGCACTGAGTCCCCTTTCCCCTGCATGGGCTGCTCCAGCCCCATCTCCAGCTGTGGCACCTCCTTATTTGAGGCCAGCACTGAGCCTGCCCCACTCCTCCTTGGCTTCTCCCACTCCTGAGCCCTCTGGAGGCACCAGCCAGCCCTGCTAATGTCCCCATCCTACTCCCCACCACACCCCATGCCTACCCAATTCTTCCCACACAACCAGACCTCTCCACAGCCCCTGTCACACCCTGGCATGGGCAGCTTGTCTTACCTTCATGAAGTTGATGTCCTCAGTTTTGTCGAACATGACCTGGACAGAGCTGAGGAGCTTCTTGGCCTCCTGCATGCGCTCGTTGAGGTGCAGAACCTGGGCCGCATTCTCGTTGCAGAACTTGGCCTGGGCCTTGTCCAGGATCTCCATGGTCTTCCGCAAGTCCTCATCCAAGATCTGATGCATCTTCTCGTACTGCAGGCGCACCTCGTCCTTCAGCTGGCTCACCTTCTCCTGGGGAGAGGAGCAGGGTCAGGCCCTCTGTGCCCTTCCACCTCTTCCATGATGTCCCAGGACACCTGGGTCCTTTCCCAGCAGTGGAGAATGCAACCTGAATGCTGCACCCCAGCTCTGCTCTCCTGCAACACCCAGACAGACCAAACCCTGCTGTCAACTATCACATGGGACTTCTATGTGCCAGAGACCCAACAGGGACACTGTGAAGGTTTGATTGGTTCAGCAGGTCCCTGGACCTACTTTCTGGGGTCTGTGTGGTGTCACCTCCTGAGACCTAATACCAAGGAACAACCTGCTGCACCACCAACAGAGGTGTGCTCCCCTGAAAAATCCCACCCGTCTCCGTCTGCATCCCCTTTCCCATCTTCATCCTCATCACTAGCCCCACCCCAGGCTGGAGACAACTTCATTGTTCCAGAGCCCCTCCCTTCATGCTCTGGGAGGCCGAGGGGCTTTAAGGACCATGAGCACTCCCTTGCTGAGGAAGGCTGTGCTGAGCTGAGGACAGGATGGGCCATCTGATATTCAAGGACAGCCTTGTTCCTCACCTCCCAACTCACCCCAGGACCCATGAGGCTGCAGAGCAGCTCCAAACACATTTTGTCTCCCAAAAGGATGACTGACAAGACTGAAATGGAGGCAGGAAGTCTGTCCAGCTACTCCTCCCCTGCATGTCTGCCTTCCTCCCTGCCCCTATGTCCCAGGAGCTTGTCCCCACTGTGCCATGGGGTGACAGTCCCCGGTACTGGCCGTGGCAGGGTGAAGCACTGGTTACCTCAACCAGCCGCTTGTCTGATTCCAGCTTGTAGAGCTGCTCTTCGATGTCCTGCTCCCGCTCCTCCAGGCGGTCCTGCTGCTTCATCAGCATCTTCTGCAGAGATGGGAGAAAGCAGCATCGTCAGAGCCCAGCGGCCGCATGTGCCAGTGAACGTCGGCGCTGCCCACACTGGCTCTGCCCACGCGGTTCAGGAGGGACGGTGCTTTTCCCCAGCAGGATGCCACTGCCAGGCTGAAAGCCCACGCGTAGCTTGTGGAACTGGAAACCTGGTTATTTCAGTGGCAGAAATGGCAGAGGGGCTGCGTGTGCCGGGCTGTGTTATCGCCTGGGTTGGGTCCCCTGGATGGGGGCAGCACCTCGGTAACTTTCCGCAGCCCTGTCAGTGGGGCTGGGTCAGAGCCAAGCCCTGGGGACTGTGGGGGGGACACAGAGAGGCTCATCTCCCACTAAGGCAGTACCATTTCGAGGCCCATCACCCATCGCCAGCAGGCTCCTGTGAGACATCACCACCTCCCTCGCGCCCCCGTACGCCACGCCAAATCCTTTCTCCCTTCCCCGCCTCCGTGACAAGCCCCAGAGCCAGTGTCAGTGTAATCTGGAGGGACAGAGTGAGGAGGAATGGGGCCTCTCCCTGCCACACTGCCAGCCCCCAGCCCCACTCCTTGGGGCTGGGCCTGCGCTATCCACCGAAAAACTGGGACAAAACCTTATCCCCAGCTATCAGTGCGAGCGCCTCGCTCCTGCATGCTTCCCAGCCAGGAGAAACCCACTGCCCGTGAGAGAAGGACTCCATCCCTGTGAGCAGGAGCAGGGCTTCCCAAAACACCCCTCAGAATCAACTCCAAATATTCGCCCTTCATGTTTCCTGGGGGGAAAAGCCAGGACACCAGCGGGGCGAGGAAAAGGGCTTCGCCCGGCAAGAGACGCGGCGTTAGAGACTCAACGACGGGGGCGAGATGGAAAGAAACCGGCAGCGAGAACGAATTTCGAGGGGATTATTGCTATTATAAACCGCCACTCGGGAATTTATAATCAAGTAATTAATTCCTGGACGAGGCGGGAGGGGGAGGGTGGCAGAGGCGCTGCCGGGATTAATTGCATTGCAGGGAAAGGCTGTCACCTCCGACTCAATTCAGGAGCAGGAATGCGAAGCCTCCTCCCTCCTGTTGTTTTTCTTAAGGTCTCGAGCACCTCCAGCCTTACTGTCGCTGGGCTCCTACCACTAATAATAACGAGGAGCTAAAAAAACCCAGCTTCCCACTCACAGGCACACTCCACATGCATGCCCGGGGCCCACGCGTGTGCACCCACCCAGGCACATGCAGACAGACACACAGACAGCACATCCACTGAAACAGGGCCGAGGGGCAGTCAGCAACGCAGACCCCCAGCCCACGGGGGGACATTTGCTGCACATGCGTACAGAAATACAGGGGCCTGCAGCATCCAAGGGCATCACCGGAAGCATCCACATGGAGAAAGATTTGAGGCATATACGAAAAATCTCCTTTTTTTCATTGTAAAAGGGTTGTTATTTGTGCTGCTGCAGCATCAGAAGGCTGCAGCCCGCTCCCAGGTTTAACACGGTAGGAACTGAGCTCTGGAGAGTGAGTGCAACACCACTTGCTTGAACCCTGGAGAACCAAGGGTACAGGCAGGAACTGTGCCCCAGGTCCTATGTCAGCAGCCAGGCCTGAGTGTGGGGCTGCTGGGGGCTTCTCTAGGGGCTCAGACAGGGTTTTGGGTCAAGCACCAGACAGAACTGTGGAGCAGGTGGGCAACAGCCCCATGTAGGCAGGCTGAGAAGTGGCAGGCAACAAGCCTGCTCCAGGGCTCCAGAGAAAGAGATGCCTTCCAACATCCCTGCTTGCAGGAGGCCAGTTGAATGTGGGAGTTGGGCAGGTTGTGCAGCGCAGGCTGAGCTGCTCACTGCCCACGCTGGGCAGCCAAAGGACACAGCGAGCTTTGCACAGAGCCCTTCCCTATGCCTCCCTCCCTGCCACAGATTTGCCATCTCCACCACGAGCAGCCAGACCCATCCCACACCATCCCCCACCAGCCCACCAGGAGGACGGCCAAGTCTAGCCAGGCCCCCGGGAACAGCCCAATCCTCTGCCTGACTTCCCTGTCTGCCAGCTGGGACAGGAGTGGGTAAAAAATATAGGACAGGACCCGAGGCTGGCAGCTCACTGGGCACAGAGGCCAAATCCCCATCGCACTCTGTCGTACCCATCAGGTACCTGACACACCCGAGGCAGCCACTGCCCTTCCCCCCGATGCTGCCGGGATGCTCTTGCAGGGTAAACCAGGGTTTCCTGTCACTGGCAGATGCCAGGCGGGCAGAGGCCACCCTGCCAGCCCCATTGGTGTGAGGGACCCCCGAGGGAGGCACCAAACAGCCCCGGACATGCACGTACTATCGCCCTGCAGCTGCCGTGGTAGAGCTGCCAACCTTTGTGTTTTGTAACAAACCTCAGACTGCTCCACTCCTGGAATCATATGATTATGTGAAATCACAAAAATAGACATAAACATATGTAAAAATAACTTTTTATACATATAAGTTAATTTAATATGCCCTCACAGCTGGAAAAAGTGACCAAAATCCAACCTAAAGCCATAGAAATCAGAGCGAATAGAGGACATGCAGCGCTTTCCTTAAACCTCACATTTGAGCCGCTATCTCGATTTTAGGGTGATTTAAAAACTGTACGTGCCTGGGATTGCAGCGGAATGGGAGGGCTTTTCACCCATGGCAATAAAACCTTAACAAGACACAAGGGTATGAATTACCCCTTCCGACACTGAGGGGCAAAATCTCATTGTCTATGCAGCACAGGCTGAATTCCTTAGGTATTTTGAAAAGGAAAATATATCCCTTCCCCTTCCATCCCCTCCCAAATCTGGTATTTCTGAAGTCATGAATTCCTCCTCCTCCAGGATCAGAATTTCTCGGGGTAATTTCTCATATTTCATGCATGACCTTGATGCTGGGAGAACTGAGGCTCCCTCCATACAGGCACCCTTCCCGGGCTATGAGCAACTCTGATCCCAGTTTGTCTTTTCCAAGACACGTCGCCAGTTTGCGAAACGCATGCTAAAAATGCTTCTTATTCCAACATCAGCTGAGAGTGAATTCATCTCATTAATTAATAAATTAATCGGTGGCTGGGGTAAGTGGCTGGTCCACCATGACCCCGCAGGCCCCAGTGAGACAAGGCTAGTTCATGGACACCGGCTTATTCTGTAGGAGATGAACATAATCTTCCCCCTCCCCACGGAAAAAAATGAAGCGTGGGTACAAAAGGGCTGAGCCCATAAAGGGAGTTGGCAAACACGCCGTGGGCATCAACCCTGCAAGGGAGCTGGAGCACAGAAGGTGGAAGGACAAAGGAGGGGAGGTTATCCTTCACTTCCCTTCGGGAGCGAGGGTGCACTCCTGTGCAGGCAGAGGAGGGTGAGTCCTGAGCAGCCATTGTGGCAAGTCAGATGGGTTTGGGGTACCAAGGTCATGCACTGGGAGGGTAACACTACTTGGAGGGACATCTCTGCAGGAAGCAAAGCAAGCATAGCAAGGTCTCATTGCAGGGAGGATGCACACAGCAGGTCCCCGTGGGATTGTGCTGGGGGAAGGCTTGCTGACCATCGCTGTCCGTGGCACTTGCTGGGAGGAAACCACCACCAGGGGAACCACGCTCGCCCTGCCTGCACCTTACTGCACCTCCTGGTCAGTCCCCCCTGAATCTGCACTGACCCCAGCTCCCAGCAGCCACCCCAGCATGGGACACATCCACCCTGCCAGGCAGGGGATGGGGGTATGTCTGCTGGGGGACACGGCAGTCCCAACAGAGAACTTCTGCAACATTAAATGCCTGCAGCCACAAGACAGGAAGATGATAATAAAGAGTTTAACAGCTCTGATGATACAGGGCATCTATGCTTCTCATCCGAGAGCTACTGCATGGCTGCAGCACCATAAGCCTCAGACGTGTTACACACACGGGTCCAGCTCAGCCAGCTGGGAAAACCCCCACTGCAAATGGGGGCACTGGGGTGTGGGAAGGAGCTCACACCCACCCAAGACCTCCCAGGCAGGGAGCAATCTGTGGGCAAGATGTGTCCCCTGACTTGTCTTAGGCTGGTCTCACCACTGTCCTCTCCCAGAGGGCAGGGCTAAGCCTGTGGTCACTGCTGAGCCCACAGTAACAGCGGATTATGCCCCTGCCCTGCCTGAGGCCCAGCACTCCCCTCATCCCCACTTTGCCGCCTATTGCCCTGGGGCCAGCATCAGGGCAGCAAAATCCCATGACATGCCCCAAGGTTTTGTGTTCTCTGAGGCTGGTCAGGGCCCTTGTGTGCCTCCCAGGGAGAGCTGGCAGGGGAGAGCCCATGGCACCCCTTCCCTGGGGGCTCCAGTGCTCACCAGCCCCTGCCCAACTCCCAGCAGGATCAGGAAGGAGCCTGGCAGCTTCACCAGAGGCAGAGCAGTGCCCCATGACCTGCTGAGCTGCTGTGGTTTTAAACAAGAGCTGGAGCAGCAAAAAGCCTTACTGTGTTCATAGGGCAAATGGAGCCCATGCAGCTTCTCTGATGTCTAATAAGCGCTGTGCATCCTTCAGGGCCATTCACCTTGCAAGAGCAACCAAGTGCCCACACACTGACCTGTGGGATGCTTGCAGGATGCTAATTCCCAATAAACTCTGCTGAAACTGTCTGTGGGTTTGGAGGGTACTGCAGCAGGGCAGGTGGACAAACCACAGGAGTGCACAGCCCTCATTCCCGTAGGAAACCAGGGGAGCAGAGAGCCAGACTGCCCCACAGAGCACCTTCAACCACAGCTGGACGGCTGGCCCAGGACGGGGGCGCTCACTTCTCTGCCTCTCTCCTTCCTCCTCCCCTGCGCCCAGGCCTTCCCCTCGCCGCCAAATCCCAGCCACCGAGTGAATAAGGACATTGTTTGCAGTCACCGGAAAGCCAGAACGGAGGGAGCAGCTTGGAGCATGAAGGGGAGGAAGGGTGAGGAGGAGGAGGAAGGTGGAACCGGAGCGAGGAAGCCGCAAAGGGCAGATGCCTGTTGTGGGAATGGCTCCAGACACCTGCAGCTCAGCCCAGGGACCGGGATCAAGAGCCCCCATTGAGACACACGTCCCGGCACGTTGCTGGAGATGGGCCTGAAGTCACAGCGACTGAATTTTAATGCACCGAAAGCCCTGGACCAAGGAGGCGAGCGCAACCTTTTGCCTCCCTGAGCCTCCCACACACAGGCTTCCCTCTCCCCAGCCCTGCTCCACTGTCAGCTGGACAGTTTTCTGAGAAAAACCCACGCGATGAGCTATTTTCATCCCTCCTGAAAGTGTCACCCCACCTGCTAACACACCAGAACCTTGACACTGTGCACATCTGGGGCACAGCACCCTAGTGCCCCCCAAAACAGGACCTCAAATCATGAGATCATGCAGTGCCACAGCCCAAGGGGACCAGTCCCCACAGCCCAAACCCCCACAGCTCCCAAAGGGAGCATCCCTCCCACCCTGCCACGGTCTCCTGCTGACCAGACCCAGGCAAAACCAGCTCTTTCAAACTCCCCACAGCCCTCACAACACTTGCAGGAGGCTGATCCACTTAAAGGGGCAGGAAGGAAATGCTTTCTGGTGGTTTCATCTTGCACACATTTACAGTAAGCACCAGGCAGGAGGGAAGGTCTCCAGCCAGAGCACGAGGTCTTGCCTCCCCTGGCCAGCCCGGAGCACACACAGTGCTCCAGGCTTTGGCTTTTCTCACGGTGCTCCCTGTGCAGAGATCAGGCTGGTTTATCCTCAACAGGGGAAGGAAGAGGGGAGGGGAACAGCCTGAGATATTAATAGCTGCCCTTGCTAGGAAGGGATGGGAGCAGCAGCCATGCAGTGAACAGGCATCAAAGAGACCCCCTTGCCAGCATTGAGGGACCCCTGAGCACCAGGAGAGCTGGTGCTTTGTAGAAAAGGGCTGAAGGCCAAATATTCAGCGCCAGCTTGGGGGAACAGGATGTACAGCGACTCTTGCAAGAGCAGGTCTCCACCCTCTTCTCATGCTGGAGTGGGTGAAGATGCTTCCTGCTTGTCCACATCACCCTGTGAGATACTGCCGGGCCTGAGCCTACCACAGGACGGTAGGAGAAATGATCATGCTTAAACCCATGTCCCATCTCCACTGGCTACCCCACAGGCACAGCCCCATGTCCCACCTCCTGTGCCCACCCCAGCACAGGGCATCCCTGCAGCACGGCTGGCACACGGCAGCTGGATGCTCCCATGGAGCCACGACTCATGGCTGCTCAGCAGAACCAGGTTGGCCCTGGCTCCTGGGGCATCCCGGGCCAGTGGGCATGGCAGACCACACTCCTCTGCATGTCCCTGTACCAGAGCACATCCTGGACCACCACAGGGCTGTGCCAGTGCCTGCAGCCTGGGACAGCTCTTTCCCTTGTTTACACCCAGCAGAAAGGAAGAACTCGTTAATAAGGGGAAAATACAAGCATTGTGTTGCATGGGGCCAGCAGCAGGATTTCTGGAGGCCAGGAAATGGGGACCTATTCTCTGTCAAAAAGCGACCTTCAGGAGGACCTTGAGGATGTTAATTCACCGTCCTGGGCCTCTGTGCTTCCCCCTGCTCCTCATGGCCACGGGGGTTACTGATGCTGTGCCTCTCATGGAAATGGGGAAAGAGGCTGGGGCTCTACCTATAGTTTTTGGACCCCACCTTCAAGCCATGGCCCAGCTGCCACTGCTCTCAGTGTCCTTGGAGCAGGGATGAAGATTTGCTTCAAGGGGAAAAGGAGGATAAGAGAGATTAGGAACAGAGAGATGAGGCCAGTGGCTGGAGACACATCACCTCTCTACCTGCAGCCCTGCAAGTCCTGGAGGAAGAAGCCATCCTCATATTGGTTGTCCAGTATGGGTGATGTGCTACTCAAAACAGAGGCTCCCTCCATGCAAAGCACAGCAAGAGGCAGTGAAAGCAGGGCAAACTGCCTCTGCCAGAGCTGGGGCTCAAGACTTGCTCACAACATGTGCAGAAGAGGAAAAAAGGAGCTGGAAATGCACCAGGAAGACGAATACCAGGACAAGAAGCTAGTTTGCATGCTGAGCATGCAGCCAGGCGAGTCATGACTGATGCTGCTGGCTCCACAGGACAAAGATAGAGCCTTGGTGATAGAATCACAGAATCATAAAATCATTAAGATTGGAAAACACCTCCAAGATCATTGAGTTCAACCTTTGACTGAACACCACCATGTCAACTAAACCATTAGCACTAATGGCCATGTCCAGCCATTTCTTGAACACTTCCAGGGATGGTGATTCCACAACCTCCCCGGGCAGCCCATTCTAATGTTTAACCCTCCCTTTCAGTGGAGAAATTCTTCCTGATGCCCAACATGAACCCCCCCTAGCACAGCTTGAGGCTTGCCCTCATCTTTGTCACTTGTTGTATGGGAGAAGAGGTTGACCCCACCTCAGTACACCCTCCTTTCAGGCAGCTGTAGAGAGCGATAAGGTCTACCCCGAGCCTCCTTTTCTCCAGGCTAAACACCCCCAGCTCCCTCAGCCACCCCTCATGACCTGTGCTCCAGACCTTTCACCAGCTCTGTTGCCCTTCTCTAGACTCCCTCCAGCACCTCAATATTTTTCTTGTAATGAGGTGTCCAAAACTGAACATGGGATTTGAGGTGCAGCCCCACCAGAGCTGACTACAGGGAGATGATCACAGTCCTGGTCCTGCTGGCCACACTACTGCTGATACAAGCCAGGATGCCACTGGCCTTCTTGGCCACCTGGGCGACTGCCGGCTCATGACCAGCTGCTGTTGACCATCACCCCCAGGTCCTTTTCCGCTGGGCAGCTTCCCAGCCACTCTGCCCCAGCCAGTAGCACTGTGCGGGGTTGTTGTGAGCCAAGTGCAGGATCCAGCACTTCACTTTGTCGAACCTCATACAACTGGCCTTGGCCCATTGATTCAGCCTGTGCAGATCTCTCTGTAGAGCCTTCCTAGTTTTAAACAGGACTGGTCCCAAAACTGTGCCTTGGGGAACTTCACTAGTGACCATGCCTTTGGCCAGTACAGCCACTTCCTGCCCCATATCTGCCAGGAGAGACAGCATCCCATCAGGGAAAATGGTCCCACACTGTGTCCCAATGCCACAGGGACTGCAGATGCATTTGGGTGGTGCAGGAGCAAGATGGAGAGACCACCTCTGAGGGCTGCTGGGGCTGCGGGTGCAGGCGCAACCAGGCCCTTGGGGCAGGGAAGAACTCAAGAAATCTCTTTTCTTTCTGCTGGGAAGGGAGGAGAAGAGATCCCCACCCAGGCCTGGGTGCGGACACTGGCCAACAGTCCACCCCAGCCTGTCTTTGGCAGGAGGACAGCCCAGGCCACCTTCGCCTGGGAGCGAAGAGAGGCAGGAAGAATCACAGGGCTCAGCTCTGTGTTTCTGAAGGACAAGGTCTGCATCTTCTTTGCCATCAGGGATGCAAGGGAGGAGCTCTTTTCCCCACCTCTTTCAGTTTTAGGGGGGACATGTACAGGTTTAGGGCTGCTTATAAATTAAGTGCCAAAATTCACCCTGCTGCTGAGCCATCTCCAGCACAGGGCTCTGGCTCCAGGCCCTGGCACAAACCTGCCCTGCCCAGCACCAAATGCCCTTTGAGTAACCAGCTCAGGAGCACCAGCACTGGGACACTGCAGGAAAAGTGCAGGGTTTGCGACATCCTGAAAGTTTCAGACACCCAGACCTGAGTGCCTTGAGCAACTGTTTCCAGCCACTTGGGAGCTCAGACTGACACCAACACCTGGAGCACAACTGGTCCCCATGACCAGTGTTGCCTTGTGCTTCATCCCTGCCACGCCAGAAAATAAAATCTGGGGCCTGTAGCTGTATCGAGTGGGATTCACCAGATTTCACAGTTTTTCAGAGTCTAAAAGATCATGTATTAAGTCCTGCCCTTTCTGCCTTCAGCACACTCTGTGCTTGTGGTTTCTCAAATGCTCCAATCAATTTATATGGACATTAGGGGGGCCCTACCTTCCTTTTCTCCCTCTTCTGTCTGTTTTCATACATCTGCCCCTTCTCAACCACAGATCCAGATAAAAAATTAATCCAGCAAAAAAAGGGCAGTCTGTCTTCGATGGGATCATCTCCCCCAGCTGGCTCTCAGAAGCGCTCTGTGGTGGCAGTCTGGGCAGCAAAGGGAGATCACTCAGTGCTGAAACTCAGCTGAATTACAAAGTCCTGCTCCTCACACAAGCCCTATTGCTCTGACATATCATCTCTCAGTCGCTCCTTTCATAACCCCCATAAAAAATTCAACAGGCTTTGGCAGCACCCCCAATCCTGCCTCGATCTGCTGTGCCCCAGTCTTGTCTAGCTCTGTTGAATTCCAAGATCTTCCCAACGTGATGAAAT
This sequence comes from Edolisoma coerulescens, assembly GCA_013397115.1. NCBI lineage: Eukaryota > Metazoa > Chordata > Aves > Passeriformes > Campephagidae > Edolisoma > Edolisoma coerulescens. The sequence continues at coordinate 260,099 of VWZW01002807.1, read as the reverse complement.
CTCAGGGTCCCAGCCAGTTGTCCCCAAACTGTGGCGGGGGGAATGGCTTGCCTTCCAAAGGAGCCATCCTGCAAAGACCCATCCTATTGCTTGGCAGCAAACCTACCCCCATCTGCAGGCCCTGCAAAATTGAGAAACCCTCACTCCCCCTTCCAAATAAACATCTTGGATTCAAGATCCAGCTGGCCTGTGTGATCTCAGAGCCTTCTCCCTGCAGGGGTGAAACACAGCCAGCCTCTTCCACGCTTGCTCCCATTGCAGGCTGAGCAGCCTCTCCCCTGCCCAAAGACCTCTGCTCCGCACCCATCACGGCTGAGTCCTGCCGTGGGAAGCCCTGAGCTCTGATCAACAGCCCCTTTGGCTTCCTACCCCCCTGATTTCTCGTTTCTGCTCTGGAGGGAGCCTGGCATGAGGATCTGGAAGCATAGACAGGTTTTGTGGGGAACTCAGATATCTCTGAGGAGCAGAGCAGCAGCAGCAATACCCACGTGCACCCACGTCCCAGCCATGAGACCACTGGCAATGACTTGCAGTCACGTGCCCCATCAGTGTCTCGTTTGGTGACCCAAAGACAAGGGGTCCAGCTGCACAAAGCACCTCTCCAGACTTGGGCAGCACTAGAAAGAAAACCCTCCTTTGATTTAAAGGGCATGATTTTATTTTTTTTTCCTCCCAACTGATCTAGTTAAACTTCCAACCGCTCAAGGCTATTTTAATTTGTACTGGTAAGTTAAATCAACACAAACAAGGGCAGAACAGGTTTATATGCACCTCTATTACTGGCCTGCACCAACTAGAGTGCAGCTACATTTCTCCAGGCAGCTTTTTTTTTTTTCTCTAATAAAGATAAGGGGGACGTTTTCTGTACACCTCCAACTGACAAATGGAGCCTGAAAGTGAATTGGGAGTCAAAGCCTTGAGGAAAGTCAAGGTGACTTATGCGCCAATAGGCTGGATTCAAAGAGCTTTGCAAAAATGCAGATCAACTAACAAGATTTATAAAACCCGTTAGGGGCTTAGAGGTCGCTTAATTCTCAAAGGTGCCAAGGAAAGTGCCTGACTCGCAGAAGGATGGATGGGGCTTACAGAGGTGGCTATCTCAACCTTTCGGCTGCTTCAAGAAAAGCAGACTCAATTTCTCTTGGAAATGAGGTTTTGACATCCCAAGATGTTTACTGTGAGCCTTGGCTCCTCCATCACTTACTTTAAAGCAAAAGAAACCAAGTCCTGTTACTGCAGACAACTGTTACAAACATCTACCGAAAGCCACAGCAGAATCTGCTGCTTCAGCTCACCAGCGCCAGACACCACCCAGAGGAGTATGAGACCAGATTCAGCACACAAGCTGGAAAAAATAGAAGGGGGGAAGAGACTTTGCACTTCTACAGCTCCCCAGTGCCTGGCATTTTGCAGGCTGGAAGCAGCCTGTCAGCACCTGCAGGCAGCCAAGGCAACGTACAGCGAGTCCATCCACCCCAGTGACCACGACCACAGCCTGCTGAACACCAAGGACCCTCCACTGCCTCCCCACTGGGTTTTTTCTTGTCCCAATTTTTTTTTTTTTTTTGTGAGGTGGTTGTTGAGAATCTGAAAGCCTGGATTATAATCTTTATGAATCCCATAGTTAGATCGCGCTGAACAGCAGCCCAGCAATACCAGATGTTCAAACAAAGCTGCCAACCGACAGCTGTCTGCAGCTTGCAGTGTGTTTTTACTTTAAAATGCAAAATGATACCAATCTATATTAAAAGAGAGACGTTCAGAGCCTTGCGATAGCAGCTGAAGCCGCGGATATTGCTCTTTCATGCAGGGTGTGGCAGCAGAAGGAAATATCTCAAAAACTACTGCTTAAGCCACCCTCCCAGCCCCCCCAAATCCTGGCCCCTTTCCTAATGGGAAAGAGACTCACGTTACTGCCTGAGTGCCGTGAATGTACCAGTGCATGTCCAAACAAGCCAGCAAAAAGAAAAATGCAGCATGAACAAACACTGTCTAACGAAGGATGCCAGAACGAATCTGGGCGCTGCCCGCACCTGGCTCTCAGCGGCACAGGAAGGACAAAGTGACACGGGGGGGACAGAGGGAACCAGTCCTGGGGTGGATGGTGCAGCCCCTCCTGCACCAGTGACCAAAGTGGGACAGGAAAGGTCCCTTCTGGCAGCGCAGCATTGGCAGTGGAAGCATGGGATGGAGCGGCATCTTCCACTGCTCCAGCCCATCTGCCCAGCGTCCCACCTCAGGCTGTCCCACATTCCTCTAAAACACACAGGGATGCTCTGGCCCCACTAGAGAAACTCTGCCTGAGTCTCCTTGATGTGAAGCATCTTTTCAACTTGCATTGCTTGGTACCTTTATTTGTTAGGCTGGCTGGGACCAGCACAAAGCCCTACACCCTGCAACCTTTTCTGCACGCCAGCAGCTGGAGAAGGCAAGAACTGGAGCTCAGCCTCGCTCTTCATTATTCCTCCCTCTGGAAATGCAAGCCACCCACAACGACCACATTTTGGGGATGGCCAGTCCCAAATACACCAGGCATGGCACAGTACTCCTGGCTTGCAGGAATTGTGCAAAGAGGGCTCTGACTTACTCGAACGTGACATCCCAAATTCCCCACCAGCCACGATCACAGGAAATCTTTGGGCCCGGTCCCAAGGCTGCCTCATTGTGCTCCGAGCAGCAACAGCATGAATGAATCATGCTCCTCAACGTGACACCCAGCTCCCAGCAACGTACTCGGGACCAAAATATTTACGTCGCAAATGAGTAAGAAAAGGACCAAATCCCCTCCCCGGCCTGGTGACATAAAAGGGCCAACCTGGTCTTGCATCAAGCAAGTGGGTGGCAGAAGGATAGGAAAGCAGGAGGCAGAGACCAGTCCCACGTCTCGCAGCCTGGCTCTGCCCAGTGATGTGGAATCAGAGCCCTTCCTCATTACAGCAAAACCCCAAAGCGGCAAGCACCGAGACTACGATCCCCGTGGTACCATGCTCCTTCTGGGTGACACGTGAGGGAGCATGCTGGGACCTGTAGTTTCTAGCCAGCCAGCTGCAAATGCCATCCCCCAGTAAACACATCTCAAATTAAGGTGATGCAAGACCCCCAAGCTCCTGGCAAGGTACCAGCTGTGGCTTCTTGTTGGCAGGCACTTGGCCAATTCCCATGTGCTACACTAGCCCCTTTCCAAGGAGAAGCCAAGAGCCCACATGCTGCAAATCCCCTCGCAGCTGACCTGCAGCCTGCTCTTTCCGAAGCGACGTGTCTGCATGGGCAGCAGGATGCTCCCAGAGCTCTGGTGCAGCCCTGGCCTGCAGGAGACATCAGCCCTTGGTGTTGAGCCCCTCCACCTCTGCTCCATGGCACTGCGATGCCAACCCCCAAGCAAGACCCTGCATCCAGCACTGGCCAAACTTCAGCTACATAAAGCCCAACACTGCATCCCTCGAGGGGTCCCATAAAGATGCCACCGAAGCAGTCAGAGTCATAGGCAGCAAAAAGCAACACACTGGTGTGGTGTTTTCAGGCAGAACAGCACAAGCAGGCAAAGCTCCACTGAATCACCTTGCCAGCAAGGCCGGGGACAACCACCGCCCTACGGCATCCCAGACGGGCATGCAGCCACCCCGGGAGTGCTGTCACCCCGTGCTCCAGCAAGGCCAGACCATACGTCACCCCCTGGGGAACGTGGCACCCCTCTCCTTGCCCGCTCACCCTCCCTGCTGCGGAGGAAATCGTGCACCCGGCTGATGTCAGGAGGCATCACTTCACACAAAGGCCAGGCTTCCTGGCGGGGAAGGGGTGGGGGAGTGGGGAGGAAGGGGAAGAGGAGCCCAGGGCAAAGGCAAACGGCATCTACAGCTCCTTGCGTGTGCAAAAGGGGCAGCAGTAGGAGACAACATGGCCCCTTCTACTTCGATTGCCCTTGCACCCGGGAAAGAGAGGCAACATCGTACATCCTACTGCCCTTCACAGGAGCCACAGCATGGCCCTGCCCTGCACCCTGTGCACCCCTTTAAGAATGCACTGAAAAGAAGGGACTCAAGTTTATTTTAATTTGCTCCTGCAAATAAATCACTTCCATCTTGTCCACGCCAGGCAGGCTGTGGCTGTTGCCAACCAGGGGACGCAGCTCCCTGCTTAGCACCCAACCAGGAGAAAAACCACTTCTGTGACAAGATCTAACAGCAGCACCGCCAAAATGGGCACGAGCATGCACCCCACCTGTCTCCTACTCATGGGTGGATAAATACTCATGGTACCCATTAATTGATAAATACAGATAAAAATGACGTATTGAGGATCAAAGTCAAGAGTAATCTGCAGCCCTCATTTCCCAAACTCCTCTCCCCAGTATGCTCCCCAAAACCAAGCATCTCTGGAAAACATGGCTTATCATGGTACCCACAGCATCGACATAACCTCCTGCTTCAGCATCTCCTCTCCTCCTCTGTCTCCTGCAGTCCCAGCTCACCTCTGGGCAGCAAAAGTGGCTGGTGGCCAGCACCAGACTGCATTGCTTTTGTCTCCAACTCAGCCTCTCTCTCAAGGACAGGAGCACTCTGGACCAGCTGCACAGGGACCAGTGAACAGGGCTCGGCTGTAGGGGACCTGCGGGATGTGGTCGATGTTGATTGAAAAGGGAAATCACTGATGCTGCAGGGGGCAGCCAGGGAAGGTGGATTTTGGATGTGGGCACCGCCAGGGAATAACCGTAAAGGAGCGAACCCTGCCGCTCTCCTTCAACGTGCTGACTTCTGCTCCTAGGAGAAGGCCTGTCATTGGTTTTTAATCTCGCCCGATTACGGACCAGCCTTTGACATTATTGATCTCAGGTCCCTGAAGTATCATTTATCTTCCAGGTTTGACTCGGCAATCAGAGCTCGACAGCTCAGACCCCAGTCAGCTCCATCCTCCCAGGGAGCCAGGGGAACTGCTCTGCTCAACTCCAGTCCTGCTGATTCACGTGAGCCATATTTGACGCTCAGTTTCCATCCCCACATAAGGTGTCTTTCACTCTCTGCCTACCTGGCATTTCATTTTCTGACTCAAAAATCCAGCTCCTCACATCTCTGGCAGACCAGCAATGCTTTCTCAAGCCTGGCAGTCCAAGGTGCCTCTAGTGTGCCCTGCTTCCCCCTTTCAGTTTCATTATTCTCTTTCAAAGAGGATGCAGAGAAGACACAAATATTATGGGACGTGCTGAGAACTGCACAGGGACTGGGGGAGCAGCGCCAGCAGTCAATGTGCAACCAGAGAAGCCATTTCTAGCTGTGACCCACTGCCATTTTCTAGAGCAGAAAGGACCAACAACAGCAGCTCCTCATTCCCTGGTGAGACTGTACCCACAGAAAAACCAGGTGGCTATCGTGGTTCTGTGGTGGCTTCCCCTTACCTGCCAGCCAGCACAGCCGCCACAGGGCCAGCTCATGACTTCTGCTTGACCTTCAAAATGTTAATGTCTGCTCCCTCCACCAGGCCCAGAAGAGATGGGCTGATGGGTTCCCTTTCCCCTGGATACCTCCATCCTCCATCCAAACTGGCAGATGCTCCCAGCCTCCACTGTTTGGGAAGCACAAGGTTTTCCTCAAATGTCTTTGTCAACAGTTACTGCATGCAGTGTGTACATGAGGCTGTCTTTTCAGATGCCTCCTGTCTCTCCATCCTGCAAAGCCAGGCCTTGTGTTTTGGGAAGGAGGAGTATTTCCTGAGGAAGGCTCCCGTGGGCAGTTTTAATGCATAGGGAGAGGAAGATTTAGTTTTTGTTCTTCACCTTGTTATCGTTTATCATATTGCTGAAAAGCACTTTGGTAAATGGAGATTAATACCATGTGCATTCATAGACTGTAGCAGGAGCCAGGAGCCAGCCCTGGGGAGGACCAGAGGAGGAGGTGCCTGGATGGGGGCAGCTAGCAGGGTCCATATTCTGCAAGGTACCACCATCAGCAAAGAAAGCTCCAGTCCCCAGGACTGCTTCCCCACACTGCCATGGACCCCTGGGGGGTCCCCTCACCTCTGCTTACCTCTAATTTAGGGTAACACCCTGACTTCCCCATCCAGATTTTAGGTTGTTGCAGAGATTAAAATGATCTTTTTCTCCCCTGTTTTAAGTAGAAAGCTACAAATTCCTTAGCTGGAGGACAGGCCTTGGTTTTACCTGCTGGGCTCACATGCTCAAGAGATGCGTTTGGCAAGCGGTGGTCTTCACACCAGGCACTATTCCCAGTTCCCTGCCCAGACGCCCTGTCGTGCAGGATGCCAGCAGGCAGAGGCAGGAAAACAGCCCCCAAATGTGCTCCCATTCCCTTGAAGGGGGCCAGCCCTGTCACCACCCCCTACGACCAAACTACCTCTGACCAAAACAGAGCTCGCAGGCCTCAGCCACCCAGCCACAACAGTGCAGCTGTGGCAGGAGAGCTGCAGTAATTCCCTCCTGGATCTGGCCACCCCCATCACTAAGGGGCTAGCACAATACCAGAGGGAAGGGGGAGCGCAGCACCCCCCCCGCACTGTCCCCAAAGGGTCTGTGAGGGGGACAGAGACCTCGCAGCGCATTTATTCCGCTCCATCCATTTGAGAGGCACGCTTCAAGGGGCTTTTTGCCATCAGAGGCGGGTGCACCAGGACAGGGAAAGAACAAAGGGAGGCACCGGCACCCCCAGCCCTTTGTCTGAGCGCAGAGGAGTTCACCTGCAGGGAAAACCTGCTCCCACCGCAGAGGCGGCAGCTCCGCACGGATTCGGATGGGGAGAGGGACGCGGCCCCCCCGCTAGCAAAAGGATAATGAGCAGAAGGATGCAATCACATTACCCTCTCTCTCCCCTTGCCACACGCACAAGCCCATTACAGCGCACGCCAACCCCCCCGACTTACCAACAACCCAACAGCCGCAACCAGCAATAAAAACCATTGCCACAGAAATACCAACCCACCCCCAGTGTGATCGATCTGTGTCTGCGTGTGGCCCAGCACCAAACCCTGGAGCTCGGCTCCACTGACCAGGATTGACTGGGAGGGAAGGGGGTGGGAGACTAGTTTCCAGGGGATGGGGTTTTAAAGCCACACAATAACTGGCTCAAATGAGGGTTTGGATTAAGCTGTCATATGGCAAGGGAAAACACTGCCTCCATTAGGACATGGGGGATTTTCCTTCCCTTTCTCCAAAGCTACAGCTCTAGGATGAAGCTTCCAGGTCACCCAGGCAGGGAGGGGAGAACTGGGTGATGCCGAGCAAATGGGGGATCCTGAACAGGAAGAGATGGGTGGAGGGAAGAAAAGGCAGATCAGCCCTCCTCAAGCCCCAGATCATACAGTCGGCTGCTCTGACAATGTTTACTCATATTTCAGAGAGACACAGCCATCCGGAACGTCACTCCCTGCCAACTGCCTCATCTGGAGCCATCCACAGCTCGGCTCTTCCCAGCCCATTCCAGAGACAGCTCCCCCCACCAAAGCATCCACACAGCAAGAAACTGAAAAAGGACAGGTAGGGGGAAGAGAAGAAACAGAGAAATTAAATTAATTCACATTTAGGTTTGTTTTTTTTTTAACAGTTCTGGTACATCATCCCAGCAAAGGGATGACTTGGAGTGAGCTTGGAGTGCGACGGCACCGCTGCAGAGTGCAGGGCACTGTGCTGAGCTGGGAACTTCTGCTCATGTTACCATCACAAGAGAATCACAAGACAGAAGAGGGATAACCACGATGCCCTGGTGAGAACAGGCTGAAGCTGTCCTTATCAGAAAGGATCCGGGACTGGGAACCTCTTTTCTGAGTTCATCTGGGGGACATATGTAAAAACTTTTGCGTGCATCCAGAGTCTCATGCCTGTAAATAACTGTCCCTCCCTCCATATTTGGGACCAGACATCTTTTCCTCCCATTCCCAAGCATGCTGGATGTAGCTCTCCTGGGGAAAGGAGGGGTGGCTGCCTCTGTCCTTCCATGGAGGAAAGGGAAGGACATCCTTGGTCCTGCACATTTCACATCTCCCCACTGGTCCCCCAGCATCTGCCTCACCTTCTCTTCCAGCAAACAGAGGTGCATTGCAGAAAACTGGCTACCACTACAGGCAAGCTCAGCAGCTCTGAGTCCTCTGTGCCATCCCCCTTACTTCAACCCAACCAGCATCTCCTCATCCTACAGGCTGTTGATAAATGCAGGAAGTTGACAAAGTCACCAGAACCTAGCCCAGATCCATAGCATTTTTTTTTTTTTAAGAGCAAAAAAGTCAGGCCAGACCAGATTCTGCCCCAGAGCCTGCGTGGCAAAGCAGAATCCAGCTCCAAGTGTTTATTTATAAATCCGTACATACATGTACATTTGAATTCTGACAGAATTAATTCTGGCATCCAGCTAATTCAAAGCATTCCTCCCCCATCACACTACTGTTGCAGGCCAGCCCTGCACAGAAGCTGATTATAAAATGCTGCACTAGCCAGGCATTTCTGCAAAGGCTTGTGCTATTGAGCATTCAGTCTTTCCTTGCTTGGCTATTTCATTGTTTCGGTGTCGATCCCTCCTCTCTTGCCCTGTGTTTCCTGGTTACTTTTGTCCCTGCTCTGGAAGCACTGCTGCTCCCAGCCCCATTTCAGTGTCAGATTGAAAAAAAAACCCAAAACAATTACATGAAATTAAAGAGAAGAAAAGAAGAAATTATCACCATGTACCAAGATTTCCAGTAAACAGATAGGTAACGAGCAAAAAATAGGCCAATATGCTGCAAGGCAAGCTGCACACAGATCTGGGGATAGAAAACCCACTGCCTGCCTCCCCAGTACAGCTAAGAAATCCCTGTGTGGTCACACGCTGTCCTCTGGAGCAGAGAGGAGAGAGGTCAGGGCAGCCAGCACTGTAAGAGCCTCTTTATTCTTGGGCAGTTGCACGAATCTGATCGCTTGTGCCCTTTGTGAGACATGGAAATCTGCCTTCTCCTCCCACCCCCCTTCGCCAGCCCCTCTTCTGCTCCCCCTGCTCAGATGGGGACAGAGGCAACTCCTTGGCTCCAGAGGCAAAGACCAAAGCAGCAGAGAGACTGTGGATGCCCCTCTGGCAGGACCAGGCCCGGATGAGCACACGGGAGACCTTGAGAACGGCGCTTTGTTGGAGCAAGGGGAGGTGAGAAGAAGGCAAAGACAGTCCTGGGACTTGTGCATTCCTTGAAGGGCTCACCCAGACTCCCACGTGTGAGGCACGAGGCTGAGGGGTGGAGAGAAGCCCAGGGTGTCCCACTGCAGTTCGTGTCTCTCCTGCTTCTCTGTCTCCATCATGCTCATGGGCTTGAGGAGAACAGCACACTGCACACCTCCATGCCAGCAGACACATGATGCTCACATCAGCATCACACAACAGATTTAGATTAAACAAGGTCTGGGCTAAGTTCTTTATGCCCTCATCATCAGCCAAAGCTGGGCTTGGACCTCCTGGTTCAGAGACCAGACCACAACACCTCCGTCTTAGGGGCTCATTCAAAGTCACTGCTGAGGGAGGGCTTCAAGGTGGAAAGCTCTAGGCCAGGGCAGTCTGGTGAGCAAGGCTCTGCCTAGACATGCCGACCTGCAAAGTAAAGCCAACTGCAGGGGGGTAAGCCTGGGCTACATTTTGTTGCTATTCCTTGCAAAGCAGCTCAAGGTCCTCAGATGAACCTTTCCTTACCTCTCCTCTTTCCACCTCACTCTCCGACAGCTCCCACCCACACTGCATTGTCCCCTATGGGAAGAGAGCATTCTCCACTGCAGCCCCTGTCCTACTCCTTTACCAAGGCTGTCCCCTCCATACAAGCCTCCTCCTTCCCACCCAACCCACCAGGCTGCCTCCCAGCCTCCTCCATCTCTGCTGTCACTTCTCAGATTGACTCTACACAGAAGACTTGCAGCTGCAGGTCTGGAGCAACCAACCACTGGCAACCTGACGGGCTAAGGGCAAGGAAAATGCTCAAGCTTAGCAGGAAAGCAGCAGGGAAAAGCCCTTAATCCAAACCCTGCGGAGACAGGAGACTGCTCCAGTTCAGCCAAAGATCTGGGACTGCCAAGATACCCACTGCTGCTTGGCCAGCAAACCCAGAGGGGTTTGCAGCAGGGTGGCTCAGCCCCCCCAGACATCTCTAGGGCAGCTCGGGCTGCTACAGGTTGAACTGAAATCTGCTGCTCCTGACAACACAGCACAGCAAAGCCTGACAGATGGATGTGGTGAGTGGCACGGAGCTTGGAAGCCAGGCTAGGTGGGTGCTGGGATTTCTGCCACTGCCCAAGGCCCAAGAAGTCAGTGCTCATCATGGCAGCTTGACCAACTGACAGCATCCCAGGGCACAATGATCAGTCACATTTAGGAGCATAGTGCCATATTCCTGAGGCCCCTGGCCAGGAACTAGGGCATAAGCAAAGCCAGGGAGGGAGAGACCTGGGTTAGGCTGACCTAACCCCTGGGCTGGGCTGGCAGTTCAGCTCTGGGGGGCTGGTGGAAGTTCAGATGGAGGGCGCAGGGAGAAGCTGCACAACTCCTGCTTCGTAGGACCTGCTGCAAAAGCTGTCTGGGGACCAGGTACGCTCAGCGTGCCACAGCAAACGCCTGCCAGGCACCAGCCACACCACCTACAGCCACGAGAGCTAAATTAGCACTCAAGCACTTGGGCACTTGCACTCACAATGCCTGCAGTGAGCTGCGTGCCGTGCTCCTCATAAACAAGTCATCTGGAAAATAAGTAAGCCTGTAAAAATCCAGTCCATCACAAGTTACCAAACCTGTTTCGGAGTAAAACAACCTAGAGCGGCTCACGCCAGAAGCCTGGCAGTGAAGCTGATCCCAAGCTTCCCCACCGGTGGGGCTCCTCTGGTCCCAGCAAAACATCCCTGGCACAGATGGCAGCATGGGGATGCGACGTGGGACTTGGTGGTGGCCAAAGCTGGCAAAGAACCAGAGTTTCTGGTAGACTTGAGATCCATCTCTTCCTATGCTCCTACCAAGCTCTCACCTTTCCTCGTTCTCATCATTTAGAAAGCACGTGAGTTGGCCTTATGTAGGGTGCTGCCAAGAAATAAAGCCCAAACCCATTGAGTTGCAGATGGACTCAGCAGCCCAGTCCCCGTCCCCCTGGCTTTGCTGAACATGCACTGCTCCATGGACAGTGCTGGATGCTGTTCCTACACACCTGCAAAGAGGATTCCCAATGTTTTCCTCCAGGTCTCAGCACCACAACGCATTTTCTCCCTCTTAATGTTCAAAGCCACCAGAGATCTTCAGAATGTGAAGGGATTTCTAGGAAGCTAGGACAGGAGGAAATCTATCTCCTTCCCCCAAAACAAAACAGAAACAGGAGCAGAGCCTCTCTACCCAAGCCCCTTTCCACCGGTGGCACCTCCAGCTGAGGACAGGCAGCTGGGAAACCTCTGAGCAAGCTCAGATGTACCTGGCCTCAATCAACCGTGTCCCACACAAAGACAGGGCAAACATGGTAATACTGTGCAAGTGAGTCTCTTTCTCTGACTGCTGACTTCTGACCCATACTCCAATCCCAGCAATGTATTTTTCCCCTTTTTGAATGGAGAAAAAAAATAAAGCAACACATCAACCTCGCATTGGAGCAACTTTCTTTTTCAGCCTTAGAAGCAGGTTCCCCCATGCAGGCAGGAGGCACGTGGCTGGGGCAGCAAAAGCAAAGATGGAAGAAAAAATGTTTCATTTTGAGACCTTGNAAAAAAAAAAAAAAAAGAGGGTGCCTTGTTGGCTTTTCTTCCCCCCCTCTCCTCTTTAAGCGCTACAAAAACAGGAAACAAAGGAGAAAACATCTCACGGGGGGAAGGGGAGGTAAGCGCTTTATACGCCCACGAAAGAAAGATTAACCACATATTTTATTTACTGTTTGTATTATGGTTGCACCGTGGAGTTCAACTAATTCCAAGCCAGGGCTCTGCGGGTTTGTGCAGCACCTAACGCTGAGCGGGGTCCTTCCCCCAAACCCACCAGGCGCGTGCTCCGCTTCAGGCAAACCGGCACAGACACCCCCTTTCCTCAGGCAGACACCCGCCTCCAGCCCCCTTCACCCAGCCAGAGCACTTCTGCCACCACTGCCAGCTCAGCTGACAAAGCGCTGGTGCTGTCCCCAAGGAGTTTTGAGCCCCTTTTCCCCTCCAAACCGGTCTGTAACCAGGGGTAAGGTGCCCTTCGAGGCGGGCTGGCAGCACAGCCAGGGGAATAAATGCTAAAAAAGCGGACTTTATGGGGAGCGTGTTTGCAGGCTCCGGTCCCTCCTCCGGGCTTTGGGGGCCACCCACCCCACAGCCGGTCGATGTTGCAACCCCCCCATTCGAGAGTCCCCTGCACCAAGGTCAGGGCTCCGATCCTCCCAACTTTGACTCATTTCTCAATTAACGGCTTTCCGAACGCAAGCCACACATGGAACAAACCTCTCACAACGGGGCCTCCCCCGGACCTCCCAAGCCCAGCGTTACTCATCTGCCCCCCAGTCCCAGCCCATCCTTCCCGGGATGCTCCAAGTGCGGCTCACGGCCGCTGCAGGATGAGCAAGCAGCCAGGAATCCCGGGCCCGGCTCCCGCAGGCGGGAAGCCGTCACCAGCTGAGCTCATGCACCCTAATTCCGGAGCCGACGAGGCCACCTTCCTTGCTGGCTGGTGAGGGGCAGCTTTCAGCCGGAGAACTGGCCATGGCCATGGAGCAAGGGCTGGCAACCTGCTGGGCACTTTTCCCAGGGGCTCATCCCTACCCCAGCTGCTTCCTGGAAGAACTGCTTCAGCTATAGGGGGGATCCTTTGGATCCAGCTTGGTGCTGTCCTTCATTGACCCACACTCCGAGCACCCAACCAAGCCACGCGCCCAGTGGGAAGAGACAAGCTTATCATCACAGAGAAAGGAAATTAAGATAACGCAGCGATGGAGGTACCGAGGGATTTGGCCAAGGTCACAAAATAATTCCGTGGCTCTACGATACAGCCATCTAACACTTTTGGTGTCTGGCCACATATCCTAAAATTTCAAGCCACGGCCAAAATCCAGCCTAGCCCGTGGCCGCTTTCTGCCAGGTCATTAGCAGCGTGCATCCGCAAGAAGCAGCGAACATCCAGCCGTAACAACGGCAGCAACAACAAAAAAAACACGCAACAAGAGGGGGAATAAATGAGATCAAAGTGTCCTGGAAAAGGACCTGGAAAAATAGTTTTGGTCCCTGGCTAAGGCTCCTGGGAGATGCACATGCGAGCCCCATCCCAGCCCTGCGCAGCCCTCCCGAGGTGGCTCCCCACCCTGGCAGAGGGAAACCAAAATGACTCCCTATAAATAGAAGCAGAAAAGCGCTTCTCCAAAAGACTGACTGGGTCTTTCCCCTTCCAGCGTGTGTGGCGGAGCTGCTGGCACCTCCGTGGAGGTCCCTGGTTTTCCCCCAAAAACCCTGGAGAGGAAAATAACCTTCCTGTGAGCTCAGGCTGGCTCCTCTCTACACAGAACTGCCCCCCCTCCCTGCCCCACTCCCAGGCCTGGCCATCCAATTGGAAAGTAATTATACTGCAATTTTTATTTATGACTTTTTTTTTGTTGCTAAATGGTGACTCATTTTGGCAACATTAAAATACACAGGAAATCATCCCCATTTTACAGTAATCACCATTCAATTCATTGTTAAATATTTATTCGGCAGACAAGCGCCGAGCCTCTTTCGAAGGGCTGGAGGGGGAGTGGAGGGGCAGCCCTGAAAAAGGGGAAGGTGGTAGAAGGGTCATGGCAGGGCTGCCCGCAGGACTGGCAAATGCCCGCCAGGAACTGGAGGGTGGGGAGCCAGGGGTGAAAGCTCCTGCCAGATGGCCTGGCCAAGAGCAAAATACAGACCCGCTTTCCCTCGAATCCAGCACTACAGCCCATGCTGCTCCAGGGAGAGGGGCAGCCCTGTGCCCCCTAATAAAAACCACATTATTTGGCCAAACCCCAAGCCTGAACCCCCACCAGCGAGACGTCACAGGTCTCTGACACGAAGCTCTTCCACTGCCGGGGGGAACAGGATGGCGGCCACCGGCCCCAGTGGGAGGCAGTGGGAAGAGCAGGCAGTTTGACATTCACAGGCCTTACAATGGACAGGGTCCGCTCCTGCAGCTGCTTTGTCCTCCCAGGAAGCCCAGTTTTGGGGTGACTCGACCTCGGATGCAGGCAGCTCTTCTGCCTTCCTCCGAACAGCTGCATAGCCCAGGACAACCCTGGGAGACAGCCTCTCCAAATGCCCCTAGCCCAAGACCTCAATCGTTCCCTGCAGATGCAGACCCAAGGGATCATAGGTCCCACAGCTCAACAGCTACAAAGGCCTCCCAGCGCAGACCCCTCCCCTGGGGAGCGCCCCTGGCACCCACGGGTTCCGTCACTGCTTGGCTGGGAGGCCACCCAACATGTCTGCCACGGGGGGACCCCAGGCGGGAGGAGGAGCAGTGCCAGGATGGATTTTGTGTAGGTCCTACACAAACACAGGGGAACAGACACAGCAGGGGAGAGGGCGGCCGGGTGGTCCCCGGGCTGGGCAAACCCGAGTGTCCAGGATGGTTGGACTCACCCGGATCTCATTGCGGCGGATCTCCACGTCGCAGACCGAGTGTCCCTGGTGGGCCCCGCTGTAGTAGCAGCAGAACTGGCAGACGGCCACCTGCTCGGCCTCGCAGTGGTACAGGCGGTAGGCGTTGTGCTGGGGGCAGCTCCAGGCCCGAACGTCCTCTGCCTCCACCAGGAGATGCCCCCGGGCCGTGGAGGGCTGCTGCAGGTGGGTCTGGACATGGGACTGGCAGCACGGAGCCTCGCACCTCAAACAGATCTTCTGGGCAGGCAGCGGCGGGCCCCGGCGGCAGAAGACGCAGTGCAGGACTGAGGGGGGCTTCTCCAGGTTGAGAGAGTTGAACTTCTCCACAATGTTGGTGAGCTTAAGGTTCTTCTCCAGGTTGGGCTTCTGGTTGTAGGCCTGGTTGCACTCAGGGCACCGCACCAAGCCCGACTCCTTGGCCCACGCCTCCCCGATGCAGCCCCGGCAGAAGTTGTGCTTGCAGGGCAGCTGGACCGGCTCCACAAAGACGTGCAGGCAAATGGGGCAGATGAGCTCCTCTTCGAAGCAGTTCTTCCAATTCTCGGCCATCTCTGCCGGCAGCTCTGGCGACGCTTCCCCCCAGCCGCTTCGGTCGCTCAGTGCGGTCTAGGGGCGGACGCCGGGGTCTGTCCTCCCTGGAAGGGGAAGGCTGAGGGTGAACGGACAGGCTCCCCCCTCCCCGCAGCACGCGCCATAAATAATAAGCCGCAGCAGATTTTAAAATCGGGGATAAAATAAACCACAGAGCAGCACTCTAGGAATATCCGGCACGAAAACACAACGTCCCCATCACTTTGTTAAAAAAACAACACAAACGGTTAAAAAAACCCCAACATGATCCTGTTGGACTTACAGCCCAAAGTCCTAACCACCCCGAAAAACCATTTGCTCCTTTTTACCCCAGAAGGTGAACTGAAACTTACCAAAGGTTGAAAAAAATCCATACAAAATCCAGCAGCAGAGTCCAAGTTCCATATAAAGCTCCTAAATTTAGCGCTCCGGATCAGATTTTTCTTTTCTTAGGTTTGCAACTGACATTCAATATTTTAAAGGGACTTTTGTCCCCCACCAAACCTGGCCAACAGCTGAGGGCACCGACTCGCTCGGGCTTTTTTTTTTCCTTCCCTGTATTTCTCCTCCCTCTCCCCCTGATGGGAGTCGGGAATCAGAGTCTTTTAAAGGAAACAGATCAAAGGGTTAAGATCCAAAACGGGAAAAGGAGGAAGATTAAAAAAATAATAATAATAGCGATGATGACGATGGCGGAAAAACGAATTCTCTCTGCGGCCCCCGAGATTTGCTTCTAAATCGGAGGAGCAGCAGGGAAAAAAA
>VWZW01002807.1:141449-243131 GCA_013397115.1 Edolisoma coerulescens | reverse complement strand
CCCCCGCCGCCTCCAGCCATCTTGGGGTCGCCCTGGGCGCCGGAGCCCCACGCCCCGGCTTCCTCCCGCCGCCCCCGGGGAGGCGGCCGCGGCCGGGGAGGGGGGGGGACGAGGAGCGAGGCGGGTGGGGGCGCGGATCCCCGCAGCGGGGNGGAGCGGCCCCGCCCCGCCCGCGGGACCGCCCCGCGCGTCACCGGCACCGCCCCCGCCCCGCCCCGCGGCCGCGCCGCCGTAAAGGGGACACGGCCGGCGGTGGGGCCCGGTGCCGACCTCCGCCGCTGCCTCCGAGGAGGCCGGGCTTGGGATGTCCCGTCGGGCCACTGCATCGGTCGTAGGGCCACCCTGCCTGGCCACCAGCATCCCTACGCGGCCAGCGCTGCTCAGGGTGCCAGTCCATAAAAAGGCTGATTGCCCTGGAACAAGTGCACATCTGGGTCACAGCTGGCGCTGGGTACCATCCTCATCGTTGTATACAACTTCCTCGTGAGGAGAACTGGAGGGGCAGGCTCTGCTCTCTTGCCACGAGTGACAGGACCCGAAGAAATGGCCTGAAGTTGTGTCAGGGGAGGTTGAGGTTGAATATTGGAAAAAGGTTCAGGTCAGGCACTGGAACAGGCTCCCCAAAGAAGTGATCACACCACCAAGCCTGCCTGAGTTCAAGAAGCATTTGGAAAACACTCTCAGGCACATCGAGGATGTGTAATTCTTCAGGATGTCTTGTGCAGGCCAAGATTTTGACCCGATGATCCTTGTGGGTCCCTTCCAACTCAGAATATTCTGTGATAAGTGCCCTCAAGAGCGTCCTGTGCCCTCTTGGCTGGCTTCTAGGTGCACTGTTACTTTGCACGGGACCATTTCAGGTGCGTTTCCTCCCTGTGCAGAGCAACAGCCATTTGTCCCCTGGGGTCTTTCCCAAACCAGCAGCCCCAGCACCTTCTGCCAGAGCTTGGGGCACAGAGGTGTCTCTGTTAACAGCTCTCCCACCAAATGTTTCCGCAGCTGTTTTGTGGGACGCTGTATATCTAACCCCTGCCATATGTGCCAGGCCGCTGGGAATAAAGCATATTGCTGGTGTAAATCCATTTCCCACTGGCAAGAGTGTCAATGGCTCAAAACAAAGTACTTACATCAAAAAATGCTCAGGGTCCACAGTCAGGTTTATGGTGGAGTGACAAGAGAGCAAAGGCTCAGTCAGCAGCTTCGAGATCTGGCCCAAACCTGACCCTTGGGTGACGCTCTCTGATGGCAATTTGCCTCTGGGAGGGATTTAGCAGGAATTCCCCATCTGCGGCCTCAAAGCTACCGACCAAACGTCTGGAGACACCACCCAGTAGTGTCTACTATAGCACCCTATATCCCCAGTGCCTTGGACCACCCGGGGCAGCCTGCTAGAGGGATGAGCATTCCACACCACTCCCAGTATGAGGATTATCGATGTCTTTCCACACTGTGTTTTACAGGAACCCCTGTGCATAGGCAGGTCCTGCCAAGAGACACTCTGATAAGGAGACAGTGATGGCTTCTGCTCCAGGACTGGGGCTCACCCCATATCACCCCTCTGCCACCCCCCTCCATTCCTGCACACCCACTCCAGAGCTCCTGGGGCTCAAGTGCCGATTCCTGAAAAGGGAGCGGTTTGCCATGTAATTCCTCTGCCAAGCCTCAAAGCCCATGGGCTGTACCTCTCCTCCAGGGTTTTACAAGCCATCCGGCAGCCAGGACTGGTGGGAGCTGGGCAGGGCAGCATGAAATGTGTCAGAACCGCAGTCGACTGGCGGAAGCCGTGTGGAGGCAAACCTCTCCTCGAAAAGTCAGCGCAAAACTATTCATGACTCTCACTTCTTTATAAACACACACAGTACCAGACAGCCTCCAGTGACAGCCACCACCCCCATCCCAGCTAGCTCAGGGCTCTTCTGCAGGGGCTTCTCAGGCCCCCTGTACTCCCACTGTGGCTGTGCTGGGGAAGCTGGTTGGTATTTAGCAGTACTTAATAGTGGAAGGTGGATGGGATGAGGCTGAGCCAAGCTGAAAGATGCACCCTACTCTTGGCTGGGAAACCCTCTGTCCTGGGGCTGGCACTGGCCCTGCTGTCATCATACCCACATCTGGATGATGCCATCTCCCTGCCCATGCCAGGGAAACTCCCTTGGCAAGGGAAGCCCCAAAGCCAGGCTGGGCATTGCAGCCCTTCCACAACCAGCAGGAGCTGCCTGGAGGAAGGCTGTAGACAGGGCCCCCTCTGCCTACACAGCTCCCAGACCCCTTCCTGACAGTGCTGGGTGGCTGATGAACACCAGCAGGAGCAACTGCAGAAAGCCTGCTCATGCTTTAGTCTCCCCTCCACCAGGATCTTGGTGTGGGTGTCTCAGCCCATGCCAAGGGGCCACGGAGGTGGTTTGTAGCTGAGTCCTGGTGTACATCCCTCAACCTCCCACAAGCCTCAGTTTTCCCAGCCACTGCCAGGCCACCATTCCCCTTTGCCAGCAGTCTCCTTTCAGCAGCCCTGCTCTGGAAAGACCACTGCCTCCCCCCAGCCTCCCCAGTAAAGTATCAGCATCTCTGCTGAGCCCTCAATGAGCCCTGACTGGACTGCAGGTACACCTGGCAGAGCCAGGATGCTCAGGCACTTGCAATGAGCATCTGGCATTGAGGTGGCATTGCCTGGTACAGGTGATGTCCCTGGGAGCAGGGATGAACTTGGCTGCTCCACAGAGCCAAGGTACCAAACTAATTTCGGTGTTTAGGGCTTTGGACCCTTCTGAGCTGATGGTAGAGGGAGGATATTTGCAGAGATTTACAGAGCAGTTGGCTGTGAAAGTGACACCATCCCTGTCCGCCACCACCCTCTCTTCAGAACACTCCTGAAGGCGCTGGCTCCCAGCCCTGCACCTTCCCCAGAAGCCTTGAGCCCTCTGGAAGTGATACAAAGTGCTGTGTTTCCTGGGGCGTTTATAACTCAATTAACCTGTCAGAGAAAAACCATCACTCCCCTTCTGTCCCCTTCCATGTCAGCCTGGTGAGGTGGCTCAGTGTGATGGAGAAAGCTCCCTCCACCCTCCTCCATGTGATTAACACGCTGAAGGCTTTCACTGAAGTTTAAGTTTTAAAGCTGGGTTTAAGGATGTAAGGAACTTGCAGGGCGGCAACAGCCTGGTTTCCAACACTAAATCTGTCTTCTTATGGGCATCATGGCCATCCCCTATTCCTGTTTGGAGAGGAGGAGGAGGGAAACAGCCCCGTGGAAGAGGCACAACACAGAGGTCCCCATGGTCTCCTGCTGACCCAGCCCAGGGCACACCACCAACATGCACCACTTGTGCCCAGCAATCCCATGGAGCCACACTTGTCCCTCACACACTGTCACCTGCCTGCTGTGGCATCCTTCCAGCCCGGTACCTGTTGGGAGAAGATGCACGTGTGTATGTGGTGCATCTGCAGGGGAAACCTCCTGTCCTCTGACATGAATAAAACAGGACCAGAAGCAGGGTGTGCAGCCTAGTCCCCGCAGCACACAAAGCAGGTTCCCAGCCCCCCAGGCATTGGGATCTAGCGATACCCACGTCTGACACTGGAAGGTGGGAACAGATCTGGAATGGTGTGCTGGATGCAGGGATGGTGATGCCCTTGTTGCCCCGTGGGAGAGCCTTACCCTTGTGCAACGGGTGCGCAGCTGGGGCTCCTCTTGGGGCAGAAACGCTCGGCTTTCTCCCTTCCTCCCCGAGCCTAAGGCATGGGCCAAAGTGGATATTGAGGGCTGGCCAAGGGGGACTGCAGGGTGGTGGAGGGGACCTCTGCTCTAGTTTGAGCAAATCCGGGGTGGAACAGCCCAATCTGAGTTTGAATGGCCAAATCCAGGGGTGCACAGCCAGCCAGCCGTGGAGCAGGGATGATGCTCCAGGGCTCACCACCTTGGCTGAGCTCGGGTGCTGGTGGGTGCTGGTGAGCGTGGCAGCGGGTCCGGCAGCTGCGGGGCTGGAGCGTGGGGAGCCGGACGAGGGCCGGTGTAGTTCCCTGCTTGGTGGGGTTTCTTTCTATGCAAATGCCTGGGAGCAGCTGCCCTGCCGGCGTGACTCATTTCCTGCTCTTGTGTCACATTCTGGTCAGGCCAGTTTGGCAAAGGCTTTCTTCTCTCCCTCCCTGGCTTCTCCTCCTTCTCTCCCCCACCGCCGAGGGCTGGGATGTGCATTTGCTCAGTCCCTGGCAGGATGAGGCAGGATTTTCAGGAAACTGCGTCAAAGCCACAAAACCTCCATATATATTAAAAAAAACCCAAAACAACCAAACAAAAAATCCAGCACAATTTTCTTTTATTCTTTTTTTCTGAGCATGATGGAGACTGGCGGCCAGACAGGCTCCTCTGCTCTTCCCCCTCCTGGGGCGGCTCCTTCCCCTGAGACCCAGGGGACAGGACCTGGCAGAAAAGCTGTAAAAGTTTGCTGGGTGGACAAGGGGGAAAAAATGCAGCTTGGTCTCATTTTACCTTCTGCTGCCAGTTGGAGAGGTGCTGCCAGAGCCGGGCTGCCAGTGGGCAGCCTTTAACAGGGGATGGCTGGTGAGAGCATCGGGGGGAGCCGCCATCCCTGGAATTTGCCCGACATTTCTTTTTCCTCAGCAGAGCTCTGGGGAAGCCTCACCACTGCACTCTGAAAAATGTACTGTATGGGGTCAAAAGTAACTCATCCATCTTAAAAGGGGTCTGGAAAGGATGGTCACAAATGCTGACAGACCGCAGTGTGGCAGGTCTCCCATCACAGGTCGGGGCAAGGGAAGGTGATGCTGGCAGTGAGTCCTTCTGGCTGCTCCCACAGTCCATCCAGACTGGCATTGCCCAAAGCCCAGGCTGTGCTACAGGTAGAAAAGTCACTTTTTGAGGCATTTCCCACCTGAACTGTGTTGTAGTGGTGAGGCCAGGATTTACAGCCTCCCAGGTGGCCATGCAAGCCCTTTTGCCCCGGGGCTCTTGCTTTGCTGTGTCACCATCCCCTGGGTGCAGGGACACACACATGCACCCCTCACTGTCCCCAAGGCCAGGGCTGAAAGCAGCAGCCCTTTGCCTTGAGCCTGTGGCTACCAGTGGCCAGCCCTCCCTCTGCACCAGCCCTTCCCCTGGTGCATCGATCTCTGGCACAGCATCCTGCGCCATAGTGGGGCATTTCCCTGAGGGAAAGATGGAGCTCCTCAGTGCTGCTAGCCCACCAACAAGCCTGGGACATGAAGCTGCCAGCCCCAAATCTGATCATGGGAGACAGGATGGGAGCAGGATACGATCCCACCGCCTCCATTCCCATCTGCACTTCGATTCAGCCACTCTCCCACCAGAAGGCCCTTGTGGTCCCTGCCCAGAACAAGGTGTAACCTTTGCAATCTTCACATCAATTTCTCAGCCTTCCTGTTCATTTTCTGCACGTTCCCTGCAATTCAATTCGGCTGCAGCCAAATGACCCAGTGCCACACACATGCTAAAAAGCCCCCTGCCAGGCAGCTCTTGGGCTTTCCTTTGAAGGGCAAAGCATCCAAGGCTGCCATGCCCTGTGCAACCCCCAGACTCAAAGCCCCAAAGCCGAGTGGTGCCACGGAGCTCCAGTTTGGTGCAGCTGGGGGAAACTGAGGCAGGTGAGGGCAGGGGATTGCTCCAGAGCTGCGGCCCATGCACTCACTGCTGCTGGGGCTCAACTTCCTCTCAGAAAGCCTAAAGGTCTGTTTGCCCACAGTGAAGGGAAAAGCAGGAGGGCACTGGTATAAATTAGGTCAGGAAACATTGCTAATAAACTGTCACTCCTGGTTGTGTAATGGGAGCAATTACGGGTTTAGGTCTTGTTAAGACACCAGGAAGGAAAACACGACCTGTCTGGGGGTAGGAGTGTGATGGCAAACAAAAAAGGAGGGTCCTGTTGACAGAAGGATGAAGCTGCTTTCATGTTGGAGGCATTTCTGTCTCATCCTGGTGCGTTGGCAGCCTGGGGCTTGAACAGACTCCTGTACGGGGAATGCAGGGAGTGGGTTCCCAGCTCTCTCTGTGCTCTCTCCTTCCCCTGGGCACTCCAGGGCTCCAGAGTCCAGGTGGTTTTAACCCCTCTGAAGTCTCCCTTTCCACGATCCACTCTACTCAGCTCAGCACTTGGTGCCCACTATCCCCCCCACAGATCCTCCTTTGGGGTCCTGTGGGCAGCAGGGCCCCTGCTGGGCTCTGCCGGGAAAGCCTGGGAGAAATGCCCGAGCTCTTCCTGCCTCTGCTGGCCCTTCTCTCCCTGCGGAGCTGCCAGGCTTCCCTTGCTGCCCACCACCTTGTGCTGCCCACTACACTGCTGGCAGCAAACACCTCTCTGTCCATCCCTCCCTGCTGCCAGTCTCTGAAGGGATGGTTGGCTGCTGGTGGAGGTCACCCAGAGCCCGGCCAGAACAAACTCAGGGCTCTCCATGAACAAAACCCCAGGGCCTGACAAACCTGTGGTGGGGGCACTCCATGGGTGACAGGAGAATGGGAGGCTCCTGGAGTGAATCCAGTTAATGCACAGCACTAAGGAGGGGCCGTGGCACCTGGCAGCCACGGTTAGCCTTTAACCACCCAAAACGTGGCACAGAGGGAGAGGAAATTCTTGAGGCATCTATTAACATAAAAGGAGTCATACTTTACGTTCGGTCCCACTTATGGCTTATAAATGATTACTGCACCTTTTAATAAATGGTTAATCAAGTGTTAGAGTCCAAACAAGTTGATGGGTTGCTTATTACCCCAGTTTATAACCTTTTATGAATGCCTTCTGTCGATGTACTTATAAACATCCATACCACGTACTTCTCGTGTCTTGACACGTTGGTCACATCTGTTTGAAGTTTATTAACTCTTGAGCTGCTCGCTAACAGCAGGCTGGGAGTATCCCGCTATTTTTCCGTATCGATCCGTGCGGCTCAGAGGGCACACCTGCACCAGCTGAGGGGCGGTGTGGGCATCCCTCTTTGTCCAAAAGAGGCTCCAGGCAAGCAGGATGCAGCTGCATCAGAAATAAGTTGGCAGCGGGGTGTTGCTCTCATGGCTACATATTTTTTTGGCCACCAGGACAAACAGCCAAGGGAAGTCAGTGGGAGATTCTTCCTCTCTTGAAGTCATCGAGCCGAGACAGGACGTCGTCCTGGGCCGCCCGCTTGAATCAAAACCACAAGTTATTGCGCTCAGTGCGAGGGGAGTTGGGGGAAATTCTCTGGTCTGCAAACACAGGAGGTAAAACTTGATGATTTAATGGGCTTTTCTGGACTAGAAACCCACGGAAACATCCTTGGCCATCGCTGTTCCTGTGCAGCCGAAGCCCCCCTCCCACCATGTTGCATATAATGAAATGAAACTTTCAACAAGCTGAATAATCAGAAAACAATTTTCCAATAAAATCATTCCCTGAAATCTCCTTTTAAGGCAAGGACTGGGATTCCCACTGCCGAGCGTGTTCCCAACGCCTCACAGCATTGTTCGGCTGGCTGTGCTGGGGCTGGGCAGGCTGCCACACCGCCCTGTGCCCCCAGGGATGCTCCCTGTCACACGGCCCAGCCGCCCCTCCGCTCCTGCGCCCCTTTGCCTTTGTGTTTCTCCTTTTGCTGCAAGCTTCTGATAATTTTCCTGTTAAAAAAGCAAGTGGGACATACGAGGTGCCATGGCCCTGTGCTTGCTCCAGCGTTTTTAACAGCCAGAGAAGGGATTTGTGCATTAAGCAGACAGGGATGATCCCAGCCCGGGCAGCAAGCTGGGTCTCCCAGGTCGTCTTGGCCTTGGACACTCCTGGAGATTTTTTAATATCTAACCACGATTTTTCCTTTGCTCCCTGCTGTCCAGCCCTTCCAAAGCGGGTACCCCATCTCCTGCCGCAGGAGCATCTCCGGCACGGGACAGCCCTGCTTGCTGCCCTCCAGCGGGTTATGCTTTGTGGCCAGACCGTGGAAAGTCTGAGAAAATGAGAATGATGGGAAAGGGCATTAAAAATAGTCTTCCCCTGGGAAAAACAAAACCAAACCTGAGGTACACTTTTTTGGAAAGGCACTGTGGCAATGGCTTCTGCCTGAAATGTGGCTGCAGGCAGTGCTTCCCTGTGGCAGGTGAGCGGTGGGGCATGGAGGGGACAGAGGGGGCAAACCCTGCACTGAGGCCACTCTGGCCGAGCTGCTGTGGCCTGTCCAAGCACTGCTTCGGTTCTTGTGAGCGATGAGGTGACAGGGCAAGGTAAGGCCATTTTTTTACCCAGTGCAAACCCTGCCTGACAGCAGGAACAGTTGTTCCAAAACCTCTTTGGAGAAGCTGGAGTTTTTGGGCACACCATGGATGCCTAGACAGGGAGCTGGGGCATGCAGAGGGCTTCCCTACAGTCTCCTCCCGCTCCTGCCAGGTCCTGGTTTCTTGTGCCAGACCTGAGGCTGTGAGAAGCAACAGGACAAGGATGCTTGCTGGCTCCCTGGTGTCCCCAAAGCTTGGCTGTGGGGCTGGGGGTGCTTGTCCTGTGCCAGGGGGAGGCAGCAGGATCTGACTGAGCCTGGCTGCTCCGGGACCCTCTCCAGTCATGGCTTGGCCACAGGGCCCGAAGGAGCACGGGGTGTTAACGTGTTGGGTCCTGTGCACTGGGTTGTGTCGGGAGCTTTTCGCTGCACCAGCCAGGTGCATGTTTTGGCCAGCTGTGCCACAAACATCAGCTGGGAGCAAGCAGGAGAGAAGCAAGGGAAAAACAAGGGAAAAACAAAAATCCAAAGGGACCTGTTGTGCTGATCCCCTGTGAGCCCACATTTTCTGGGTGCTGTATGACACATCCTTGTGGTCCCGAGGGCTAAAGCATGGAGAACACCTCCTTCCTGTGTCTGCACCATCCTGCCATGGGCCAGGGGACATGCCATGGCAAGGGACATGCTGTGGGGGTGATGTATTGGGAGGGGGTTGGGGGTCAGAACTATTCCTGGGTGCCCAAGTCCAGCCATGTTGGCTCTGTCCTGGGTGGGCAGGGAGCACCACGGGAGTAGGAGCCCCTTGCCATGGGGGACGGTCCCTTGTTCCACCCATGGGGGCCCATCTCCCGCCCCACCCCATCTCCCTCTTTGCCTTCACAGGTGCACCCTCTTCCCCACTGAGGTTTGCAGGCACCGCCATTCACTTTTCAGATGGGAAATGAGCCCCAGCCCTCTCTCCACACTCCAGAAAACAACACCAAGAGAGGAGTGAAATAAACAAACAAATCCCTTCCCTCTCCTGGCTTGGCATCTGCTCACAGTCCTTCCATTATTAATTAGAGAAGCTGCCGGCATTATTAGCAACAAACCGCTCCTAATGAAGTTCAGAGCCGCAGATCCAGGAGGGGCTCCCAGACACTGCTTTTCAGAAACCTTAATTAAATTCACTGCCCGAAGGTGCTTTTGGCTGGAGTGGAGGCAGAGCACTAAGGCTGCCCCGGCTGGGCACGGCTGTGTCAGTGGTGGGCCTTGGGGGGAAGGGTGCCAGCAGGAGAGGGGCACCCCACTGTGCCACAGCTCCGCAGTCCCCTCCGGATTTGGGGCTGAACAGAGGAATCAGCTGGGATGCACTGTTGCAAAGGGGGTACTGCCTGGCCACCACAGGAAAGGCAAAAGCAGATCGTTTAATTCATTAATTAAATTAACCAAGTGGCTGGCGATGAGGGTTCCCAGCACTACGTGGGGTCCCTTGCTGGTCTGGCTCTGCCGTCCTTGCTGGGATGTCCTAAAGGGGTGGCCCTGTACTTGCATATGCTTCAAAAACTGGGAAGGCAAGAGGCATGAGGGAGTCTTGGGCCAAAGAACCAGCTATGGGTGGCCTCTCTCCCCCCAGGTCCCTGTCTGGGTAAATAACCTCACTGGGGAACCCAGCTGACCATCAAGATTTCCTCAAGTGAGATGGTGAAACCTGGCCAAGCTGCAGTGATGTTCTCTTGGCATGTCCAGCAGGGGCTGTTCTGCACTGGCAGAGCTTGGAGATCCCACTGTGCTGCACTGGGGCTGGGACAGTTCGTGTCCGGATGCAGCTGTGGGAGAGGCTCTTAGGGAAAGGATGGTTTTCACTCCAAACTTCAAAGGAAAAGAAATCCTCGCAGAAACCCTTTCTGCCGATTGCTCCCTTTTTGATGCAGGGTGGGCTGAGATAACACCTGCAAAGAGCAAGTGCGAAACCTGCCTAAAGCTGGATTTTGGCTCTCCGTGCATCCTTTCCTTTCCTTGTCATCCTTCCTCTGAGCACTGCGATCTCCCTTCCCCCCCCGCCCAGATATTCCACCCTTTCTCTCTGGCCTTAAAGGCATTTATTACTGAGGAGTGTAAAAAAATTACTGCAAAATCGTTCTGCGTTACTGGGAAATCATTGCAACATTAGCTCAGTCATATTTTTTCATAAGTGTTTGCTGTGTCTCTTCTCCGACATATTCGGTCTCTGCGCACACATCCACACCCCCACAAATCCCACTGAAGCCAGGAGGCACTTGGCAGAGCACAGGAACACGGACCTGACCTGACACTCACCCCAGCTCCCTCCTTCCTGTGCCGGTGGACGAGGTTGCCATCCCTCGGCCAACTGGCTGCATCCTTGGACCCACGTGCAAGCACTCCCCATTCCAGCTCGTGCAAATAGCACGGAAAACCCTGGCTGTCCGGGCACTCAGGCTGCCTTGACTAAAGGGGTTTTGCCAGCAGATGTTCATAAAAGATGCTGAACCTGGCAGATCCTGGGACCAGTTCTTTTGCTGATTTTTTTTGGGGAAAAAATCCCTTTCCCTCCCACACTTGTACTCCAGAGGTCTGGGCAAGAGACCCCACATCCCTGGGAGCAGGGGAAGAAGGTGTCAGTGAGGAGAAGGAGCTGCCAAAGGAGTCACAGAGCCGAGCAGGAGACAGTCGGTCCCACCGTGTTGCCCGTAGAGAAAGACACTGACAATTCTGCAAATACCTTTAATGCACTTAGAATACACGGGAGGAAAAAAAACGTTTAGTGATTCACAAAAATATTACAAAAAGTCACGTGCAGGCGAAACACACCCAGCACTGCGATAAGAATGTAAGAATTTACATTAGAAACTAATATAAAATATTTAAAAACCTCTGCTAGTTTAGCTTTCTGTTTGTTTTTTTGTCTTTTGTAAAAAAAAGGAGGAGGGGAGAGGGAAGAAAGGCCATCTACAAGGTACTGGTACACCGACCACAGAAACACAGGCTCCTTCCAGCCCCGTCAGGAGCGTCCCGGGGCTCCTCCATCCACACGACCCCCGCGCCCGCAGACCACACACACACACACACACACACACACACAGAGCTGAAGTACTGAAAGGTTCACCTCAGGGCTGCAAGGGCAGCCCCAGCGGTCAGGGTTCGCTGTGGTCCCAGTCACCCATGTGTCCCCTGCCCTGGGAACCTTGCCTTTGCTCCAGGATTTGCAGAAACCATTCAGCACACAAAACAAGTTGTGTCCCCAGCGAGAGGCAAAACCTCCATCCCTTTAAAAAAAGGGAAAAGTTGGTGTGTCCAGCCTGGGCTGGACAAGAGAAGGGTTTTGAAAGATTAAGCTTGGGTTTGGAGCATGACCATGGCCAAACTCAGAGTACCAGGACTACAGGGCTGGATGGGTGCAAGGAGCATCCCAGTATGGGGGCCAGGGCATCACTACAAGCCCCTAGCGGGATGCTGCCTGCTTCCATGGGGCTGCAAATTCCCACTTTGGGGAAAGCCAAAAGCCCAGAGCCCCCCAGCCCGTGATCAGTCCCTACCAGGACAACATGGCCACTCACACCCACCTCCCATTCCTCAGCCCCTGTGGCTTTTGCATCCCACTTGCTTCTGCAGGAAGAACGGCACAGGAGCCTCATCACCAGCACCACAGAGCCCTTCTGCTCCCATCCTGCTCGGGGCACGCCGTGTTTATGTAGGACCTACCGCACACGGTGACAGCTCGGTCCCTCCCACCCTCGCCGCTCGTGCAGTGGAGAGTTTCCGGAGCCGCACTCTTGCTGCAGTTGGGCCCCAGGGAAAGGAACAAAGGAGCCATTTTCATCTCCAGCCTCATCGGGAGTGAGGGAGAGGGCAAGAGAAAAGACCAGTGTTTGCAAAACACGACAATCGGCAGGAAATTTTCCTCTGGCTTTTCGAGGTTGGGTTTTTTTCTTTCTCTCTTCCTCTTTTTAAAGAGGGCAGGCACAGCATCAAGACAGTTTAAAAACAACCAGGCCCTGGCCAGCCACATCTGCCACATGCAGCCCTTCCTGGGCTGACATTCCTCTCCTGCTCTCGGGGCTCCACGAGCCAAATGGTGAATGATGCCGTGGTCTTCCAGCGAGGGAAAGGGATGGGGCAGCCCCGTCACAGCAGACTAGAAATGATGTTTGTGAACTGATGTGCCGCTTACGATGAGTTTATGGTCTGTCAGTGACTTTAGGGGAAACAGAATCATGGTAGAAATGAAGAGGCGGTGAAGCACGATACACGACAGGTTCACTGCCTGAGAGACAAGTCGATACGGGGCCAGGTTTAAAACACATTTGCAACCTCAGGCCTATTCTCCATTTGAAATTTTGGACTCATGTCAAACACAAGGGCTGGGTTTTTTTAAAAGAAAAGAGAACAAGCAGACAGTGCACAACAGAAAAAAATGTTATAAAAATAGTAGGTTGAAACAGAGCTTGTTTAGTCGAGAGCTCTAAATCCAGCTTTAAAATCTTAGGAGGTGAACCCCACAGGCAAATGTGGATTTTGAGATTGTTTTGGATACAGTCTGGCTGCTGTGCAGGCTGGCATTTATCGATAGGGACAGATGCACAGAGAGGAATTCTTGGTTGCTCGACAGTTTGTCTGCCCTTGCAGCTTCATTCACAGGAAAAATTAAGGCACAATGTGTTCTCTCAAGGGAAGGCAGCCACTTAGAGGACCAAGTCCCTGGGAGGTGGAAGGGCTCTCCTGGTACTGGAGCCCCTCCTCACCTGGCTGGGATGGAGCAGGGGCTGAAGCCCAAGACTTGATACAGTGGAGCCAGAAGGTGCAAGGCCATGCTCCGCGCTAGGGGAAAATTGGGCACACAGGTCTAAGGGCTTCCTCTGGCCTGAAGCTTTTCTCCCCACCTGACGTGATGCTGCCTTGCCCTGGCCAGATACAAGCTGGAAAAGCAGGACATGGACTCTGGATGCCAACCTAGGAGGAGGGAAGAGCCAAGCATTGCTTTCAAGTGTTTTGGGTTTCTAAAAAATATTTCTACTGGTCCCAGATGAAAAACAACACAACCCTCACTTCTCCCAAGACCATTTGATGACCTGATGGTGTAATTTCAAAAGCCACCCAAGAGCAACTGAATATTTGAAGTGAACAGCTTCAGAATATAATTTCAAATCACTGTTGGCAGCTCCACATAGAGTAAAACCAATATATACCGTCCTCAAAGAATTAGACACAGCAGGCACCACCTATCTAAGCCACTGAAAATATGGCCATAGCAGCTACAAGACTGACTGCTCTGCTCAGATCACACCCTACATACTTTAATACTGAAATTATACATTCTTTGTCCTGTTTTTAATCAGAAGTTGAGAGAGAGAGAGCAGCCCTGGCTTTTAGGACTTCTCCTGTTTCAGAATTGCTGTCACATGCTGGCTCTTCATCTTTCCAAATAACTGAATTGACCTGCATTGCCAGATTTCTTCAAGAGGGAGAAAGCCTGTACTTGCTGCTTCTAAAATGCTTTCATTTCCATCCAGGTCACTGTCTTTGGCCAACACAAGCCTCACAGCTTTTGGTTCCATACAAACCTGCTTCAGGCTTTCTACACAATCTAGAAAAAATCACCACCAGTGGACCTACCATCTCAGCAGGCTTGGGCTAGAAAAACACCGTGGCATTTATTAACACTGATGCACTTCCCTCTTTCAAACTATTTGCTCTCTAAAATACAAAGGTTTCTTTTCCATTTCTTTCACACACAGACATGTCCTCTTGCCCCAAGATGAAAATATCCAAACTTCACATCTCATTTACTTGCCAACGAGTAAGCCTTTGGCACGGTTGCAAACTTGATGTGAATCGTGAGGGGATGTCCTGTGGGTGCCCAGCTCTTCACGATACCGAGTAACTGCAACTGTCTTACTCTTAGATAACTTGATGAGAGGCAGAGACACAACCAGGGCTGACTTTCACCAGCTTCTCGTAGTTGCTCTAACAATAAGATACAGAATTCTATTTTAGCAATTATTTGTCTAATATTTCCCCCCTTACCTAAATAGGAAGATTTCACTTCCTTCCCTTCAAGCCTTCCCCCCTCAATTGTTATGTGGCTACCAGCAAAGATCTGTGAGAAAGTGTCTCAGAAATAGAGATTTCTGGCATGCCACCTGTTCATAACTCAAATACACAGAACTATATATAAATACATGACATGGAACAAAAATACACACACACAAGGATACTGGGTGGATTATCACATGCATTCAGCGTGCTCCCTCTGAAGTCAATGGAAACCCAGCCCAGAGCGCCTGATGAGAGTAAATACAGTGAGGAAAACAGTTGCATGAGAAAGGCAGAACTGGAGCACAAGCCAGCTTGGAGGAGGTGCTTTCCCTGCATACAGCACCACATCCCTGCCGTGAAGGCTCGAGGAGTTCATAGGGCAGGAGGTCCCAAGCTTTCCAGATGTGTGTCAGAGCCCAGAGAGGCTCTGATGGACTTCTCTCTGCCCCGTGCTGATCTCTGCAGGAACAGCAACAATTGACCTTCCAAATGTCCCTTCTCCACAAAGATGTGGATTTTAAGCTCCTTTTAATGAGAGCTAGCATCTGGAAACAAGGAAGAGCAGCCAGCATCGTGGCTACAGGCCAGCTCTGCTGCGGTACCCCCAGCAAGCTCGTACAAGAGCATCCATGGGCTACTGTTGGATAGCTTTGGGAAAAAATTATAGTTGCTGCCCTTGCCTTTTCCCCACTGCCACAATCACCTGTTTGCCCATTATCTTGCGGTGGGACGCTTGGGCACGTCGTTTTTGAAGCTGGACTGGTAGGTTTTCAGGCCACTTTCTCACCCACGCTGTCCCCTGCACATACATCTACAGTGCAGAAGGGATGCTTAGTGCTAACCGGGACAATGAAAACTGGCCAAGAGATCCCATGGATGAATGCAGCCTGCCACAGCACAGAAATCACTCTGGCTGGCACATGCAGATATCTGAAAGTTTGTTCTTTCACAGCAGGATTTTAAGATGATCCTCTGAGTTCAGACAAAATGACAAACTCATTTACATGTAAATTGCTTTCATAGCTTTGCAGAAAGGAAGGTTCTGCGGAGCAGTGTTGGACCCTGCATTTGGCCTGCCTTAAATTATAATATAAAAACAATTATAATAATACAAATACTACTTTGTACACAAAGCACACCCTCCCCTGCAAACCCTGGCATGCTTTGGTAGGTCCTACAGCCCTCTAGTCAATAGTCACCCTCTCTGCACAGAGAGACATTGAGCGACTCGCCTGAGGCCACAGAGGAATTCTGTAGCAAGTCCAAGGAAAGCTTTGTGGCTCCTAGCTCTGCTTCTTGACCAACATTAACCAGCCTCAAATATATGCAGAAAACATCAAAGCTGACTGTGCTGGGAAGAAATTTAATCAGAAAACAAACAGAAAACCAACCCCAGGGTACTGTGAGGCCTCCTGGACTTTGCCGTTTGATCAGGGGAGTTAAGTGTTAAAAGCTTTTGTTATACTTGTATTAGGATCACACAGCAACTGCTCACAAACCACCAAGGTACCTTGTAGGCAGAAAGGGGTGGAAGGAAAGCTGCACCTCCCCTGACAAGGAGTGAAGAGTTGTCACCAAAAGACAATGGGCAGAGGAAGGCTGGGGAATATGCATCAGAAACAACCTGCAGCAGCAGCAGGGGGTAAAGCCTGCGGTGGTTTGCTGCAGCGTATCCACAGGGCCAGCAGCTGATGCAGAGACACAACCTGGCACTGCAGAGACCGGCTCCTCTGCACATGTTTTGCTCCAAGGAGGAAGCCACGGGGATCTAGAGAGAGCGTCTTTTCAAACTGGTTTTGATGCTTTACAGTTCAAACCTATCTGAAGGGAGGAAGGTCAGCAACAAGAGCCACCACAGCGAGGCTAGAGGGGAAAAATAGAGCTGCACTAGGGCACAACCCTGCTGGAACAGGGAGAATAGTTGGCTTCATTGAGGCTGAGTCTCCTCTCTGCTATGCCAGGGCAGCAGAGATCTCCACTTCATAAGCTTTCAAGCAGCCCCCGATCCTGCAGAGCTGCTGAAGTTGTCCCTGTGAACAAATGATCCTTTCTAGCTTCTCAAATTCTGTACAATGGCAAGGAAAAAATACTTGACAGTATCTCTTTAAAGATAAACACACTGTAAACAGGAGATCTCCCCCGCCCCGGTAGCTTTCTTCCTCCTGCTTGTGCAAAACCAGAGGTTGCGACCTTCCCTGGGGTTCAGGCACAAGGACAGGATGCACGAGAATAAAGTTGCCTCTGTTTGCAGCGATACCATAGCTAATAGCACCAAGACCAACACTTAAAACATGCCTAATTTGAGGGCAGGGAGGATCTGGATTTGTTTTTCTTGACTGAACTAGAAAGTTCATCTTTAAATCTGTTCAGCTTCAAGCATGTGAGCTTTTGGCCTCCTTTAAACAGGGGAAATACCATTCCGTTTCTGAAAAGGAAAAAAAATAGCACATGGAAGAACAGTTCTGCAGTCAGTAAAAGTTTGGCTAACAAAAGGACTCCAGAGTCACGTAAAGAACATTTAATCCATGGATTATAGGCTCGCACCTGGCAGAAATGTATGTGTAAATACAGGCGTGCAGAGCGTCTACACCCTGGGCTAAGGCAGAGGGGAGTTCTGCAGCTAGGAGAGAGAAAGGATCCTTACTACTAATTTTCATAGTTAAATATTTCTCACTCGCACTCACACATACGCAGGCTGTTCCCAGAGAGTTCAGCCTTGGGAAGGATAAAGGAAAGGGCTCAGTTCGGTCTGGGCTGGTGCTGAGTAGCTCCTCTTCTGTTTGCAGTGGTTGTGCAGCAAACTCTTTTTATTTGCAGGCAGAGTTTTTACTGCATTAATTATCCTGTGAGTCACTGGGTAATGGACAGTAACTTGGCTCTCCCAGTTGGTAGAAGAGTGTAATTCAGCTCTAATGCAGTGGGTTGTCGAACACGGCATCTGGCAAGATGGAAACTTTCAGTTTCTTTTCAGGCCAGCTGTACTCCTTTGGAAGTTTAAACTGTAAGACAGTAAAGAGAACCAGTTAATGCATATCACTGTAATCTGCAGAGAAAAAACAAAATTGTGACAAAGGCAGGCAGCCCCATGTTATTATTATTTTTTAAAACAAGAGGCCACTAAGAAAACATTTCCCCATCAGTATGTTTTGGACAGCAGTGGACATTAGATAATGTGGCCTGTCTCAGCTGCCAAAGTAAAGTTCTGAGCTTTCAGCCCAAGCGCTGTTTATTTCATCAGACAAATTTTGGAGGGTTTCTGCCCCCATCACCATTTCCCCGTCCCAACCTCTCTGAAGATTTGCAGCAGAAGTGTCTTCCCTCCTATCTAACCATATCCCTCTCCTTTCACCCAGCCCAGCCCCCAGAGCCCACATTTGCTTTAAAGGGAGACTTAGGGCAGCTCTCAAACCCCTGCTCATTCAGGGTGGAATGTAGGTGAACCATCACAGCTCTGCCGGGTGCCAGGCAAACTGTGCTGCCCTGGCTGGGGAGAGCCAGTGTGCCTGCACAGCACTCCTGCTCCAGTCCTTCCCGCCTCTGGCACAAAGGCCTGCAGAGCTGTACAACGCCTCGTGCTCACACAGGCACTCACCTGCTCAGGCTGTTTTGCAAACACTGGTTGAAGCACACAGAAGGGAGATTTTTTGCCCCAGTCTGGTTTACATAGCACTGTCTGTGGCTGTTTCCCAAACAAGGCAAGTCCATCCTGATGCCACTTTTTAGGCTAGGAAGTCACCCCAACATCACCCCAAACAAAACCATGCAGGGACAGAACTCCAAGGAGCCTTACCACCAGCCCTTCTCACAACCACATGACCAGTGACCAAGCATTCACAAAGGTCTCAGCTCTGGGGTGGGGGTGGAAGGTGTGGGGTGGAATTTCTTAGGCTACAGATCTGCCCCATCCACAGCTGAATGGCAACCAGTTCTGCATAGGCATTTCACTCAATCCCAGTGCCCAGCCTGAGGACCCAAAATACATGGGGGATAGCTCTGGAAGCCTGTTTGCAGGATCATTTTGTTTTCAAAACTGTACTGCACCCAGTGTTGCACTGCCTTGCCCTTCGATACTCTCTGACACCCTGATGGGACTCCCAGGGAGGAATCTCATGGGGACCCAACACCACCAGTGACAATCTGCCCTGGAGGTGGCTAATTCAGAATGGTTATGGATACAGTGGTCCTCTCCTAGGAGAGTCCTCAGACCCAGGCCAGCAGCACCGTAGGCTTCCCAGGGGCTGTTTAAATTAGAGAGCTGGTACAAGGGGACAGCGATCTGCAAATCATCGGTCTTTATCCAATTCCTTGTCTTTCTTCCCGTAAGCACCCTGTTTCTGATGGACATTAACACAGGCTCAGTGTGAGGTTCTTGCTAAAGGAGATCACCTCCAGCTGCCTGCTCCACAGTGAGGGTGTCTCTAATATGAATTTTCTCCGGACCTTGCTCCATTTGTAGCTGCCCATGAGGGTAACCTGCAGTTGGTATCCATTGACCTTAATATGCTGGGCTGGTGGTTCATGGTCTGACCCATGGTCTGGGGGCACAGCAGGAGGATTCTTCAGGATAGAGGCTACCAAAAACACCTGTTCATTATCCTCTAGGAAACAAACAGCTCAAGTCCCATTTATGGTTTTTTATAAACTCAAGCCCTGGGTATAGCTTGCACCATGTAATCTACTGGCCCTGCACTGCCCAGGGAATTCTGAGTTTGCTGTCTAGGACATGTGAAAAACATGCTAGAGATACTCAGACAGATTATTTCACTTAATTTCACTTAACACAGGTGGCTCTTTATGCAGCAAAGGAAAGACTCCTCACAGCGCTTCATTCTACCACATGAACATCATCAGCAACAGTCAGGGCTGCTGAGGAATGCTTTGGGTTGGCCCAACCCAGGATCCTGCAAGTTACAAATCCTTGGAGGAATCTGGATGCTGAAAGATCACATTTCATCTCAAGTATTTTCCTTTTTATAAACAGCAGTGGTTCCAAAGCAATCCTCTTGGAGAAGTCATCTTTTGCATTTGTTTGTTTTTCACTTTTTAATTCAGCAAAGTCACAGCGAGCCGGAACCAAACACCCGGTTGCTGTGCCAGGAGCTGCCATGCTCTTTGCCTCAGCGGACAGCGAAGGAACATGAGCCGTCCAAAGCCTTCACTAAAGGGCCTTCAAACCAAAGTGCTCCTGGGCTTCCATGTCACTAGCAAAAATGAGCTTTGGATTAGGTTTAACTGGATAAAAGCTGGCCTGAAAGTCACTGCACAGCCAGCAGCGTGCTCCCCTCCCTCACACAGTGAGGAACACCCTGGCATTAAGTCAACTCTGGATTAAACAATTAGAGCCCTGAGATTTTCCTGGGGGGAGGGGAGCAGAGCAAGGGATGCGAGGGCTGCTCTACAAGCCAAGGAAAGTTTCTTTAGAGTCTGCAGGGAGCTGTAAAAAATGGGATTAAAAATATTACATGTCATTTCTGCCACTGCTCTTTGAAGTCAAGCAGAATATTTATATGGCATGCATGGGAGACGGGGTGTTAAATATTCCCCAGGAAGAGATCACATGGCAGTGGGAAGTTTAGTACCAGCTTTATAAAGCTCCCCTGGCTGTTGCTTTAATGCTTCCAGACTGGTGATGGTTCTTTGCACACCGTGCAGGGCCAGCAGGTGAAGGCCAAGTAGCAGATGTGAAACAGCCCCGCCTGCTTACCAAACCCAAAAAAGGAGGCCCATACAACAGATTGTTCAAAAGTAAATGTGCTGCCACCACTTTCAGCCTTTCTGAAAGCAGGGAAGGTGATGTGCTAGGAGCTGCTGGCAAGGACACTATCTATGCATGGCATGGAGGAAACCCTGCCACCTGGCCCAGGGGCTGCACTTCTTTGATTTGGGGTGCTCAGATACCACGTTGGGAGAGATGCTGGTGGAAATGAAAATGCAGAGTCTCCCTTAATACCTATCCCTGTCTTGTATTTCTTGCAATCCTTTCTCTCAGTGCCTCAGTAGTTCACAGCAGATGTGAAGGCTTAGCATGGCCTCAAGTCTATGGATGGGGCAGGGCTGCAGCCTGCAGGCTGAGGGGAGGATCAAAGGCAAGCTGCAGGATGGGCTGAGCTCTCTGGGACAGTACATGGAAGATACAGGAACGATGCAGCCTTACTTCCTCTGGAGAATTCAGATCTTCTAAATCTTCCAGCATTCTCTCTACGAACTCTTCGGTCAATAGGATCTGCAAAGGAAATACAGTATTTTACACCTTTACACTCTTAGTTTTAGCTAATTGCAAGGAACAGCATGACTTCTGCAGAGAGCAAACTGTACCAACTCACTCCTTTCTCCTATGTCCTTCTTTCCCACAATACAAAGGCTCAAGGGCAAGAAGCTCCTAACTTTGTCTTCCACCCCAACCACTGAAAAAAAAGTTGAAATTATACAGCAATCTTTTTTGACCCTCAATTATCTTCCTCAGTCTAAAATTAGAGGCTCAGATTTAGACAGAAAGAGTAGGGAAGGAGGAAAAAGGGTCAAGATAACAACTGTTGGAGAGACAGCGACTTTTCATCTGATCCATTGAAGTTAAGCTCACAGTTTAATCAGGAAATAGCAGCATAGGAAGAGCCAGAGACCCATACAGAGCTGGTGCTCTGGGCATGGGGAAGGGCCTGACCCCAGTAGAGCACATTGTTCACATGAACCAGATGCTGGGTATAGGAAGTGCTCCCAGAAGTGCCCATGTGAGGCACCCCCGTGTTGTGATGGCACATGCCCATCCTGCGTGCCTGTGCTGGGAAAGCTTTGGCTCATCTCAAAGCCAGGCTGGCAAGCATGAAGCAGTCCAAGAAAACAGCTGCTGTCAAGTCAAAAGTCCCGGATGAGGACCACGACCCCAGCTCCATGGAGTCCCCCAAGTCACAGAAACCAGAGACATCGTGGGGGAAATCAGCCCCGGGAATTCAAGCAGAGGAACTCCCACCCTCTTTAAAAAAATACGTGATAGGCAAAAGCAAACACATCCTGCCCTCTTCACAACAGCCGCAAAGGCCAGAGCTCCAGGCAGGACAGCTGGCTTGGCACAGGAGCAGAGACGGCAGTGCAGGACCAGGCAAACATCCCCACGCAGTGAGGGGGCCTTGGAGCAGCATTCCTGGGAGTTAGGTTGCAGAAGCATCCAGTGGATTATTATTCCCATTTTAGCCTACAGGTTTGTTTCTTTCCCCCTGCTCCTCCTTTCCTTCCTCTGGTCCACCCTTTCCTCCTCTCTGGCATTACTTTCCATCCAGAAGAGCCCACCATTCCCATGCCCCCTTTCTCACCCTCCCTTTCCCTGTTCCTCCTAGCCATGAGCCCTGTGCTCCAGAGAAGGGACTGTTCTAGCACCAAACAGTGCTGGAGCTAAGTGGCCAGTTGCACTGCTCACCACCTCACATCTGGAAGAGGGGCAGCCAGGCTGTCCCACTGCCCTGCAGGAAGCCAACCTCCCATGCCCACTGGCTGCTTAGGGCCAGTAACACCAGTGGAGAGCAACTGACTGCCAGCATGCCATGGGCAAGTGGAAGCGTCTGGGCTCCATTTTGGCATCACATAAGCAGGACTATTGGACGGAAAGAGAAAGGGAAGACCCTGGTTTCCCCTTCTTCTTTTGTTAGGCAAGAGAAGAGATCCAAAAACCACCAAATCCAAATCCAAGGTGTCTGCAGTCCACTACCCTCAACATTGCCACACTGCTGCTACTACACACAGATTTCCTGGGGGATGAGGGAACCACAAGCTCCCCTCTCCACTACATTCCCCTCTTCACTTAGCTTCAACCTGCAGCAGGCTCCAGGCCAGGGTTTATGACCAAGCTGCTCTGCATGAATGCAGGCACCTTTACCAGGCCTTTCTGATCATACCTCAAGCCTGAAAAAACTCTGCTTCAGCTTGGAGCCAGGAGCTTGCTGCTTTGGACAGGACTCTGCAACCTGGCACCAATCTGCAGACTGGCAAGCTGAGGAACATTGCACTAAAACACGCAGTGCCAATGCAAACTGCTGCAGTCTCCTTGCAGGGGCCTGCAACTCTTGTGCCTGTTGAACTGGAGACACTCATTTGCTGACTGTTTGCAGGAGGAGGGAGAAGTCTGTCCCTCTTGGAGACAGGAGGGCAACCTGATCGCTCAGCTCAGGAGGAAGGGCTGGGTGGGGAGCTGGGGCTCTGCACCGAGCGGATCGCTTTCTGCGGAGGTGCAGTCTGCAGTGGGGCGAGGGAATGAAAACAATTTGGCAGACATCAAAATCTACAGAACAGCCGGAAAAAGGAGGAGGAATTGGTATTCACAGCAATCAGGCCAGGAGGAAATGAATATTCAGCCATCCACGGATGAGCAAAAATGCCAGAGGTTGGGATGGGTGAGAGAGCAGGAATGAGGAGCTGCAGCTTTGGCAGGGAGACTTAAAGACAAGCGCAGCAGGAAGACCCCTGGGCACTCCCAAGGTGCCACAGGCAGGAGAGAAATGGGAGCCACGTGTGCAAGGCAGCCAGCTGCTCTGAGGCTGTAGCAAAACAAGACAGGGTATGCAGGGGTAAACAGCAAAGGGTAGAGAGAATGAAGGAGGGGACAGGTCAGGTATTGGCTAGGGACAAAGCTACATTTAGCACTGTGCCTAGCACTGAAACTAAGGTGCAATGCCTTAAGATGGCTGAGCCCATGTACAGCTCACTGCCCTCTCTCAATGAATTTTGGTAATCCAGCCAAAAAAAAGCACAAATTCCACTGAGGTACTGAGCTGAACTGGCTCCCTGAAAGGTCTGACAAGTGGAGCGAGACAGGAGACCACAGTTCAGCTCAGCTGCATTTGGGGGCTCAAAGCAATGGCAGCCTGCTCTGTGCAGCACGTGAGGAAAGATTGCAAGAACCTTCTGCAAGCCCTGCATGGACAGTTAACTTTGGTGGAGGGCAGGCATCACAGGCTGCAATGACAAACTGCTGCAGTGACATTCACACACACAGTGTGTGTCTCAGAGCCTGTCCTTAACAGTCCAAGTCAGAAAAAACCCCACCCCAAATTCTACTACCCCACACTGCTGGGGAGACCTGCCTTCCTTCCTGGAGAAGAAGGGAGACTCCAAAGTGCAGGTGTAACCAAATGTACAAGCAGCCACGTCCCTCAACACAGGAAACTGGCACTCTTGAGGCTCTCCTGAACATGCAGGGGGAAGGCATGTGCCAGCAGGACACCAACTGCTTAAGAGGGCTTGGAAGCAAGAAGTATTGTCATCCTGGATTCGCGTCTAGACAAGATTTCTGCTGTTAGGAGTAGCCCAATCAAAACGGCCCTAGAGCACTAACGCCTGTGCTCATACATAGATCAGGCTGCCATCCCCACCTGCAGTCGGCAAAACCACCATCGTGCTGGTGAGTGAGTCTTATGGAGAAGGCTGAGAATAAATCCAATCCTATCTCAGCGCCCCTCACTCACAGTATTTCACGTTTCCGGTTCTTGTAGCATGCCTGCTCCTGCACAGTATGATACCCCATTACATTAACACACACACACGTTGTATGTGCATGATATTAAAGGTGACATTCCCAGCAAATAAACATGACAGACTGCCATTGCTCTAGGCACCTAATTTAATTTCCTCTGGGATTTAAACCTTAGAAGCTCAAATTAAACAAATAGGGCTCACTCACTTTATACTTCAGAACTGAATCTAGAGTTTTCCTCTGATGCTGTTGACTGATCTTATCA
Source organism: Edolisoma coerulescens (assembly GCA_013397115.1). NCBI lineage: Eukaryota > Metazoa > Chordata > Aves > Passeriformes > Campephagidae > Edolisoma > Edolisoma coerulescens. The sequence goes on along the minus strand of VWZW01002807.1, from coordinate 219,171 downwards.
ACAGGACACTGCACAGAGATCACAATGATGAAGCAGCTTATTCCCTTCCCAAAGGAAAACAGAGCCGCACTGTTGTGCTGCAGCCATGGGAAAAGCCGACGCAATCTGGAGGGCAAACGAAACCATCCCATGTGCACTGAACAAGCCTCTTCTCCCATGAAATCTCTGGCTGGTGCTGAGGAAGCAAAGGAGCAGTCCCGAGCAGGTGTCCTGGGTGCTGCAGCAGCCCAGTGCTGTCAGCGCTGTGTTTTCACAGCCCTGTGCAAACACTCAGCCTGCCGAAGCTGGTCACAGGGTGCAGCTCAGCCCGTGCAATGGCTGTTTGCAGTATGAACAGTGAACGGCCCCGCCAGCCAACTGCAGGTATCTGAAACATCTCCTTGGGTGCTGCGCAGTCCTGCTCGCACCAGGATCTCCCAGACCTGACCTAGAGAGGCCTGGACACGTGCTAAACCATTGCCAGCAGATCTGGATTCCATTTGCTTTGTGTTTTGTGGCACTGAGTCATGCTACAGATGCTCGGACGATGACGACTAGCCAGAAGATAAGTCCCTGTTTTCTATCACAGGTACCTACCGCACAACTGAGGTCCAAAGTTTGGGTTCTCACCACTTCACTAACAGCTGCAAGTGTCCAGACACGTTACAGAACACCAGGCTACGCTGTCTCATTCAGGTGGATGTGCTCAGGGAACACATGCTGTCTCCCTCTCGTGGCAAGTCTCACCTGAGCTTGCTGAAATCTACTTCTTATCCACAGGGCTCACCTATCGGTCACCTCAAGGAGTTTGTGTTGAAGTTTTCTGTGTTGAAGCTTTCATACCCACAGCTGGCTGAGCAATCTGTATCATGACTTGTTACAGGTACACGGCTGCAGGCATATGAAAACGGATGAATTCTAAAAGTGTACACAAGATCATGGGGCTCCAGATGAGTTCGGCTGACTTTGAAAGCAACTGGTGCTTAGTAAAACATTAAAGAGTTTATAGTCAGCTTATAGGTACTACCCCACAGTTAACACCCCATCTCTCACTACAGGGTTCAATGCTGCCATGAGGGATTAAAATTCTCAGCTCAGGAAAGGCTGCTGGGGACAGAGGTCACACCAATATTGAATGCCTGGCACAGCTGGCAAGACTTTGATCAAGGAAGACTCTCAGAGGCTGAGCTAGGAATCAAGCTGCAGCTATGCCCAACTTAAGGAAACATGCTTTACCCAGGGCAAGGCAAAAGCAAATGGCCCAGCTACACCGAAGCAGTCTTTCACTGATAATACTCAATTTTCTTGCCTACCTAGGCAAAAACCAAACAATCACACAATTTGCCCTAGTGATCTGTTTGCATTAAACACTGCAAATATCCGGCAACTTTTAGGAGTCCTTTGCCCTGAAAATGTTTCATCTTAATTCTTGCTGGCAGCACAGCAAAAAGTTAAGTTAAAGTGCGTCAGCCTTTCCCACTGAAATTCCCACCAATAAAATCCCCTGATGAACCATGTGTTGTGCCACAGGCACCCCCCAGCCCACCTCTCTGCTCTCTCCTTGACCTGGCCTTCTTTGCACTGCTTTGCTCACGCTGCAAGTGGTTCAGGGCAGAGGCCTTGTCACATCATTCTTCTACATCGGGCCAGCCCTGACACTGTCTGAAAAGGCCCCCTTGCTGCCTGAATCCATCACAGCTCTCACTACAGCCTCAAAGGTATCAGTATTGCAACAAACACCTCTGATGGGAAATTCCACTGCTGCTCTTCCAGGAGATTCACAACCCCCCTTGTAAAGGAGAAACATCCACTCACAGATGCCTCAGGGACCCTATTGCTTCATACCATGATGTTACAATCCCAGAAGAGGAAGAATAGGATGATACTGAAAGATTTTGACCTTGTGGGATCTTTTCATGACATTCCCAGTCACAAGGCTGATCCCGAGGACCTGAGCTCCTTAAAGACCAGACTGATGAGATCCATCGTGCAGATAAGGCTTCTTTGACTCAATACATAAAATTTGGCTCAGTTGAGGAAAGGGCTGACAAGGGAGCCAAGACAACAGGCAAATCCAATTCTTTCAGAGAGAAAAAGCAAAGGAAGATCAGGCATTCCAAGGAATGCACTAAGTGGGTGGAAGACAACCTACATGAAGTAGCCAAAATGTAGTTTGAGTGACAAGGGAGGGGCATGAGGTGGCAGGATAGACAGTCAGTCAGATTAAGAAGGATGAAAGAACCTGACTCATCCAAAACTAGCCTGGACAAAGTACTAGAGAACATGCTGCAGGAGAGTTGACACCGGGAGGATCATCGTGTGCTAACGGTGCATTTCTACCCTAGACTAAATGTCTCCCAGTGTCTCATCCAGCTGTGAGGGAAAAGAACACAAAGGGATAATGCAGCAAGATTTTGGGGAGTGTTTGGGGAACACGATAAACTTACTGGAAAACTGTTAGCTTCAGTTTCCAAGACCTGCTCAAGAATTTGGGGGAAGCTACTCAAAAGATTCTGAAAAAAATTTTCATGAGCCGACACATAAAACTGCTTTGGAGAAGAACAGGCTGTAGTTGTACACAACTCAAACCAGCTTGTGGGTGTTGTCCTTAAACTCACCACACTAGGAGTGACACATCTATTCAAGTGTGGGGAGACCAAAAATCAATCCTATGTCTTCAAGAGAGGACACGACCCATAGCTACCACTTACAAGTGAGCATCTTGAGCATCAGAGTAGCTCTTTCAAACGTTGCTTTGAACCTCTGTTGCTGCCATTATGCCAATGTGCATAAATGATTTAACATGTGGTCTAGCAGAGAGAAGAACCAGATGTGCTCATTTCCAGGGGAATGTCCTGACTCTACCGGAACAAAGTCATTCTCTTGTGCACTCTGTCTCTGTGACTAATTCAGTGTTTTATATGATGTGGAACAACTCCAATTGGATGAGCTGAGGAAGAACCAAAACACCCTATAGTTGTGGTGCCCATAAAGCAAAGAAGTAGAAATAGGGGTTCAAATTAAAGTAAAGAAGTAAAATATGAGTTTCTCATATCCTACATGAGTATTATATGCCTCAAGTATTGATTAGAGAAGGCAAACTCCTAACAACTCCAGCCCTATTCTGCAAAACTAGATTTTTTTTTCCTGTTTTTATTGAAGAAAACTTTCTTATTTCTGGTTTCATTCAACATAAAAGGATTTTATTTCAGCTTTTGGTCTCTTTAAGGCTTTTGTTTCAGCAAGAAAAACTGAAAATATTTTAAGATTGGGCTCAGTCTGATCTTCTTTCCCAGATTTTTCACTTAGGTTGCCAAACCAAAAGAATGGATCGTCCCCCATGACCCTGCTCACAGTAATCCCCCCTCTGCTGTGACTGCCAGCATAGATAGCACATGTTGATAGCTCCTGCATGCTGGATGCTTCCCACGGCTTCCATGTACCTATCCTGCCTACAGGCACATTTAACATTTTCTGTGAGAGGTTTGACCTTGCTGTCCTAAGCCTCAACTTATTTTTCCATGCTGGATGCCTTGTTTTTGATTTTTTTCTAAAGGTTTTTAGGGAAAAAGGAATTGAGAGAGGTATTTTGGAAAAAGGGTATTTTGACAGTACTAGCACATCAATATGATAATTTTGTTGGCACAAGAATTATCCCTTACGAGAAGGGTGATGAAGATTAGCAAACAAGTGCTCTGGAGGACAAGGGAAAGTCTTCTGATCATGAAAATGCTTTGCTAAGTCAGAAGTCTCTGAAAGTACTGTTTGCCCATAGCCTTTATGAGAAATGAAGAGCCCTTCTTCATTGAGCACGTCCCAGTCCAAGGCAGTTCTGCCCCGAACACAGGGCAGAGGTAGCTAAGGAGTGATTTTTCCTCTGATCATTCCTCTGAGAGGTGAGGGATTGCTATGTCACCAGGCATATCAGGACTAATGGCAGGGAAACTCTCCAGCACTCTCAGTGTTTCTGCTGGAAGTCAGACCATGTGGAGGAGGAGGAGAAGGAATTTTCCGACTTGAATGAAGGGGAGGAGAGGAAAGCAGAGACAGGCCAGAATGAGGGGAAGACAGAGACACAGAAAAACAGGATGAAGGGCAGATCAGATGCCAAGGCTGAGGACAACAAATGGCAAGGAGACTGGAGAACCCCATTTCCACAGCCTTAACACACACATGCTGTCAGATGGACATTGGGAACCTACTGGCAGGGGAGGTGAGCAAAGAGGGCCCCCCAGCAGTGCCTGGTACCAGAGGATAACACCCCAGCACTGCTGTGAGCTCTTCAGCTCACACAGAGACACTCACCTTGTGCTGAGAATAAGGGGTGCCAAGTGCCAATGATCCATAGCCTCCACCTGCCTAATAGGATTAGTCCCAAACCCAAGTAAATTACCTGGAAAAAATACCCTCTGCATTCAGAGACCAGTGACACCAGGCATACAAAACTTTGGAAATTACTGCACAGAGACTATGCCACACTAATTTGGCCCCAGCACGTGTCTGCCTCACGAAACAAATCTGTAATCACAGGATCACCTGCAGTTTTTCTCCAGCAAGACCTCTCTGCCCTGCTCAGTCGTCAGGATGGTTCTGCTCACTGAATGCAGCATTAGTCATCATTTCTTTTCATTATCATTCAACCTGCTTCCCCATTCTCTCCTACTCTCTTCCCCTTTATTTAGTATGCTCCATCCAACTACTATCAGCATGGATAACACTGGAAGGACCTAATCTTACTGTCCACCACTCTCTCAGCCTCTGACGTGCTTGGCCTCACATTTCTGCGAGGCAGGGAAGTGCTCCCCTCCATGCAGCAGATGGGGGATGGAGGCTCAAGGAAGTAGAGACTTAATAAAGTCACAGAGAAAACCTGCAAGAGCAGGAAGCTGAACATGGGTCTTCGACCACGGCTCCCAGGCTGAACCCCTGCCCCAAAGAATTCCTTTCTCTCTCCTGACCTGCAAGAACAAATTTTACTCTCTTCCTGAAATTGTTTCTGGCATTCATCTGTGGAGCTAAAATGCCTGGCAAGCACTGAATTCATTACATTCTTCACAGGATGACTGGAAGAAGGTTCTTCTGAACAGACATAGGAAAATGAGGGAAGAGAAAGTTGAAGTTGAATGTCTGCTTCTTGTGAGTACCCATCTCAAGACTTGCAGATCCCTGTTTTCCAGTCGATTTAGCCCTGTGAAGCACAGGGGTATCCACAAGGGAATTCCTCCTGACCTCCTCCTGTCACTGAGAGCACAGATCAGACCTCAGGTCTTGAGATGGGCATCCAGAAAATGAGGAACACAAACTCACTTGCCAGGTGAGAACACTTTAGCTTAAGACTCTGGAATAGCACTGAGAAAGAAAAGAGTAGGAGAGGCAGGAACAGGACCCAGTTCTCCAGGGCAACATTTAACAGGCTTCACTGTAAGACTACTGTGATTTTTCTGCAATTACCTGCCTCATTCATTACACACTTTCCAATTTTAACAAATAAACAAAGTGGGAGTCCTATAGGCAAGAGTCTACTCCACACTCCTGATTCATCCCCCAAACACACTGCATCTCTGTGCAGTGAATGAGGCAGGCACACTCTGTTAAAAATATGTATGATTCTTCAATTAGATATTGCATTGAAATATACATGTGTAACAGGGGCAAGGCTAAAGTGCAGAGATATTTCTTACATTCTGTGTGCTAGATTTTACAGTTAATGAGGACTCTAACTATAGGTTTGTTTTTACTGCACTGTATTGGCTTGTATGTCAGAGTCTGCAACAGTATCTGATGCGTAACATGTACGTTGCACATGATCAAAGACTTGAGTGTCATCTTCTTGCCTAGAACAATGACTGCCTAAAGCAGCTAGAGCAGAAATTATCTAAAGGTAGAGTTAAACAAACCTCCTTCTCCCCTCTGGGGAGAGTAAGCAGTCCAGGTGAGCAAGGCAGGAGGGGAGAACAGCCTGCTTTGTGCTAGACGGGCAGAGAGCTCCACATAAAAGCAGAGGAGCTTTGCAGAAGCATGTCCTGACTCCCATCACTGGAGACTTAATGATGGTAATTCCCAAAGGATGATGCATGCTGACAGGCTTTGACATAAACTACCCCAGGATAATATTAATATGTATTAAAGGCTCAGGCAACTTTATTGGGACAGGCTTGATCAGTAACACATTTCAACAGAGCGTCTCTATCATCTGTCGGAACAAAAGTGAGGGAGAGAGAACACACGCACAACCTCACCTTGCTTTGGGAATGTTTTAGAGACAAACAAGGTCAATCTGTGATGAATTGCACACTTGGCACAGCTCAGACATTCGACCAAGAACCTTGGACACGTCACCACAAATACGAATGTCACTGTAGGGCAGTTTATGTTGGAGTCTGTCTGCACGATCAGCATTCTTAACCCTCCAACACGGGGCCAGACACCTCCCGCACAGCCCTTCCCTGTGCATCTGGAACATCTACCCCTTGGAAAGCAGTGGAGAGGTGCTTAGGAGGCAATGCAGGGGCTCTGCAGTCACAGCACTGGGGGAAGGGGGAGTGGAAGAAAGAACCGCAGAAGCCTTTGATCATGTGTAATGTTAATTCAAGTGTTACACATCAGAGACTTTGCCACAGTAACTAGCATATAAACAGGAGTCTAGTGTTAACAAGGAGGACTTCTTGAATAGGTTTGTACATTTCTGAGTTAAAGCAATTTCCCTATTCAACAAGACATGACACAGTGGAAGGAGTTCAGAAATAAACCAGCCTAACATGCTTAGACCTTTAATAGAATTTAGCTTCTAAGAACTAATTAAATGTTACTTAAATGAAAAAAAAAAATTCCAAGTACTTGGGAAAGGTGCCAATTTGACAGCTCTGGAGAATGAAATAATCTAATCATCCCCAGAGCATGGGCAGCAGCAGGACAGGCTTCCCCTACTAACATGCCTCAAACGTGACCTGGAGAGACTGTTGATAGGAATGGGGCGTACAATCTTTGTGGTCTAATGACTCCTTACTTTTTCTGCTGAGACTGCTAAAACAGTTCCTGCTGAGTACCAGCTGCGGTGGTGATACAGACACCTGTCTGGTAGGAATGGTGCTGGGACCTGCCAAACTCCTGTCATCTGCTAACCCTCCACCGGAGCCCAGTGACTCTCAGCTCATTGCTCAGCCTGGGCAGTGGGGGCTGATAGACAGCAGCTCTCCAGCCTGTCCCACCTTGGACACGCTCCACTCCAGCCCACAGGATGTAAACAGGAGGTACTGTGTTTAGTCTGCAGGTTTGGGCTCTCACTGCACCAAAGCTCAGGCTCAAGAGAAGTCAGTCTCTGGCTGTTGCAGAGTTGAGGCTGGGATTTTTCAGGCTCTTATTTCTACCCTATGATAGGGAAAAAGTCCACAGGAGGAAAAGCTTGTCATGTCTCCTCTCCTCCACAGTTCCTCCATTTACTTGTCTTTGCAACATGCCCCTGCATTGCAGTAATGTGCTTTCAGCCACCAATTCTCCTTGGAGCTCCTTGCTGTGCCTGGGGTCCCAAGCGAGGGAGGAGGAAAATCCTCTCTGGGCCTTGCTGTGAAAGCTTAGCAGGGCTTACCAACTCAGCCAGCCCAGGCTGCAACGGACTAAACCAAACACAGCTCGCCTCCTCGGAAATTTTATGCACCACAACTTCTTTTACTTCTGAAGCAAAGCCACATGAACCTCCCCCTCCCCTGCTCCCAACACCACAAGGGACAGCTGAGCACGGATCAAGACTTCCATTGCATACTAAGCCAAGAGTCTCAGACACTCCCAGATGTATCTCACAACCGGGTGCTACTCCTGCTGTCCCAGGCTGCTTTTAGCCTCCCTTCCTCCCTCCTCCAGCCTGTCCTCCTTTGTACTCAACATAGGACAGGGCAGGGGCCAGCAGCAGAGCTGGTCATGTCAGACAAGAAGATCCATTACCCTGACCTTGTGTAGGAGACAAGCGAGGGAACTTGCTTCGCCCTACCATCTGAGCCAGCAATTCTTCACCTCTCCATCCCACCTACTCCAAAAATCTTACACACTTTTCAGCACCAAAGTAACAGGCATGAAAACAGCCAGGTTCATAAGGGTTAACATGTCTGAATGGTGACATAATTATTGCCATTCTTCACTGTTTAGAGGTTACTTGACTACTCTACACATCAATATATTTTGAGATGTGATGTAAATGCAAACAAACACTCATGTTTGGAGTTAACACAGTCACAAGATCCTGTGTATCATGTGTTGGCAAGCACAGGAACCAACAGCAAATGACCCACCCTTAAACCTGACTCTTTGCTGTTAATCATTACAGGAGCATTGCACTTTCCAGTCAGAACAATCAAAGCATGCAGGCTCTTTGAAAATCCCTACACACGAGAAGGTTCTGGCTGAGATCAGCTCCTTTACAAGTCATACAGATTCCAAGGTATGATGTCCTCCAGACATATGAATGCAGGCTGCAGAATGCCATGAAAACAAGCCATTGGAAGGCTAGCTGTAACACTGCAATGCTGAAACAAGCCCCTGACTTCAAAACAGAAGGAGAGGCAGGAATGCCACAGTTACAGTGAAGGCAGGGACGTACTGCACACACAGTCCCTCAGAAATGGGCTTTTCTGCATTAACACATTCCCTCAAGCTTTTTTTTTTTTCACAATATGCTTATAACCATAAAGAAATTCAAGGGTGGAATAGTGCTACACTGTCAGATCATTAGTGCATCACTGCTCTAGGGCTGACCCTCAACTCCAAGCAGATGGGGATTTTCCAGGGAAAATCCATGACACCAAAAACATGTGGGTGCAAAAAATGTGTGGGTGCTTCAAGCGACTAAGAGCTTTTGTCAAAGAATCAATAGAAAAGAGCTAAAACTGAAAGGCATTGCTCTCTGTGCTGCTCTCCCGTTAGGGATGATGTCAAACTGAGATCTTGGCTCTGCAGGATCACAGTCCCACAGCTTTCTAGCTCTTCCACCCTGGCTCCATTCTTGTTTAGGTCATTCCACTCTGCCTCCCCAAATTCCCTTCTGGAAGAAATCAAGAATAAATACAGCCTGTAAAGTGTTCACCAACTTCAGGAAATGGATAGTACTGTATTCATAGATGACTTCTGAATTTTCCAGTCAATTATCAATTTGAGTTCCACTAATATATATAGCAACATTTCACCATTATTTTTTGAGGCCATCATTACTGAAAATATTGTGCAAGAGCTATGAGAGATGTTGCAGCAGAAAATACAGGTTTGTTACACTTTTAAACAACATAAGCCCTTAGCAAGATAATTTTTAGGTCGCAGTGAAGGAGGAAAGGGGAAAAACAGGAAGCAGGCTTTCTCACTTGTAACCAAGGTCCGTGGGCTGCATAGGGGTGCTCCTCTGTAGCAAAGGCTCCTTCTACTCCCGTTGATACAAACGTGATTGCTGTATCTCCTGTAATACTTTTATACGTAAAGTGCCGTCCATGTAAGAGCCTTCCCCTGGGGAATTAAACATGTGCATGAGTTGAGAGGGCGTGCACAGCATTCAGCACAACAATGGAGATACATCACTATTGTTTCTGCCATCAGCATGGGAAACTATTTTGAAGGCAGCAACTATTAATTTTTCAGGAATGTAAGAATGATTTGCTCCAAAAAGCAGGTCATAAGCCTCCTTCTGAGGCAGGGAGCTATTCCTCATCTTCCCCCTTAATCTCAGGACCTTGTTACAGAGCTAGAATACATCTAAATCCCACTTCTTGCCTATCCCCATGATGAGGTGCTGATGTATGTAAAGGCAGGGGACTGCCAGTTTTCCACTAAGATGGAAACTACAGAAGAGAATCCAGACTGCACATTGTGTGAGAATGTGAAGATGCATTTCTAAGAAGGCTCATTGCTGGGGACAAACTTACCTACTGTGACAATACCTAGTAATCAATTGCCCTGGTGCATGACAAATGTCACCTGTGTTACTTAAGCAAATGCCTAGAAAACACACATACTTGACCATCTACAGTACCACCTTCCTTTTTTCCTTCAATGCAAGGGAAAATCATGGCTCTGGTATTTTGGCTCAGAGCATCTGTGACACACATGCGTGGCTTCTACCATGCAAGAGGGAAAACTTCAGGTAATATATTTAGTGCCTACCAGCGTCACAGTTGCTTGATGAGTTACTGCTGGTCAGATGAGCTGAGGTAACTGATCAGGACAGACTGTTCACGCATTTGTGATGTAAAATAAAATATGTTTGCGTTAACTTTCCCATTGGTTTCTCAATAGGCCCAGGCAAGTGTGCACCTGCTGTTGATAACTCTGATACTACCAACATGTAACTCATTAAGATAAAGTAACTCAATCACCTACAATCATTTGTCTTGACCCGACAGTTCATCTTTATCTTAAGGACTAGAACATTTGCACAGGGATTTTTAAAAATAATACTGGCTGAAATTATGGAAAACTAGAAGGCAGTGACATGCACAGACTGAACCTTCCAAAGACAATGTGTGGAGTATGCACACGTGTTGCTCCTTCAGTAATGTGACATAATTTGTCTAAAACCCACACTCGTATGCATAAACTGATTGCAAACAGGTTTTGCACAACCACTTATCTGAGTCCACAAATCAGAATGAATAACTTAAGGGATTTCTTTGACAGAGTATGTTAAGATATCCCTTCTTTATGACAGAGTTGCTAGCATTAGACTAGCAACTGTCTATACTAACTCTGTCCTGCTTCAGCACTCAAAAGACACTGGAGCACATAAAAAGAACGAGAAACAATCTTAACACGATGAGCACAGAATCATGCAAAGAATCATCTGTTTCTAATGTGTTTTGGCAAAATATCTAAGCTCTGGCCTTTACAGACCCATTGCATGCATGTCTGTATGGTGAAACAATGCCACAAGGCAAAAGCAGCATGTTAGCACAGGCTGGGGAGCAGGATGGCTTCACTCACCTTAGACAGAGGGGGATGAGCGCTCCGGACTCCTGGTTAAATTTCAGGTGCACGCTCTCCAGCTGTCTCGTGCGGATCAGCTCGTGAGGAATGATGGCTGCTGAGCTCTCGCTTTCCAAACTGTCCTTACGGCTTCTAAGAGAACAGACAAAACACACTTATTCAGGATTCCGGTACTGTGTGCTATTTTGACTGCAAATATTGAAGGACACAGGAAAAAACTGTTATGAAGACAAAGACACATCTGAGTTTTCACCACTCCTGCAGAGATACAGCCTCACTCATACTACAGTCCCAGCATGCAGCTCTTCACCTTGATTTGACAAGCTAGGATCTGAATTGATGCATACACATGGTGCATTCCTTCCCAGTATAAAAAAAATAAATTTTCTGGAAAGAACTGCAGCAAAACTAAAGTCTCCAAAACTCCAAACACAATAAAATGGTTTGGAAGAATTACCAGGTGTGTGTTTCCTCCTGCTTTTGCTTTATCTTCAGGATTTTCAGGCAGTGGCCTGCAGGAAAGAGTTGTCCAGTCCTTTGTGCCTTTTTCTGCACAGCTCAACCAAAAGGCTTTGAGAATCTCCCGCTTCTACCAGCATCAAGTGCAACAGCCAAAAGACAGACTCTCCGTGTGACAAGTAGGAGATTCACAGATTCTTTTCCCTTGTAAGTCGGGCTGCTTTGAGACAATGGTAAATTTGCTTTCTTATTCCTTCATTTCTGCAAGACCAGCATATTCTGAAGCTACAACAAGGTTATGTTGTTACATGATTAGGAACTTTGCCAGACCAAATCCTCTAGATAATAAAATGATCTATCTCAAAATACTTGACCATAAACACTTTATATGTTCAAAGAGCATCAGCATGATCCCTTACTTGACAGTCTGGAACAAAGAATAAAGGACAGGGTGGGTTATGACTTTTATGGATGACATGTACTGATGAGAAGTGTCTGATAAGTGATTTATATTTTTGTCACCTGGCATTCCACATGAACGTACTAGAGGTAAGACTTTGTTAAGATAGTTTCTACAGTACAGAATCTCCAGAGGAGAGGAACAGGGAAAGCAGGAAGGCACTGAGATTCCACATTGCAATGTGCCTCCATCATGCCACAAGGACCAAAAGCCAAACAAGGCTATCAAGCTGTGGCTCCATTTGAGAGCACAGTTAAAACAAGCCTGGATCCTTCCTTTATCCAAGCTGAACTGTCTTTAATGTACATCTGGAAATGATTGTAAAGAATCAGCTTCACCCTCATGAGCTGACCTAGATGACACCTTTACTTGATTTTACCTTTGAGAGCTGTCCAAAATTACTCCCATCACCCACACACATAGTGGTGCAGTTCAGTGTTAATTCCAATGCAGATCAGCCTGTTGCTTCTGCCAGGTCACCTAGTCCCAGGTGAGCCCTTCACCCACGCTGCTGAGCTGCCCACTCTGAAACAGCTAAACTCTTGTTATCTCATGGACCAACCTGCAAATACACTGCATGGCCAGGCCAGAGACATGCATAAAAAAAGATATCAGAGCAGCTCAGCCCTCTGCAAGATAAAAACTGTAAAACATGTCCCATTTTCTGCTTTAGCAACACACAAAAGTAGTAACAGATCCAGCAGGGACGTGGTAGGTCAGGATTCAGCTTATGCACAGGGTGGGCTGATGGACTGACAGTCAGCAGAGTGTCAGTTTAGTGGGTTAACCCTGAAGCAAAGACACAACATGCTTTGTAGTCTATGTGTGGCACTTAAAAGTTGTGTTTAATCTACTTCAGCAAATATTTTACAGCTCTTTCTAGGTGGGGTCTTCAAAGAGTGGAGCAGGCTAGCATTTTTCAGGCTGATTACCTGAGAAGTGCAGTTACAGTTGATTAATGATCAGTTGACCTTAAGCTAAGCTTTGTCTCAACTTCCTTATCAGATCTTATATACACAGTGAGCTGTGGGAAAGTCAGCCTGTGGTCTACAGCTTCCAATCATTCATTTATCAGCCCTTACCAAAAGGGTCAGCCATTAGAAACGCATGATTTTCAAGCAAGCCATAAACTTGCACTCCTAAATGCAGTTCCGGAGTTTAGGCACTGTGGAGTGGATCAGGAGTTCTACAGCAATGTTAGTGCTACAGACAAGAGACTGTGCCCTGCTCACCTGGACTGCCTAAGCATGCCAGGCACGGGGACACCCCACAAGAGCCTCCTGGGCAATCCATGGTGTAAGGGTTGTGCTTCAGCAGGACACAGAGCTGCAGGACAGCTCCCCATACCCCTGGGCTCCAAATCCCTCCGAGCCGAAGGTGGGTGTTTAGGTTTCCATCACGTTAGCCAGTACAGCTGCGAGCACAATGGGGCTGCAGTCCGGAGGGGAAACAGCCTCTGGTTGTTAATGCAATAATAGGAATGACGACAATATTCTGGAGGCAAGGGGCAAAGCTTTCTGAGTCTTATTAAAACCAGCAAATGCTGTTTGTCATTACATGCTCAAGAGAAGATGTTGACTAATGTATAACTATCAAACGGAACTGTCATGACTTTAGGGCTGTCAATAATTATGACTTCACATTAATAAGTAACCAGCCCTTCTGTCAAAAAGGTGAAGCAAAATGGTAGTTAGTACTTTGAATGACACGAAAGGATTAATCCTTTCGACAAAATTTTTCCAAAATACTCATACTCTGTGTCTCTTGTTTCCCTTCAGAGGAACTCACACGATTTCAGGTTTTTAAAATTAAGGGTGAAACTCCAATAGCAGAAACCAATAACCTTCTAAGGCAGACCTTTCTAAACAAGAACTGTGTATTGTGGACTGCGCATTACAGTCAGGAGGCCACAGTGCCATCACTTTCAGACTCGGAAAAATGTCGCATGACACGGGGACTCAGAAAGACCCATTAAAATTCTCCCTTTGGGACTGGAAATCCTTGTGCTGACCCTTCCAAAGGGTGACAGCCCAGATGAAGGGTCAGCAGGACCTCTAGGTTGTTATTAATAAAAAGCTCATGTCCTAACACACATTGCCATCCACAGCTTGTAGTTTTCAGACTCAGAAAAAAAATGTAGAAAAAGTTTGCTTTCTAACACTAACATCCCTGGTTTTACGACTGTCAGTTACCCCTAAGTCTTTGCTTCCTCCACCCCATCACCAAATAAATCAGCAGCAAAAGTCAGTGGAGTTTTACTTGTTATGACTAAGATCTAGCTGACTATCATGCAAAATGTTGCAAACTTTGTCTATTCCAGATTTAATACTTCGTCCAACCCCCACAAAAAAATTCATGTTTCTCAGTGTCCAGAAAAAACAAGTCTGCAAAAGCCAGGGCTGCTGCATTAGGAAAGGCAGCAGATTTAAATGGAAGCAGCATGCCGGAAATGCCCCAGTTTAAAGACTGCACATCTAGTGTTTTGTGAAACTGGAGGGGAGTTGGAGGAGATTAAAGCGCATTTCCCTCTGATTGGGAGCTTGTGGGAGGTGTAAACGTGGGCAGTTGTCAGATTAATTCTTTAGATGATTACATTCTTTTTGTTTCTTTAAAGCTGTTTGTAGTTGGGTTTGATGTCTCCTGTTCTGGGCAAGTGTATTGCTGCAGTTACCAAGGTGACTTTAGCTGACTTTCAACTATTTTTTCCAGCTTTGGTTTCTGCCAGTAGTCTGCTTCTGGGTGGAGGAGAGAGGGAGGAAATTATGTTTGTTGTTTTTTTGTTAAGTCTCATGAATGCTGATTAACATGAACTTAACCAAAGCTGTATTTGATTTTTTTTTTTCTTTTTCTGAGAAAGAGAGAGTGCTCAAGCCATTGCAAAGGTGTCCAGTGTGGTCTGCAGCTTCCCCAGATCTGTCAACAAGGGGAGAGGGCCTGAGGAGACCTGACGTCCCAGTGTGCTGTGCTCCTTCTTGATGTGAGAAGGCCACACGCTGGAACCTGTAGCCTCCCGGGGGCCCTCTCTTTGTATTAAAGATGAGGGTGGCTGCGACCTGCTTAATTTGATGCCAATTAGCAGCAGCCCGTGGGGATGCTGGAAAACCGCCAATGCAATCACTGGGTTGCACAAAGTTTGGATGTCCCCTTCTTGTAAGTCATGTTTATAGCAACCCCTTCTCAAGCAACCACTGGCAGTTATTTTACGGGATTCAAGAATAGCCAGGTTGATCGGATTAAGAAAGGTTTATTTATTCTTGCATCTGCGTTTTGCTTTATGATCAGAGCGCTTGATCTCATGGATCTGTCAAGGAAGGAAGTCTCAGTTCCCCTCCAAGCTCTGTTGCTGATATGGAGCATAATTTTGCTGAATTTCCAAGCTACCCTCCCAGGCATCGAAATCATAAAGGACATACTGTTGGAAGCTGGCCATGGCAGGGGCTCTTTCCAGGAGTGGGTGCCCACTGCCTCACCGAAGTTAGTTTCTGTCATTGCTCCTGCTCCCTCCTTATAAAATTCAGCACTGTGAGTTAGCAAATGCAAACCATCAGTGCAGGCTTACACAGCTGGGAGAGAAAGGTCAGGCCACTTTTCCTTTCTTCCCCTCCCGCCTCCCCCTTCCACTCCCCCTTCTTCCCTTTCCAACCGTGGCTATTTCAAACCTCCTCACTCCCTCATGAAGATATGGTCAAAGATCACTTAAGTGCCAACAATCTTCCAGTCTCTTTCCCACAGTTTCCCCTGAAGGGCAAACCAGCAGCTGTGGGAAAGAGCCCTAAGCACCTTGGCACACAGAGTTACAGCACCCGTTAGGAACTCACAGAGGCAAGTGCAGAACTGGGGAGGACGTGGTTACACAGCTTCTGCCGTGGTCACACTGAGACAAGGCTACCTCGAGTGCTCAGACCTGGATGCTCCTCAGCCTGGTTAAAGAGGATGGTGACGATGTTCTGTGTGCATTTCCTGGCATGGAAGGGCTGCTAGGACAATGCCAGTAGCAACAATCTTCTTGCCACTCACATATCCCTTTGGAAAGCTGCATAATAACTACTGTCAGAGCTTGCAGGGGCCAGACTGTTCCAAGACCTGCAGCTGAACTGGAATTGAGAGATTTAGGCTGTGCCACTGGCACCCTGCAGACTCATGAGCGAAGTCAAACAACTCTTTTATGCTTCAGGTTCCCTGTCTGTAAAACTGAGACATTTTTCCACGTAGGGATGTTGCAAGGATTAAATCAATGTTTGCAAAGCCCTTTTGGATTCTGAGATGGGGAAAGCTATGCAGGAGTGCAAATTATTAGCATGGTGACTGCTTTGCACTTCTAATGACACTGGTTTTCCAGACATTTTCTTTTCTAGTTTGCAATCTTGTCACCCAGCACTCAGCCTCACGCTGAGAGACACTCCCTAAAGTATATTGCCTCCCCCCATTCAGTATTCCTGACTCAACCAGGACACCACTGAATGGCGATCCTATGAGAGAGCATGCCTAAATAAGCAGGACTGGATTGGAAACTTACTGCTTAGTGGTTGCAGAATCAGAAAGCCTAGCCAGAACCAGACAGCTTCAGAGAATGCTGAAATGCTCCTCTTTATGTAAAGTTTGCCTCCAAGAACTGAAGACAGGAAACCAGCTACAAAGACAGCAGCTCTCCTCCACCCAAGTAAAGCAGAATGAAAACCCAGTGCAACCGGGAGAAGCAATGTGCAGACTCGCCTCCAAGCAAATCCTACATTTTGGTATTACCGTCAGAGCTTCCTCAGAAATGCTGCTCAGATGGAGCTTGTTAATGTTTATTAACCCAGTGCTGCTCCCTCACAGGAGAAATCTGTGTGCCCTATTTACCAAGTCAGAGCAACTACAGGGGCAGTGGACTCCAGCCCTGGAAGCAGTGCCACTGTTACTCATGTGCTCCAAGCCAGGCACACCATGTGACAGTCTGGGGTTATCCCAGGAGGAATTCTGGAGTGACACAACTCCTCCCTCTTCCCACGAGGGAAGGGCAACCACCTGAGATGCTCAGAGTGCAGTGCTCCAGCAGGTCACCGCCAGGACAGTCCTGCCAGCCCCACCTGCCGGAGGGTTGTTCCCTACTCTGTTTGCCAGGAACCTGCCTTCATTTCCCTGCACAGCTGGAAACTGTTCAGGGCTGGATGGAATCAGCACATGGCTACAGGGCTAGCATATGTTCAGGTTTCCCTAGACTCAACCTGTCTTTCTGCCTAGAATCTGAATGCTGATGGGATTTGAGGTCTCTGTGGGTCCCTGGACAAATGACCACCGTACATAAGGGACCAGCACAAGCACAGTTACCTGGGAAATCCCAGACAGAAATATGAAAGTCAGGCATGTGAACCACACCACTTGATCCTTCTTGAGAAGGGGGAGAGTGATAAACAGCAGAGACACGATGGAAAAGCCTTATCAAAGTAATACAGCTTTGGGAGACCCTTTTCTATCACTCAAACCTCATGTTCAGACACTGGGGTGTGCGTGGGCAATACCTGAATTCTGGCACAATGAAATGCAACAATTACAGATAATTTTAGCTTCAACAAATGCAGTAATGCACTGTGCTAGCACTAGGTTTCTACTCCATGCCTCAACTCACAGTAGAACAGTCTGAGTCAGCCAAGAGGCAGAAAAACATCAATTTCAGCAATGCTGCATGATCAAGGGGGCCCTTGAGGGGTGGAAAAGGTCAAGAATTCCCCTATCCGAATGCTGGCTCTCACTGCAACTGTGGCAAATTAACTCTGCTGTCCTAATCTGTAACGCGGAGATACTACTCACCTACTGCACAGGAGAGCACAGAGCTAATTACCAAGGACAACCAAAGACTCGGCCCCAGAAATTATTACATCAAGAAATTAAATAGTGATCGAAGCAAGACTCCACAAGTGTCCCTGACCTTTGACATCTGGAGCTTCCAGCTCACTGAGGCCTTGACGGCAGCAGTGTT
Organism: Edolisoma coerulescens; assembly: GCA_013397115.1. Taxonomy (NCBI): domain Eukaryota; kingdom Metazoa; phylum Chordata; class Aves; order Passeriformes; family Campephagidae; genus Edolisoma; species Edolisoma coerulescens. The sequence goes on along the minus strand of VWZW01002807.1, from coordinate 201,358 downwards.
TAGGCTGACATTTAAATGTTCCCTATGGGTAACAGTTCTCTGTATCCAACAAGAGTCAATCTGCACGATTCAGGAGACTGGGAGCCTTGCCTTTCTGTCTGTCTCAGCAGCACTTACTAAGCTGATGGGTCCTAAGAAACAAATAATGCACCTCTGAAACGCACACTGGTATTCATACACGTCTTGTTTTTCCAAGTGGTAATTGAGAGTATTCGGTTACCTATGTTCAAAATGATTAGTCATGTTTCCAAGGATTAATTTACATGTTCTTTTGTTAATACGTACGAACTGATTTAATGGCTGCTTATGAACTGAGCCAACAGTCATTTTGAGAAACAGATGCCCGATGCAGTTTTAAGCTTTAAGTGTGCTTTTATTCATATCCTTAGGAGAAAAAGGGCTACACAGTCTACAGTAATAACACTAATGAATCAAAGTACTACAGCTGCCCAGCAGGGTTTTGACAGAAACCAGCTTTTTCTCAAAGGAACTTTTTTTTAGGACTCTGGGACAGTGAACAACTGGTAATATGCATGCTTAACATGTAAGTATGTGCTTTGCTGGAGCCAAAACACTGAATCAAGCCCTATCTGCAACCAAACAATGTGAGGTTTTTGCATAAGCACTGAAAACTGTAACTATACAAAGACTGGGAAATCTATACAGAATCTGGATCCTCCACATTTTACACAAATAAATATTCAAAAGTTTGAGTGTTTCTGATACTATTTGTGATGCTGAATGCAGAACAGGTTATCTGCTTTAAACCTTGATAGATTATTGTGTGTGGGTGGTAGGGTTAGGATAAAAGAAAGGGAAGAAAGCTACTAGGAAAGCAGTTGGTGGTTGCAAATCCATGATAAATAAACAGCACATTCCTCTTCTGCACAAAGCTCTTAGAGTCTGTGTCAGACTTTAACATCCTAATGTCAGCTGGGTGCAAATTTGACAGCCTGGGGTTCTGCAGTGCTCTCTGTGGAAAGCATATTTGAAACAATTTGCCATGCCCCAACAGAGCGTTTCTGTCAAGTTCCTTAAGAACTTCTAATGCACCAGTTACTCACAGGACCCTTGCAAAGAACCATGGGTTTGATATTTTATGATCTGGTGTGTACAGTGCAGGATATGATTACACGCAAGCCTGCTCCCCATCAGCCAGCACCTCGTAATCATTAACATATTTATCCTTGTGGTGCCTCAAGAAGATGACATTGTTATTAGTCCCATTTCATAGATTCAGAACTGAAGCTCAATAGCTAAATGACTTGCCTTTGATTACACAAGATTTACAGCGAAGGACAGACCTGAGTCCCAGCCCTACCAGGCCCAAGCAATGTAAGCAAGGATCACTCCAGAAGGACTAGATCTATGTGCAGAATTGTCCTTCATCTCAGGTGCTCAGAAGTCCTATGAAACAGTTATAGCTGCATTGGGTTTGTGCCTTTCGTGTCTCAGCCTCTACCCCTGCAGGTACCTGGAGGGAACACGGATGTAGATACATTACTGCATGCAAAAGCTGAGCTCCTAAGTTACATTCCTGTGCAGCAGCTGGAGATGAGAGTCTCCATATCATGCTCTTGTACGTATTGCACATTGAGCAATTTTGCTCAAATGCATGAGACATGCTGAGTGTATTAAGGAAGGCGGAGGCATAACAAGATCTTCCTCTTCTGCTTCATCTATACCACACTGTTCTGGAAAATGTGTTGACTGATCAGTTTTAGCCACAGTAAGGGTAATCATCAGGTCTGATTTAAGTACTAGTTAGTCAGAGGCTGTAAGCAAACACTGCTTTCCAGCACAAACCACCCCTTCTGGTATGGTCAATGCACTGAACAGGGCCCATTGTATCTGCTACATGGAGAGGAGAAGTAACTGCACAAGAAGACCTTTTACAAACTCCTCTCAAAGCAGCCAGTGAGATGAAGGAAGAAAGCATTATGACCCACTGCTGTTTTAAGCTGAGATCTCCCCTATCCCTCCAATAGCATCACCACAGCAACACAGCTGATAGCTGTCTTTCCTTAACTGAAGTGCTTATGGAGAAACAGGCTATCAGTTTCCCCAGTGGTAACCACAGACCTCAGAGAAATGTATTGACCTCCTAGGAGGCAAACACTGGGAACCTGCCATTCCTACCACTCAGGCTTCAGGCAGGGTGGGTGCGCAGCTGCCGCAGGCAAGAGAGGTTTGCAACAAAGAGAACTGTCACAGATATGAGGCTCTGAATTTGACCTGCCTTCCTCTGCCTCAGAACAGTTAAAAACCCAGGTAAATATTTGTGTGCTTCATCTTAGACCTCTGCTAACCTTTCACCACTCTGTCTCAAGCGTATCTCTGTTTATCTCACCCTGAATAACGTAATGCTCCCTTATCTAAGCAACAATTGCCTGCCAGCATTAAGGCTTACCCATCAGCTGCCTCCTTGACCTGATGTGCACCCAAAATATTTCTAGCCACCCCCAACCACTGTGGTCTCAGAGCTTACACTGGGCATGCAGATGCATGCAGGAGCCCGGCATCTGTGAGAAATCCTGCCCAGTACTTTTTGAGCTCTTCATTTGTGCAAATCACATGGTATAATTTTATATTTTTTTCAGTGGGGCCAGCAGGACCAACCAATGGTCCAATGTGATCAACCTGCCGGTAGAGAAATACTACTTGAAACCCGAGTCAGATCAGAATTTGACTCCATATAATTACTATATGGCAAAAGTAAGATTATTCCTAAAGCAATAATAAAGTCACTTGAGATTTTTTCATAGAAGCACCTATATCTCGTATTACATATTAGTGAAAAGCATCAGCATTCGACACATAACACTTCCCCCAGAGGATTAGGCAACTCATAAACTTTCATATATTAGTCAAATCAGAAGTCACCCACAAAATAGAACAAGAAAGGACAACAACAAGAAATATTTTTCTCATGCAATGGTTGAATCAAGAATGAAACAGGAATTGAAACAGAGCAGGGTGCTGTTCCTGCCTGGCACTACAGGGAAGCGCTGATTTCATGATGATCTTCACTCTTGAGAGCAGAAGGCACAAATGTTCATCAGAGACTAAGAAACCAGAGGAAATACCAAGATGAAAGAGTGCAGCAAAGATGCATGTCTTTCTGTATCATTCAGATGAAAACATTCAAATTGATGGGAAGACACTGAATGAGCACCTGAAGTCTAAGAGGGGAAGGGGAGAAACCCAGAAAGACAGAAGTGCAGATACTGCAGATGGCTTGAAACCACAGGTGATTTCCTATAGATTTCACTCAGACAAAAGTTACAAGAGGTATCTACAGGCCCACCTAGTCCCACTTAAATCACCTGTTAGACTACTGCTATTAGAGACCCAGGTGTTATTGGCATGTAATTACTGACAGAACCCGCCTGTTTAAGCAAGGCAAGACCAAAGTCACTTAAAAAGAAAAAAAATCAACATTTTAACCAAAAGGTTTGTAATTATGACCTTGAAAACAAAATACTCAGGAAAAATTATCAGCAGTCACCTATGCCACCTACCTCTGAATACCATAGCACTTTTCAGCACAGTACTTTTTATAGGGATCAGTCCAGTCTGAATTCAAACACTGTAGACCATGAACAGCAGGTTCTACAGAACAGTCAGAGCCACTCTGCATTAGCAAGGTTTGTCCAAAACCCCTCTAAAAAGCTGCCTTCTTGAGTACTAGCCCATTAATCCAACCTGAACAACTCTTCTCCCTCTATCTTTGCACTTTGCAAGTATTCACCCCCAGCTTTCCTCTTCCCTTGCCAAATCTTTTCCCACCCAGCTTTAACTTTGTTTTCCATGCTGAGCTCTTTAGCTTCCCTCTGCCACCATCTGAATGTGCAGGGTGAAACTCACGGTGCTCGGTCGAGGTTCAACCCATTCTGTCTTTGTGCATTGATTGGAGGTAGGACAGGTTTGCTGTTAATCTCAAGCCCTCTCCGCAAAGTCTCCCTGATTTGCTCTGTATCTGCAAAGAGAATTTTTAAACATGATTTAGAATCCCCAGAAACAACACAGACACAAGAAGATATCAGGTGTGTTTCATCTAAACTCTTCCCCTTCAGAAAGAAGTGGAGAAATGTTATAGGGTAACACTTAACTGCACTTCCTTAGGAGTTATTTCACTTGATAATGTCAGCCTGAATTCCCTTGTTTGGGCTTCCTTGCTATGTCAGGCAAGGAGAGCTGGAATCTTTGGTACTGAGTCCTCCTGATGAAGAAATTCTGAGTAGTTTTGTAAATGTTCATAAATGAGGTGTTTGTTGGTTCTGTAACTCTCATAGAACCTCCTGACACTTCCAAGCCTTTGCACAGGAAATCATTTTTCCCATTAGGCGTAATAGGAATTTGCTCCTTTACCAAACGAATGTATGAAGGTTTCCAAGTTTTTTGCAATTGGCTTTGGAAATCTGTTGATTAATTTACAACAAGATTCGCAAAGGAAGGGATTTTTATGCAGGGCAACCTTTAGCCTCAAGCTCACATCTGAAAATAAGCTGCAAATTATGCAATGCAGATGCAGTCTTTTTACTTCCGCCTTTTTCTGAAATGTCTACTGGCCAAATACTTTCAATAGGAAGTTTTCCTGCCTTTCTTAGAAGTTTCCTCATCTTTTTATGAGAAATGTGAGAACTGGGTAGAGAAAAAACCCCCCAAGTTATTTCAAAATCTTTTGAAGGATATACAAATTTCATCATGTATACTCCTCTTGGGCTTTTCATTTCAAGGCTGAGGCAAAACAGCATTTTTAGATCCAGTGCAGTTAAAAATATTTGCACAGAAGCCAGAAAAAACACTGTATGCATTTAACTAATTTTTACCATGGATTTAAGAACAAGTAAGATGCCATTCCCGTAGAAACCATTGTTAATTCCAGGAAATCTCAAGCCCTCAAATTTTATGTTGCTTCACCCATTTGAAAGGTAATATGCATAATTTCAAGCCTGTGTAATGGCTATGACATCTGTACCCTGAGAAGGCATCTCACTGCAAAGGGGAACTCCATGTTTTTTTATTTCTTCTTTCCAGAGTTCTGTATTTGCACAAATTCCTTGAGTTCAGCTGCAGCAACGTGCAGCGTCAGTCCAACCTGTCTCCCAAGAAGGGACAATGTTAACAAGGAAACACAGCCTGGGAAAATACAAGTGCTTCACCTCGCAGGTGTTTACAGTCCCGGTTTCAGCAAGAGTTCCGTTTAACTTTGCAGATTCAAATTACAATTTGCCTAAAAACTGAAAGAAACATTTAGACAAAACAATGCCAAGATCTCTTTTCCTCTCTCCTGCCTTCCTCAAAGAGGCCACACGAAAATCCATTTTGCTCCCCTGAGACACACTGAGCCCGCCAATGGCTGTGGTGTTTGTTATGAACTCAAAGATGCTGCATGACTCAGGGCATTGCCCAGACCCACCAGAACAGAAGCTGAAAGGCCATGACAGCGACTCAGGACCTCTTACCTTTCCCAGAGAGCCGCCGAGGCTGGGTCCCAATGCAAATGCTCCTGCTGTCTTCATCATCCTCTGGTGGCCGGCTCAGGTCATCCCAGGCACATTTGGCACTCACTCCACTCAGGTTTGAGCCATCTGTCTCAATCCCTTTGTCGACTCTCTCCTGCTTGAAAAGATCCAAAACACCAAGACTTTTTTTGGGCGTGGCTTGAGCCTGAGTTGGAACCCACCATGGTGCAGCCCAACCTTCAGCAGCTCCTGCAGATTCCTCTTTGTGGACAATTTCCACTCTCTGGCCCCTGTGCTTTGCTGTGTCAGCAAACAGCAACTGCACATTGAGCCAAATCAGGGAGCCACTCTGAACTAAACAAACCTTTTCTGTAGCAGGTTGGTCTGAAATTCCACCCTGTCCCCACTGCTTCACTACACGGCCCTGGCAGGCACAAAGCATGGAGAGAGAAAGGTGGAAATCAATGGCCTGGGGTGTGCAGGGTTGCTTCTTACAGTGTTAACTGATTTACACCAGCCTGAAGTATTTAAGATACGAAGCACAGCTCGGCAGTCGATCAATATGTCAATGATAGACATCAATGATCACAATCCCCTGAATAACTAAAGCTCTCTTTCCAACCTTACCAAGGAGTCCCACAATGAAAACAGCTCACAGAGAGACTCATCATTCCAAAGAGTTCTTCATTTGCGAACAGCCCAGAGAATCTCTGCTTTCCAATGTGCTGGGGTGTCCCATAAAGGACAAACGTGCAAGTTTGGACGTGCAAGGAGACACAGGTCTGTTGCCAACGTCAAAGGTTTTGCATAGCTTTCTCTATTGGCAAATAAACAAACTCCCTCCCTTGCAAGCTGGACTTTCCAAGCATGTAACCAGTGCTTGGGTCTCAGAAGGTGTCACACACCAATCATAAGCAGCTGGATGCTCTCAGGCACCAGGCATTTTCTCAAGGACATGTGCATCTGTTGCCAGCAAGACTGCCCTAAGCTACAGCCAAAACTTCCACAGGAAGTTCCACCTGCTTGGACACGGGCATCAGTCTGAATTTCCACCTGTGACCCACAAGGGGGTAATGTTGAGCTGAACAAACTCGGGGCCGCACTACACCGAAGAAGGGCTCTTACCGCTGGCACCTCTTCCCTGGCACCGAACCAGCCGGGCTTGCTTCCCCCTTTTCTGAAGGGGTGCTGCCTCTGGTACCGCTCACTGGCACCTCTCTGCATACATCTGGGTCACCTCAAAATGCAGGCAGTCCCAAGAAACTTCGAAGATTTGAGGAGAGAGCAGAGTGATGTTATACACAATGAGAGAGGATCTCTCCACTCCATGTAAGTACCCTCTGGTTTGACAGTGCCGCTGAAGATGAGAGATTGTGCGAACATTTTGGTCTTTGCAAAATCTGGCCCCGAGAAACAGTTTCCAGACTAAACCTACATACGTCCCTCCCCTTGCCCAGCTGTGCACGCTGCACCCTGGGAAGAGCATTGCCTGTTCTTGTGACCATTCAAGAGAGGATTTGAGCAGCTCAAAGATAAGCACAAGCATTCAGGGTGTGGTTGCACAGCGGTTTAAATTGATGTAATTTGCAGTGACTGCAGTCCCACCCTCTTCCATGTGCTCCTATCCCTTCCCTTGAGTCAACTCCTTTTTTTTTTTTTTTCATCTGGATCACCTCCCAAAACCCACTCTTTGGCCCAAAAGCTGAGGCAGGAGCCTGTGGCTGAGGGCAGGACCAGAGAAGTCTTGACTTAGACTTAAGCATTCAAGAGACAGCCTTTTTTCTGTCTCCCTCTCTTTGTTAGGATCCTCCTCCAGCGTCAGGGGAAACTGGCTTCTTGAAAACGTAATAGGAAAATCTGAGAAATAATAAATCTGCTGAGATTTTCTTTTGTTTTATCCTAAACATAAAATTAGTTGTGTCACCCAGAAATAGAAGTTGTGGAAAAAGAAACAAAAACACATCCGTTCCTACATATGCAGACAATGCTCTAAGTGAGATTTAGCACGTGGCTCCTTTGGGAGCCCTCCACGGTGCTCTGTGAGGACCCAAATCAGCTGGCGTGGGGAGATGTAACTTGTCAGCGAAGTTATTTTTTATCCAAATCACTGGGAAAGCATGGGAGAGCCACCAAACCTACTCTTTAGCAGGGAGAAGAAGAGGCCAGAGGGCTGTGAGGCTCTGGTGGGACCTGCTCCCCCATCCCTGCAGCCAGGGCCCCACTCCCAGCCGGGCCCTGCGGACAGAGCGCAGAGCCTCGGGGAGGGGGAAAGGACTCTCATCTGCAGCTCAGCTGGCTTGCAGAGCACTTCCTCAGGGGAAGAAGTGCTGCTCTGTTGGCATCCCTTGGAGATCAAGGGGAGCTGATGGAAATGAGCTGGCTTAAGGCAGCCTAATTTGCATGCCTGTTTCATAACGTTTACAAGTATTGATGTTAAAGGGGGAAAAGTCCAAAAACCCCCAAACAGTGTAGACTCATAGCTCTGGCAAAGTACAGTTCTACCCCACCTTTAGCCAGCAAAGATTTGCTTGGACTGAGGGGCTGTTTTTCCTCCCTTGAAAGGGCAGCTTGAACAGGAGGTTGGAAGAGCCCAGGGCAAAGGAGGTTCAGCTCTTTCCTTCCTCAAAGAAAGGATGTTTCTGTCCCATTTTCCTCTCAGCATGTGGGAGGGATGCTCTGAGGCTCTTATAAGTCATTGATCCCTTTTTAAATGAGCCAGAGCACTGCAATGTGACCCGCAGAGCAGCAACCACAACTCAGGAAATTCAAATCAGCTTTATTCTCTTCTGAGATATCTGCTAAACAGAAGCAAAGCACTGAGAATCAGCACAGAGCCGGGGACCGACAGGGATTGTTTGACAGTGCTGCCAGGGAAATCTGAATGGCCTACAGGGAAGCCTGGCTGAAGAGAAAACAACCAGCGTTGCCACAGCGTTAATTGCCGACATCCTGGGATGACATCTTAGTTGGGATCCATTCTCAGCAACTCCGAACAGAAAGTACAGCTGCTGCTGCCAGGGCTGGGTTTAGGCCTCAACCAATTCCCACAAGAGACAATGCAGCCTCCAAACAAGCTCTGCCTGCTTCCCAGGCAGACAACATGCTTGCTGGCTCCCAGGAAAGTTGTCCAGTTTCTCTGCCTGCTCTCTCCCTCCCCTCCACCTCTCCTCCACTGCTGCCTTTCTGGTCTCACACACCCTGTACCAACACCAAGAAAATGACACTTTATCCTTTCCCCACTAATCAGAGCAGGAGGCACATGACAGGGCTGAAGCCAGCCTGGCACAGCCTTGTTCCCTGTGCTCAGCAGAGGCTCTTTGTGGGACTCAGGGCAGGTTTTACTCTATGAATCCCTGGGGGCTGTGGCAGCAGAGCAGGAGGAAGGTGCACACACGCACCTGCCCATCCGCACTTCTGCAAGGGCAAGAGAGAACAGAAACAGGAATGTGTTCAATGTGAGGAAGTCCGGAAGGACCACAGACGTAGCAGCTTTCAGCAGCAGGACACACTGGTGAGACAGAGGTACTCTTTTATTTGCCTTAACTTGCCTTGGCTGACTCAGATTCCAGTAAGCTGAGCTATTTTTCATTTACAGTAAATTGAAGAAAACCCTGTTATCATTAGGAATCACCAGTGTGCAGACAACAGAAACACCTCCAGGAGGGGAGAGGGCAAGGTTCTGGAAAGCCTATAAACTTTATGGGACTTTCAGTTGTATTAGCTCCCACATTGTAGAACATTTGTGGAACATTTTTTTGTGTTTCTCAGACTGGGGTTATTTCAGATGAACAAATCCTTAAAACCAGTAAAAGTAGAATTTGGTTTTGTTCTTAAGCTTTCAAAGTAAAAGATGCTGTGAGGCAACTGAGAGTAATCAGATGCAGACATGAAGACCATAAGCAAATGCTTGTACGAAACATGCACATTTGCACGTGCCCTACCAGGCTGAGCCATAAGTTCTCTGTTAAAGGCAAATACTCAGTGATTCACTGAAACACGGCCAGCACCACACTGGATTTGCTGGGGACCCATGTACTCCAGCTCTGCTGAAGGGATTGCAGAACTGTCTCCCAAATGCATGGATCAGAAGAAGTCCATAGTACAGTAACCTCTCCACAGAGGTCCTATTCTTATCTTTAAATTTCAGAAATTAAATTGAACTCTGAAGAAGAAGGTTTAGTATATCTTCGTGCTTGAATTATTAATAGCTGCATGTGATACTTTTGGGTTCCCATCATTTCTCAGTCCACACTAACTACTTGGCCTCAAGTGACATCCTACAGGAATGAGCTACACTGTCACATTTGCTGTGAAAAAACAGTACTTAGTTGGTTTTGAGTTTTCTGCATGTTACATCTCCTTATGCTTGCATATAAAAGAAAGGAGGAGTTTCCTGGCGTACCATTTCTAAATCTTGTATTGTTCTGTCTTTCATCTTCTTCTTTTTTCCTCCTTTCTAAAACATCCAGTCCAAATGTTAGCAATTTGCCTCATATAGGAGATTCTGTTTTCCTGGTCTCCCTTCTCTATCTTTCTTCCTAGAGCTGCCATTCACCTGGGCTGGACATGTACCCTCTTGAACCACCTCTAATAGGGCAAAGCGTTTCTAAGACTTTTCCAGGATTATTACAAACACCGAGAAGATCAAAGCACCTTTACAGAAAATATTAGAACTGTTGTATAACATTAAACCAATTCTCCTTGGCTACTACAAGAGACATGACATTTTATAAACTAAGGACATACTTGCAGGTGTGGGTCAATCTCGAATATGGTCTCTCCTCTTCGCATGTCTGTTATCAACCAGGGGCCTCCAGCTCTACAAAAAAAGACAGGTAATGAACCAAACGAGCCCTTTAGTTAGAACTCCCCAGCAGGGTCCTCAGAGTGGACCTGTACTGTAAGGAAGCACAAGATAAGGGTTTAAAATAAGCCTAGAAACCCCTCTATGCTGTGTATACATTCCACAGCATGCACTTGCTCTTCACATTTTCCAAATAAATAAATAATAGAAGCCCTCCATGACCTAGCAGTTAATCTGCTCAGTGTCTGGCACCACCCAGAGCAGTCAGGACTGACACAGGCTGTTATCCCCTGTGCAGGCCCCCCCTTGCTCCCACAAGACTGAAATGGATTTTAATCTCACAGGAAACGAACTGGGACTGAGAAGTCCAGTGTAGCCTGGGTCTAAGAAAGATGGGCAAGGCATGGAGTCAAGATTTAGTCCTCTATTACATATCTAAGAACAGAGCAGGGTCCCAGTGGGACTGCACTTTTTGCCAAGATTGGCAGTCATGTTCAGTACCATAAAGAGCTTATTGCTCTGATAAATACTATCACAGCAGACATTTTGCTCAGTTGGTACTTAATGGCCAAGTACTCAGATGGTTCAGGGAAATCTTTGTTATCATCAGCAATAAAAGTTGGAAGGCTCAAGGTGTTTCCCAACAAAGGCGACAGAAAACAGATTACTGTGAAGATGAAATACTCAAAGACTTCGCTTTAGGTCACAGTGCAGCCAGACTGCAGAAGTCAGCTTTAGATGGTGCTTTTCATTTGAAGTAAAAACTGAAGTCTTTTGGAACTGCCACAGAAAAATTCATTTTTTCCATGAGATACTTTGTTACTGCAGTCAAAAGCCCCCTCCTCTGGCCTAGTCTGTGTTAGTCTCCTAAAACCTTCAAGAGTGGGAGCAAAAAAAGTTAATATTTTACAGGTTCTCAGATGCATGGATAGCCAACTCTTTTTTTCACATCACGTTGGAAGCTGTGAATTATTAACTGCAGAGGTGTGACCTGCCACAGTTCCTCACTGGGATGCAAGAGACTTTTACCCTGATTCCACATCAATGGCTTAGTAGTTTGCAGCTTTGCCTTCAAATCATGCGCATTTGGGTCTCATTTTTTTCCTTGGAAAGGTGCTTGTACCACAGCACAAAAGCCAAAAACCAACATGAGAACAGATTGAGGAGAGAGGTGCTGTATCTGTACTGACTTAGAGGAGCCAAGGGAGCTGCAGGCAGTGTTTATTGTCTCAGGGACCCAGAAACAAAGCTTGCAGCTGGGCAAATTCACTCTACTCTAGGGCATTTGCATGAATTATCTACATTTGTGCCCAAAAGGAAAAAGTTCAAGTTAAAGAAGTCCAGCTCTTCCAAATAATCAATCAATTCAAGGCTATTGTGACACTAGAGAGTGTACTATTGTGCCCAGAAACAAATATTCAGAACTATTTTCCGTTAAAAAGTAAGTCTTTTGAGTTACAATCACATGGCAATAAATTTCACTGAATTTAAAAATGTTTAAACAAAATACCTGCAAGCCAAAAAGATTTAGCTGCACCCTGGCAGCAAACAAAGCATCAACATATCATTTACCATTTAAAACCCATCTCTTCCTCAACCCAACATCATCTTTGTTATTTCTCCCATGGCAAAACAATGAACTTCCCTTTCATGAATGCTCCTCCTGCTGCATACTGGCCCACCAGGAGTGGGCCCAATTTGAGAGTGACTTTCTCACTTTCAGACAGCTTTGCAAGCCAGACCCTCTCCTTCCTTTCTTTGAACTAAACAGCGAGGTCACCAGTAACAGTTATCCCAGGAAGAACCAATGAGAAAACCCTGCAGGCATGAGAGGAAGGAAATTAAGCTTTCAAGACCTCATTCTCTTTCACCCTGAACATGTGGCCTTCCACATGCATTAATTTGCCATCTAAGTGTCTGTGCGTGAGAACGGATTTGCAATGAATTCCCATCTCTTGCTACAGCACAGATTAATAAGTTCCATCAGCAAGTTAAAGATTGTTAATAAAAATAAACAACTGAATTGTTCTCTATGGAAATGCTCCCCTATATGGGCTATATGACCACTTACACCGGGACAGTCCGAAGCAGTTCCAAGATCCCTTGACCATTCCACTGCTGAGCTGCATGCAGTTCCTCAGTGCAAACCCCAACAATCTGGAATAAATAACAACAGAGATACTAAACTGGGTGGGAACCATGCAAGAACTATGGAGAAAATGTGCCACATGGTACTGGATCAAACAGCGCAGATACAGAGAAACACCATTTCTTTAATCTAACGAGATGAGCCAGGACAAATGGAGCCTGGGACTACAGTGGGATCCCACAAGTCCTTGTGCTCTCTCTACACTTACCATGTGAAGTGCCCTGGTCAAGTAACATTTAATCTTGTACAGAGAGTGTGAATTTAACTATGAGGAGGGTCTGGTGACAAATCAGGGTTTATACACTAGTCTACCCTGACTTTTCAATCAAGTCCACACAGACAGGACTGAGCAAGACAGGTTAGGGTCTGAGCATATACAAACACTGCTCTGTCAGCCGATTGCTACAGGCAAGTGCAATACTGCACCAGCAATCTCAACCAGGCAAGGGACTTGCTGCCACAAGGGATTGCTTTGGTGCTCATAAAATCCTCTACCAACTCAGTTTGCTGACTGGTTACATCTTACCCAGCACCATAAAGTAAAGCTGCTTACACACCACATAATCCACTCGTCACTGCAGGCAACTGCAGACTTCTGCCTTCCTGTATAAGGCAGGATGTGTTTGCTTTTCAGGATAGGAGCTGCCACACTGAGCAATACCAGATGTCTCTCTAACAGAAGCTGAGATCAGCTGCTTCAAATGAAGGGGTGAAACACCCTTCAGCTGATAGTGGAAGGCAGTTTCTTCCTGCTGTATCAACCACTGGCTTGTGCCTTCGAGCACAATGATTCACTCTAAGATGAAAAATAATTTTAGCCACGGCCTTCTATTTTCTTCCTCAATACTCTTAAGTCTTTTCCAACAACACTGAATTTTTGGTCAAAATCTGTTCAACTGATGTTTTATCAGAAAAGAGGAAAACTGAAAACTAAATTCTGAAGAGCAGCGAGCAGAAGTGAAGGATGTGCCTCTGCTGCAAGCACATATATGCACTGATAGAGATCTGCATGGAAAACCCTTATGTCAGCACGTATCCAGTTCTGCACACCCTACCTCTCCTGCCCCTTGCAGAGCTCACTTTCTCAGGACCCAGCCCTTGGAGGTGCACTTCATCCCCACCCATCTTCCAGGCTTCCTCCATCAACAGCCTGAATCACCCTTGCTTCAGGACACCCCTCCCTGGGCCTTCACTCACTAATTACATACAAACAGCAAGACTCTAAACAGGAAATTATTTTGTATTCATTCTTTGCTTTTTGTAATCATTTATCCTCATGGGTCAAAATAAATCCATAACAACAAGCATCAAACAAAGGGGAAAACCAAGTCAGCTGTATGTGTTGTGGAAGATTAGAGGCCAAGAGCCTCAGGATGCAGCAAGTTGACTGTTCCTTGATTCATGACAGCTGGGCACTAAGGAAGAGATGAGGACTAATGCAGTACTAGCTGGAGAGTCAGCCAGGAAATATCCTGCTTAGCTTGGCTCTCTGTCTCTCCAGGTCCCACAACTCACCTTGCACTAATTAATTCCACACCCACCTTGTTTTTGTTGATAAAACACAGACATTTGGGCACCTCAGAAAAGCCTCTGCCCTTGCACAGCAGTTGTCTTGTGCAGGTTTGTGGTAACAGAACTTCCTTTTACATGTTGCAACTACAGCCAAAGACAAATGGGAGCTACTAGAAGCTTAAATTGTAAAATACAGACACTTGCATTTTCCCACAGGACGGAAGCTTTTCCACGGAGCATGGAGAAATCAGCAGCTGGAATAAACTATGCCAGCTCTTCCACTAAGGTTATTAACCCAATATGCAATTTAAAAATATCCAAAGCAGCCCATATCTAAGAGGCATCAGTGAGACGGACTTTGGGAAAGCAAGCAAACCTGTTTGGCCACAGAAGCTCCCCACACTGAACAGCAGAGTTAAATCACAAGGGATTTTTTAAATGTTTCTTTTGCAAAGCAAACCCGAACCTTTCTTAAACAGTAGATCAATACAGGAAAACTCAGCCTCTACACAATCTTTTTGTCAGTGCTGCAAGCTACATTTCTGCCATTAAGTACTGCTAAAACAGCTCCAAGTCCTGCTCCAAACTCTTCTCTTCCCAGCATTCAAACCAGTGGATCACTTACCGATATTACCATAGAATTAATTTTAATTTGTCTTTACATTAGCTTTTAAAAGTGTTTCTCTCAACGATTTTTCCTATGCTCATGTTTGAAACTGAAGGCGAGATACCAAACATCTTGAGTTACACAGCTAAGCGCAATGTTAGCTGCACTCCACGCCCGGGAGGTGGCAGTCGGAGCCACCGCGGCTGGGCCGTACCTGTAGGAAAGTAACGACCCCGAAAGGAGTCTGCACCGGCTGCATCTGGGGGTCTTCTGTCAGTAACATGTGCTGGATTCGAGATTCACTGTTGTCCAAAGGGCTGTGCCACGACACATGGTCACCACTGCAAAAAGTGTTTTCTGCAAGGACAAGAAGCAAGAAATACTTAGTCTGTGAAGCCTGCTAGAACATTCCTTCTGTTGGCAGCTGCTCCTGACTGCTGCCAGGCAGGGACCTCCAGCCTGGACCAGGACAGTCACTGGTGACTATTCACAGTGACTGCCCCTGGCCAGCTCTGCTGAGCCTCTGAGCCACCTGAAGCAGGAATGGAGTCTCGTTTAATCATCTGAATTCAAGCACTGATTTCAAAATTGCCCACTCTTGAGTCCTGTGGCAAAAAACACTGTCCTACTTTGATATTAAGCCCAACACAGGAATAACAACAAATAAAATTAGCCTGTCTCTCATTTACTATTAGTCTCCTTTTGTGAGAGGGCACAGAAAGTCAGCAGGCCATACTGGGTGCCCATTGCCACAGCAATTCACACTCTAATTTGCCACAAAGAAAATATTCTGAAATTTGAATTAAACACAAATACTACCCTGCTGTATCTAATAAAAATTCTGCTGCCCAACTTGTGATAGTGTAAGTCAAAATCACTGTCTCTCCCAGTTGGCTGGGTAGCTCTGGTGCAGCATTATAATTAATATGTTTCTTCTTTCCCAAACAATGAGAAAATCAGTAGGCTATAAATTTCATTCTATCTCAGAATAGACTGCATCAAAACAAGGCAGGCATTCCTTTCTTTTCCTCCCCTCCTACTTAGAAAGACAAAACCCCCAGATAATCCCATGTTCCACAGCTAGTGCATGCCAGAAGGCACACCAGAACCCATCTGTCTGATGCTGCCCCATCACAGGAAAGGCTAATGCTTGCTTTCTGAGCGAGCTAGAAGTAAAACAACCAGCCATGACCACGTTCACAGCAATTAAAGCACTCTCCATTTGCATGCAGTTCCTGGAGCATGTGTGGTAATGCTGCCTGGCTGACCGCCTTTGTCTTGGGTCTTGTGCTCGTCCATGCAGAGCTTTATTGCACATACAAATAAACAACCTGGAATCCACATTCTGCCCTCTGAGATAGGTGTAGTGCCCCAGGGATGAACTGAGTACTGCTTGCCTGCCTCCAAAGTCAGTGGCAGGCCCAGTGCCCCTCTCCTTGACCAAGCTCATCCATGAAGGCAGTCTGGGCTGCTGTCCTCACTGTGGTCTCTCCCAAGGTCACACTTAAAACACAGCAGGAAAGGAGGCCTTGCCCACTGGAGGAGGACTAGGAATTCCAGTGCAGACTGGAAAACGTTAGTGGTTACTTGAGTTGCTGTCTGTCGAGACTGGAGCATCTCCCATGCTACAGGAGCAGGATCCAATTCAGAGAGGTGCCCTCCCCATGGTCCTGGATCTTCACCCAACCTTCCCACATCACCTTCCAAACACACTGCAACAGGACACCTCTTAAATATCTATAGGGCTAAGAGATGAACATGGCAGCTTCTGCAACAGCAAGAGAAAAACTTTTTCAATTGCCAGTAATTGCAGCTTATTCCCAGTCACATTAAACAACACCACCGAGGAATTGGGTGCTTGCACACCTGATTAAAACCACTGTACATCAGGACCACCACGACGGCGAGCACAGACTCGTGCAAGGGCAGCAAGGGCAGGATGCTTTGAAGGAGCCCTCAGCAGCAGGCAGGTAAACTAATGAGAGTTCCCTCAGAGTTGCTGTGGTTAAAAATATTTGCAGTCCTCCTCCTGATGAGGAGCTGCTGGCCCGCTCCTGGGTGCAATGTTAGGCAACTCGGAGCGTCTCCACTGGGTGTCCCCATTGGTGTGGGTTTGAACATTTATTATACATGTTTTTTCAGATGAATTTCCTGGACAGCTCATTTGACTAAGAATTAAAATAAACTCTAAATACCATAAGGAACTTAGCCTGAAAAACGAGGCATGTAACAGAAGTGCTGTGATAAGTAAGGGAATGTTTTCCTTAGTTAAAATTAGGAAAGAAAGAAAACATAGTGAATGCAAGCTGCTTCAAAGAGTTTATCGTTATGTACACTGAATTACACGCTTCCAGCTCTGTGACTGAAAGGACTGGTTCAGATATTACTTTACTTTTAGAGTTGAGGAAATATAAGCAGACAAATGAAAAATGGTTTTTTTTAGTATCAAAATGTGGTTAAAGAAACGGCACTTAGAATGTTGCAAGGAATAACTTGTGATATTTTCCAAGTTAGACAAAATGTGGCTGATTAATTTTTTTAAAATGATAAAAGCCTCTCAGTCACAGTTTTCAGGAATGAAACAAAGCCACAAAGAGCTTATTCTTGGGCCCTGTCTTTATACCACAACATTTTGCCCATCAAATGCTCACACAATTCTATGCTGATCGATCGCTGCGTTTCACTGTTGGTACTGCTTCTCCTGGGAAAGCCCAGCCCGTCTAGAGCAGGTTTTCAAATGCAAATGTCTCTGCTGGAAACCCACCTGTTTATGTCCATGTGAACACTGAACACTTACAAAATCTCACTCTCCCTTGCATACACATGAACACCACAAAATTCACACTGACTACTCAATTAAATCACACAAAAAAATTTCTGCAAATAACATGAAGGCAAATTAAAACCTTTGGGAGTTCAAGAAATTTGGAATTACATCCTAAAACCCAGCTTTCCACTTGCTGCATTGTCACCCATGTGGGATGTAAGATCAGCTCTTGCACAGAGACCATTGCAGCACTGAGAACAGCTTGAATTACATGACTTGTAGCCACAGAAACGAAGAAATTACAGAAACAAAGGACTAGATAACCACTTTCTATTGCCTCATGCTGGAAACAGGGAGTGTATCCTCTCTTCCTACCTTTAACACTCATGTTTTTAAAACAGGACAGGGAGGAGAATGCCGCAGCTGGATAAGCCTCATTTCCTTAGGTGACCACAGCAAAACCAACAGTCATTAGAAAACGTTCCAGGACATGACCAGGGAATTGTCAAATCCATAGGACAGGTGGCAAAGGGCAGAAATGTTCTAGCCACCAACAAGAGAAATTAAAAGCAAAGGAAGTAAAAGAAAATATGTTAAAAAGTTAAATCCAAATTATTTTAGCCTATGGATAAATCAGCAAATCCTCAAGAGGAAACGAAGGCTCTGATTTACTGCACACAAGCTGACTGCTGCTGAATACTTCTGCCTCGCAGTAAACCTGAGGTGGTTACATGTTCTGTCCATGACAGGATGAGCTAAGGTACCCAATCTGCCTCAGGATAAATTCATACCCTTCAGCAGTTACCACAGGAGCATGGATGTGTTGTAAATACACAGGGACCTTGCTCAGGGTATCCTCTGGGACTCTTGCACCCTTCCTGCTTGGAAGGGGCACCAACTAACAAGCCTTAAACCTAACACAGCAAGGTGACTCACAGTTTTGAAACTGGTTCTTTTCCTGCAAGTTTGTATTTTAACAAAAAACACTGACTTTTCTTTCTTTCTGTTGGGGAACGCTGATTCCATGAAATCAAACTGCTTCATAGGGAGGTATTGATTTCATAAGAACTCAACAAGGAAATCATTAAAACATTTCAATTCAAACTTACTATTTTAGTTCATAATTTATAATAGCAAATCTGAAGCCTCTCTCTGGCTCTACAAAAATGAAAAGTCTCTAAATCTGCCATAGACCAGCTCTTGTACAATTCTATTATGCAAAAGCAGCAGTTATACCAGACCACTCTGTTAAGCCACCCATATTTTGAAGTCTTTAAAACGTCATTATCAATTTTCTTTTACAGCTCACATAAAGCAGGTGAGGTTCCTTCATGCAGCAACAGTCATAATTCAGCTGCACAATCTCTCCTAACTTTACTATCTAACTGCTCTGTAATGAGAACTGGGGAAATAACTCAGAGGGAACCATTCCACTGTAGACTAGTAAATTTTCTTTGTCTAACTTTGCTCATGTATTTTCTTGGAGTGCATTCCCCTTCCCTCCTTTAATTTGACTAAATATAGTTGATGCCTAAAGAAATAAAACCAAGTCATATTCTTGGCCTCAGGATGTTTTATAAACAGTATAATGCGTGCAATCTACGCTCAAGTGGTGTTACCTAGCTCTAGAGAGAAACATAGATTACTTCCCACTGTATTTTCAATTTCTTTTTTAAACCTGCCAGCTTTCCATATATGGGATCCTGCTAGCAGTCCTTACTCCCTTAATTGCCACAGAGAGTAAATTGAAAAGGACAGCAAACTTAGGGGAGTACTAGGAGCTGAGAGAAAGCTCCATCCTAAAGGCAGCCTCAGGCTGAAAGTGAGTCAGGGAACACCTCCAGTGAGCTGGCTACCCTGCACCCAGAGCAGATGGCAAACACTCTTTGGGCATCTGGGAGTTGAATATCTTCTCTCGCATGTGCATTGGCAACTTAGGGAGGAAAACAAAGAGCTGACGCTGTTCCACCAGCAAGGAGACAGCAAGGCAACTTGAAGCCTTTCTCCTGTCCCTGCATGGCCTGGCACACAGTCCCCAGCCTGTCTGCCTCCAGGGCAGTTCAAACTGCACCACCCTGGTTCATCCAGAGGCCAGAAACTTGCCCCTTCTGACATGGTCATGCCATGTAATTCTTGAGATAAATTTTAAAATTAGAAGAACAGATTTGAAGCCTGACCATTCCTCTGTACCTCTTCTAAGACACCTCCTCCTTCCAAATGGCAGCTAAAATCAGCAACAGAGGGGTTAAACTGTGCTGAGTAATCAGCCAGATAAATCCACCTGGACAGTGTGTTACAGGTTAGAAGCTGATACTGCATAGAGGGGGGGAAGCCCTAAGTACACCAACTACTACACATGCTTGGTTTTGGGAAAACAGCCACTCTAGACTCATAGCCTTCAAGAGCATGTTTCTTTTCCTCCTGTTTCTGGGGAAAGCCAGGCCACCATTACACGGTCACTTTATTTGGTGACATGCAAGATGATGCTGAAAGAAACAGTCCTGCTTGTCCCCTGTGAAAGCAGAGCTACCTGAACACCCCCTCGGAGCAGTGATGTGGCTTAGCTATGCTTGTACAATGCTTGGCTATTCTCTGCTACCTTGCTCTAAAAAGAAAAGAAAAATCCAACAAAAACCAAAACCAAACAAACAAAAAACCAAAACAAAAAACCAAAACAAAAAAACCCAAACCAAACAAAAAAACCCAGTAAATTTGCATCAGTGTGTGGCACTGGGGATGTTGGCACACAAACAAGATGATCACATCCCTCACATGAGCCAGACCTACATTATCTGCATCACTCAGTGGCGTGAAAACTGGCTGCTTTAAGGGCTACAAACCTGAATTTTGTACTCGACTCAGAGATCTCAGCTAAACTGCAGGCAGCGAGTCACAGATGTCAGGCTGCATAACTCAGAGAAACTGTGTATTTGAGGGCAAAGAAGGATTTTAACTCCATGACTTATGGGTGCAGGAATGTTAAAAAGGCCCCCAGTGAGTTCCTGACCAGCATGACAGTGATGCAGCCAGACATTTAAATTGAATGCAGCTTATCCAATACTTACAGAAACAACGTAATTTATTGCATTGCCGTTACCCCATGCATGGTCTGTATAATTTATTATATAAATGTATTTTCTCCAACACATTTTTAATATTCAGTCTGGCTTTGTTAAAAAAAAAGTAATCTGGCAATCTGTCACAAGTAAGATTTGATGCTGTTTTTCAGTACCATTTTGTAGACCGAACAGCTAGAATTAATTGAGAGAAACTAAGGGCAAACACAGAGTCCAATGCTGAAATGTAATAGCTATGTTTTTCACCAGACCTACTTAATATATTTCTAACTAGCTCAATAATAAATATAAGTATGCATGCAAAGATGTTAGCTATAATAAATTGATACAAAAGCTAAAGATCAAAGTTGTGTCAAAATATCTCAGAGTAATACTGTTATTGCAACTCATTATATTGATGCAAACTTTTTAAAAACAGAGTATAAAGAAAAAGACTTTATTCAGACTCATTTGCCAGCCATTTTAAACTAAGATAATTAATGCCAAATTCAGTCTCAAGCTTAGTTTCCTAACGTACAAAGAACTTCACACATGGATTGGTAAAGGGAAAAAACAATCGGGATGTAATCTGTGGGGCCCACTGGCAGTTAGTTCATAGTTTTGTTTTCAAGTCAAGATGAACGTGTTTTAAGAATATACAAGGAATTAGCAGAATCCAAGATGTGATATATTTGCACTATGTTTAAAAAATGCTTTTCCTCCCTGTTTTTCTTTTTCAGTTCAGTTTTGCTGCCCCTTATCTCCTGCCTTGGAAACAGGAACTGCCCCAGCCCTGGCACTCCAAAGAGGTGCAAATTCACACAGTGCTGCTGCCTGCTGCAGACATGCAGCATAGAGAAGATCCCTTAGGAAGAATTAAATCCCAGGAATACAATAAAACAATAGCTCCACTGCAGGGATTCAAATTGGGCTTTTAGAAACAAGGGGCCTAGGCAAAAGGTTCTTTAAAAAAAAAATAGCAGGGAAAAAACCAGATTATCAGTACTGTAAGGACTGCTTGACCTCTGAGGTTTGAAGATAGTTTCAGAAAGCAGAGAAGCATTATGCAGATTATCTTCAAAAAATTGCTCTGCTGGTTAAAAATACAAAATTGATTACTGCACAGCTCCAGGGCGTTAGGTCTGGAAAATAAACAAGCCTCTTGAAAGAGCCCGATCAATTTATGCAAACACATATAAACTCATTTGATGATTTAATTCTTTGGACTGAAAGCCCAGAGAAGAGCCTCCCACACCTTCCCAGGGTACATCACCTTGCAGGGCAAGGTGATTCCTCACTTGTCCATGGCGTGCTTAGAGTCGTCACTACTGTTGGTAGTGGGATGATGGAAAATGTCTCACTGTACTGCAGCTTCCACTGATGGAGTTGCAAATACTGCTTTTCTTATCACAAAGTAGATACCAGGCACCTAGGTGCCTTCTGCAACATCGCAGACTGCAGTATTTTAGAAGAAAAAGTTAAAATGCTACTGTACAATAACCAGTTTGGTTCCGAGCCTCCTCTACCCCTTCTGTTTTCCAAGACGTTTCTTTCCATCCCTTACAGATCTGCATATCTGGCTTGCTCCTTCTCCCTGCCCAATACTACACGTGTACACAATTCCCATGACTGCAAGCTCTGGGAATTTCTCTCGCAGGCTTCCAGCAAGTGACTCCAGTGCCCAGGGCATACTCCCACCCTCTGCAAGCGGTGGGCCCCCTGTGCTCTCCCTGACTGTACAGCCTGCTCCACCAGCCACCTTCTCCCACACTTCCTCTCCTCCCCACAACTTCGTTCAGCTCCTCCACTCTGTTCCCCTCAGCCTTGTGCAGCCCTTGCAATCAGCAGAAGCAGGAGCTGGCACATTCATCGTGCTTGGCATCCCCTTTGTATAAGCACTGCCCAGGGCAGGTTGCATATCCCACCTTGCTTTTGCAACAACACAGTTCTCACCCATCTACAGATTTATCTGCATGGTTCCCTCCTCCAGAAAGGGAAAGGTGGAGGAAGACATGGCAGCATGAAAGGACTTAGCTGGCATTGCTGAGTATGGCAGAAAAAGAAAATGAACACAGATGTGAGTTGCTCCTTCTCAGTCCCACAGAAGTTTGCTGCTCCAAGCTCTTGCACCTCTACACCCCATCACTCAGACCCATTCCCCCTGGATGCTGCAGGGCTGCGCTGCTTTCACCTCCTTCTATCTTCCATTTACTTTCTCCATCCTCCCATTCCAGCAACCATAAGGGAGCAGGAGTGATGCACTTACCAAATTCTGAGCTCCAGGCCAGGCAAGAGACCCTTCCACCTCTGCCCAGTTGCACTGCCACCAGCTTTCTGCATCCTTCACCTGAAGGAGATGTATTTTGCAGCACCCCTTTAAAGGGTGGTAGTTACGTCTTCAACAGTTTCAAAAAGTGAATAGCCTCAGGATGGGGTGGAAGCCCAGGAGCCAGAAAGGATATCATACAACAGGATCTCCTGTCAGATAAGGACTCAGCTCAAAACAGGTATTTAATGAGAGTTTATTTACAGATCATGTGGCCCCACATGACCAGTCTGAAGAGATACTTGCCTTTCATTTAAAAACCTTATTCCGCGTTCTGGCACAGGAAAGCCAGAATGTTTTACAGTTACCTGAATGTTTCCCAGCCAGGTGCAACTAGAACAAAGACTGGGACACACAGCATTTGGCAACCTTTAAGTGTCCCTAGTGAGGGAAGAGAACTGCAGCCAAGTGAGAAAAACTTTTTTCCTTGTTGTTGGACCTCCTACATACTCGCACATGTGCAGGCCACTGAGAAGGGTGGATGCTTAGATGGACCCATGAGCACCATAAGCCTGTACAGTCACTTGTGATCTTCCCCTAGGTGTGCATCTATAAGACATTTCTGTTGAAGAGCTTTCAAGGAGCTTGAAGGGGAAGCAAAGGCAGTATCTGCCTCTGAAGAACCCAAAGAACATGCAAGCAGCTTCTTTTAATAGCCTTCACAGCACAGACACCTGACAGAGAGACTGTTAGACTGTACTAAGGTGTATCTCTTTTATCAAAAATTATTCAAGAAATGGCAAGAAAGGGGAGATGGTCTGTGAGAAAACATCCACAAAGTTATCACATCATAACCCCTTCAGAAAAGGGTTCTAATTATCCAGGCATTAGCTCTGGGGCTTGTAACGGACAAGAGGACAGAGGTCTTCAAGAGAGCACTGTGTCATTTTTCTCAGTGGTTGATTACTTTCCCTTAAATTGTCAGGAATTTAAAGCTTGCACAGGCCAAACTTTTGTTTTACTTTGCAAAGCGGGAGGCCAAAGGGCAGGAAACAGAAGAACTCTGCATTCACACATACTTGTGTAAAATAGTTACACATTGAGCTCTACCAACCCATTACAGTACTGCAAGAGAAACACACTTATTCCAAGAGCTGTAATTATGGTTCAAAATGCAAAATGGACAGCCTGTTTATGGAGCATCTTTTGAAACACCACCCCAAGTGTTCTGAGAAGACTCCTTTAAGGCCCTAATTTTAAACCAAAAAGCACAAGAGTCCACTTCCCTCAGGTTCTGGGCTGCCTGCAGCCTCTGAATATACTCTTCCACTTTCTCTTTCCCACCAAGAACAAAACACTTCCCCTGCTGTGCCCATTTGCTGCCTCCTGGCTGAGCAGGCTGCTGCAAAGGATCTTTGCCTCTGAGGCTGTCAGAAGACGATCTGTAATGAGCTCTGCACACTGCCACTCTCGCAGGCAGAGCGGGTTAGTCAGAAAGCACAGTTTGAGCAGCACTTGCTGCACAGATCTTCAATAGAATGTGTAAGAAAGTGGATATGTAACAGTGAACCCAACTTCCAGCTCTGCAGTTCATCTGCAGTTACTCTTCTCCGCAGTTTCATCTAACATGGGCTTGGCAGCTGTCAAGGGAAAAAACAGTCCTTTTCAGAAGGCTACTCAGTACGTGTAACCTTCAAACTCTCCTCTGTGCATCCCAAACAATTGCACACAGGCAGTGAGAGAGGATGCTCTTGCAACTGCAGAACAATCCCTCTGTGTTGTTGCTTTCAGCTCCTCCATAGGAGGAGGCAACACTGTTCTCTGCAGAAGCTTTTAACTGCTAAAGCGGCTGCTTCCGTTTCCCAGGAAAGGCTGGGTGGGACAAAGACCTCATATACGAGAGGCCAAAGGACCTCACACCAGCAGGAGGGGGAGTTTTCTGCCTTCCCTGCGCTGTTTCCTTTGTCCTGCATTCCTCCTTCAGTACAGGGGACAGAGCCTTTGTCCAAGGCTGGGCTGACCATGTGCAGCTATCTCCCCTGCTTCCTTATCCCAAGGTTAAGAGATATTCTTCCTCACAGAGCTTGCTGGTCTCCAACATGTGGGCTCCTCCTCCCTCTCCTGCAGTGGGGAGGCTCTGGGTAGGATGGAGAAAAGGCTTCCTGCAGAGAGCTCGGCTCCCCTCCACTTTGGGCGGAAAACATCAGCCAGATCAGTCGTGATCTTGAACTGCAGCCACTTAGGATAAACACCTGCTAGGGGCCAGCATCCAGGCGTCCCTGGGCGTGGGGCCTGCTGGCTGTCCCTCTGCCACTTGGGCTGCTGCAGCAGCCCTGCACAGAGATGCGTCACACAGCTTCCTCCAGGTCTCTGCGCCAGCTTCTCTCCCTCTCCCAGTAGCAGCCCACGTGCAATATGAAGGCTAAATCCACTTGTGCATTTCTAAGTATAAACACGTATCAAAGTCACAAGTCTTGGTGCTCTGTCCATCCCTGACCCTTTGGGAGCAGCACCAGGGCACATGGACTGATGCAAAACACAGAGAGAAGACGAATTTCCCACCCCCCTTTCTTTTTCCCTTTTTCTTTTTTTAAATAAACCAACTGAATGAACTGTACTGAACAGCTGAAAAACAACAAGCCAAGTTCAGTTCCCAGGCAGGAACAGGACATGAGTTGACAGAATTAAAAGGGACAGCATCAGTTGAAATCTCGCCAACTCAAACTGGGTCTAAACCTATTTTATCTAAATTGCAGTAGCAGCTACAAACAAGCCTTCTCTTTCAAGCAGCACTGAGATCCCTCACTTGCCTGGAAATACTATGTAATCAGTAAAGCAGTCTAGGGGAAGACAGCTTTCCTTCTATTTCAACAAAGTCTTTTATAAGCAACAAAGGCTTTCTGTGCCTCTGCTCCTGGCACAAAGTCTCTCCATGCCTTAGTGTGAACCTATCCTTTGGGGCTGGAGAAGGTCAGAGACCTGTTCCCAGCCAAGAACTAGAAGTTGGAAAGACAACAGTGGCTTCCACAGCAAGGCACAGGAAGTAACCAGCCTGACCCATGAGTCCAGACAAACTGCAGGAGAGGAAAAAAGCCCAAACTGTGCAAGATTAGGGAGGTAGAGAAGAAAAGGCTTTAATTTGTTATATAACTAGCTTAATGACAACATAAGACATAGACTTTTCATCCTCCAAGTAAAATGAGAGTACAGGTGTCCTTGGAAACTCCTGGGTTTCCAGTCATGTTTTCCTACTGCTGCACTCCTGACTAGGAGGAGCCTCATGCCCAGCCCTGCTTCACAACACCAGTGCTAATGAAGCAAAAGGCAACGTCACTCAGCAGTGGTGCTGGTCCCTTCCTCTCATGTTCCTGAGAAATCATCCTGCACTTTTCAAACCTGGCCAGAGGGCTGCAGGGGCTTTTCTATACCGCAGCTGAATTAAATGTGTGGGGAAGAGATTCTCTAGTGCTGCCCAAGGTCCCAGCAAGTCACAAACAAAGGCCAGAAAGATGCTACTCACTAAAAAAGCATGACAATCAGCAAAAATAATGGCCAGCTTATCCCATCAGTGGCTGATGAAGTGACAGTCCTCCAAGGCAAAGGGCAGGACTGAGCCTGGCACTGGGGTGCCTCCAGTATTGCAAAGAGGCAACACCCTTCCTATTGTGAACAGGAAGAGAAGTGAAGTCAACATAATCGGACAAAATCTAAGGCCATGCAATTCCATTTATGCTGCCAGGAAGAACGGGCACACCACCCACGTGGTGGCATTCACAGCTGTGTCCCTGCTTTATGCCCTCTCCCAGTTTACCACCCACACCTGAAACCACTCTGATCAAGAGAGGACTCACAGATAGGAAGGACAGGCCACCAGCTGCGTGCTGGTTCACAGCTTGGGAAGCCTCAGCCATGGCCAAGGCCACTGCAAAGCTGCTGTCTAAGGACTGGCAAGCCTGTGCCTCAGCACCCACCCACAAGACAGAGCTGGGGGTATCCCTCCCTCACAAGTGAGGATAAAAGCATCAGACTCTGGAGGTCCCAAAAATTACATTCATACAAACTGACAAATAATATTAAGCTTTGCAAGCCTGAAGAGGGGACCTGCATTAATTTAACCAAGGGAACCCAGATCTACAGCAAGGAGTAAAAAGGGCCAGGTCTATCTGCAATCAGCACTTTGCTGCAATGCCTTTCAAGACAATTTACAAGAGTTACATCTGGCAATTCCGTCATCAACAACTTCAGCGTTGCCATCCAGCTCCAGAGGAAGCCAGCTACAGGTTAGAGACCAAAGCATGAGCTTGACAGCTGCCTGTCGTGCCCAGCTCATCAGCCAACCACTCTGCACACCAGCAACCAGTTTGTTTTATCAGCCAGAGCATCATTTGGTACCACTCACAGCACGTATGTCCCAGCTGGAAGCTAGGGGATGTGACAAGGCTGGCTTAGGAGATGGGGGGGAGGGATGGGAAGTACTGGGGAGGTGAGCTCACAGGCAGCAGTATGGGGAGAAGGGGATTTATTGCAGCAGTGCAGGACACAGTGCACAAAAACGCAAAGGACCAGGCTCGATTTGAGCTGCTGCTCACAGAACAGCTTGTTTTATGGGAAACATCTAAGAGGAATTAGGCTAAAACCCAACCAATTTCTCATGGACCGCTGAATAACTATCAGATGATGAGAGCTTTTGGCCATGACAAACTTGGGTTAAATTGGAACCAGTGACTTAATGTTTCCATACCCCTTTGCAGAATAAAGGCACGCAGCCCCTGCACACTTGGTTGAGTCCTGTTCACCTACAGCAATTTACTGTGCTACAATTTCAGCATTCACGCAGCAGAGTTCACTGCATAACAGGTTCTGTTGAACTGAAATTGATGTTGATTTATACTTCTTTGTAGAGCTAAAAAATGCAGTAATCTCCACACAATTTTAATCTAAAATCCTGGAAGACTAGAGAGGAGCCAGGGCCAGCTCTACACTGGAAACGGGTCAATATTACAAACAGATGATAAAAAAAAAAAAATATATACATATTTTACAGAGCCATAGCAACCAGAAGAGACTAATAAATCGGCCTGGGGTTGGAAAAGAAAAGATAAGGGTACAGTCAGGGAAAAATGTATATGAATTACTGGCAGATTTTATTTGGCTTTAGTCATCCTCCTGGGAAGAAATAAACAGCTTTACAAACAAGCCAGAGAAGCTTCATTTGTATTCAAGGAAGCAAGGAGTTTGTTTTAGGTTTAGAGTTTGGTTGCTTGTTTTGTTTTTTTCCTTTTTACACACAGAAATTGGCCTGTGTCAAGAATGTTTGAAAACATGTTGGCAAGCAAAGAGTCACTGAGGCTACTACACCAAAGCTTTCTGGACCCCAGGAGATGTGAAGATGAGGCCTGGTGGTTATGGCAGGACAGCAGGTGCCAAGGTATCTGCTGGCTAATGGCTGCAGGTCTGTGACCCCCATCAGATCCCCTAATCTCACTAAGCCCCACTTCCAGTGTAAAAGTTACAGTGCCTGCAACTCGATTCAGTTGAAAACTGCTGAAGAAGAGTGCATCTATACCTGCAGCCTTTACAACTTCCATAATCACCCTTGTTTAAACAAAGGGTGAAACTGCAGCATAGAGAGATGGCATAATGGCCCCAAACTGATGTACTGGGACATCATGCACGTGGCAGGAACTGTGTGTGTGTCCTTCCTTAAACTAGAGACAAGCTGTCATAAAATAATTTCTACCTGAAGAAAGTATGACATGCCAGAAATTACAAAGGAAGGCTACATGTACCTCCTTTTGGGCTTGCTTTTCAGCCTGGCTGCCAAAGGCTTGTGCAGCTGTACTGCCTTGGGCACTTCCATGCAGCAGAACCATCCTCCTTTCCAGGGGAGACTTTGGGAAATTGGGCCATGGACTTGAATCAGGACAGAGGACAGAAGCTCACAGATACTAAGTTCCTACAGGTTTCACAGAAATAACAGATATATTTCCTATCTTATCCTCTGAAAAGGGGATTCCTCACCATGACAGTGCAGAGGTGTTTGTGGGGAAAAAAACCACAAACCAAACCAGCTATGGTTAGTTTGGTCGTTGTTTTGACATGTTGTTATCAACATGTATAACTTGTTACGTACCTACTGGAATTGGTTCTGTCCAATCCACTTTTCAGAAGTAATAAGTTTTCTACAGAATAGTTCATATAAGCTGCTTCTGAAGTACTCAGCTGAAACCTACATTAAATTGCCACTGAAAAATTGCACCTTGCATCATTCCTTTCTTTGCCTGCACATTTTGTTATCACTGTTTTGCAGCACCCAAGATGCAAACAGCTTCCTACTACTGACTAGTCAAAGGCCAAATATTAAAATTCAACTTTTCAATTAGTTGAGACATCAAACTCACATTTAAATATCTTTCAGTGCACTAGTCATCAGGAGACTATGAGAAAAGATAAATTACGTATTTATGGAATAAAAAAAAATTACATTTAGAACACCTGAAAAGAACACTTAGTCACTCAAGACATATTTATAATATAAACGAGACTAAGAAGGCTCCTACTCTGTCCTTGCCTGAAGGAAGGATCAACTCTGCCTGACAAATATCCATGAAGAACAGTTTGACTTGTTGCAAAGATATGCAGCAATAGGGAATCTGCCACTATCCAAATGCATCACTACCCTTGCCATTTGAAAGTTTTCCTAATGACAAACCCTAAGCCTATTTTACAGAAATTTTAGTAGTTAAATTACAGAATTTTTAGTCTCTCCTATCCCCAGTAGGCTCATGAAAAATGTATTTATTAATTTATTCCTTACAGCAACCTTTTGCATATTTGAAGACTGTTCTCACATCTTCCATCTTCTCCTCCCTAGACTAAACAAATGCAACACTTTTGATCGTTCCTTCACAGGTCATATTTTCTGGACCTCTAGATCATTCTTACTGCTCTCCTCCAGTCTCCCTCCAACTGGGATGCATCTGACTTGAAGTTTTTTGCCCAAAAGGAAATACAATGCTCTCCCCTCTCCCTTGCAGTGTAGGACGCATTCATATGCAATACACAGAACACTTCTATTTATACATCAGAATAATTTCACTTCTACCTCTCAGCGTGAAGAGCGTGTTGGTTTAGGTATAGCTCATTGGTGATAGTAACTCCAAACAGTTTCCTTCTCCTTTCAGAACTGCTGCTTTCCCCCAAATGACTGCACTGGATTATTCCTGTGTCAGGCCAGGACCTTGCACCTGTTGTGCCTCCCTGCCCTTACTGCACACCAGCACTTCCCAGCTCTACCCATCTTTTGTGGTTGATGACTACACATTGACAATTACTCAGAGTCTAAATATCCAACCAGTACTGCAGCCCTCTTCCTTACCTTTTACCAAGATCTCATTTCCTCAGCTCATTCACACACTTGTTGAGACAATGTAAAAAGTCTAAGTAGTATCAAAGTAACCAACATTCACAGCTTCCCATGGTACCTATTACTTAGTTTCTTTCTTCTGATTCATTGTTGATAAATCCATGCTGGAACATCCATTATTCTGTGGACGCCTTCTGGATGGTTTGTTTCTCTTAGCAGTTTCTCAAGACCTGAAATCTCATTGACCAATTAGAAGCTTTTTTTTTCCCCCCCATTTTGGGAGTTTGTTTTGGTTTGGATACAGGTTTTTTAATCAGATGTGAAGAACAGCATTTGCCGGTTTTCCAGTCTCCTGTGATGCTGCCTGGCTCCCCTAAACCAGCAGGAGCTCAGCCTGCTCATGCTGATAGGTTCTGGGGTAAATGTGATCAAGCTCAGCCAACCTGCAAACTTCTAATTCATGGACATCCTCTTAATACTTCTGGCTCATTCCCCACTACAACTTGTGCACTGTGGAGAATAACCATGACATATGCCACATCATTATCTTTAGGCTCTATGCATGATGAGTTTTCATGACAATTTTTCAAAACCTGTACCTGACAGCTGCAGCTGTTTTCTTTCAGGCTAAAAAATATGGAAGCAGCAAGAGCTCATACACACATGTACTTGTTTCCAGGCTACATCAATATATTGCCTTCATGACACATATCAGGCAGACCCTTGAAAATAACCTAAATTTACCTCAGAAAGAAAAAAAAATGCAGATTTTAATTTCAGGAAAACACAAACCATAGTCTCTCTGTAGTGATCAAGGGCCATAATACTGCAGTACATAAAGAGTTAACAATTGTAGTAAGCTCTGGATAAGCTTTCTGTAGGAAGAGCGTTTCTTCTTTTTCATTTGAATTGAGGTATAAATTTGTTCTACCATGAGATATTGGCAGTAGACCCACGAACCATGACAAGCTAAGGTCATGGAATTGTGCAAAGTTTCATTTTCAAGGTTTGAAGGTTTGGGGTTTTTTTAAAACTAACAGAGTTGGAATTTGTGGTCACGGTCAAACAGTGATAAAATTAAGAACAGATAAAGCCACAAATAAAACTTTTTGAGACTTGAAAGCTTGATTTTGTTGAAGGAGGGTAAGTACTGCCCTTTAATCAAAAGCACCAAAAGCTTGTTACAGTGAACAGAGAAGCCAAGGCTGAAAGAAGTCTGAAATTCAATGCAGAAGATTGCTTTTCTAAAGCACTGCCACAGTGCAGAACAGCGAGAGAAACAAAGGAACGCAACATTCATTTGCCTAGAAGTGTTTGTTAAAAAAATACATCACTTGCAATGAGACATGCTTTGCAACTGCAATACACAGGAATAATATTTAGGACAGCAGTAGCTGCTAGGTGAATATTCAACTCAGTCGTCACCGCCTGAAAATGCTCAGGCTCAGCAGGAGTATAACTACACCTTACTCTCCCCCCAGCTTCAACTGGACTCAGCAGAGCACCTCTATGATATCTAAAAAGTTGGCTTTTATCAAGAGATAAGAATTTAGCTCTTAGTACAGCTTTCAGAGTAAACAGTCTTCTGACATGTGAAAGTGCTTGGAGCCTATCCAAAAAGTTTCTGCCGGTTTTATTCTTTTTCTTGCTTCTTGCTCAAGGTGGATTCATAAGCTTTACTTAAGTTGTTTTGGCTCATCAAATGTTTTTAAGGCTACTTTGGAGTATTAAAGAGACACCACAGATTTTTTTTTTTTTTTTAACAACTGAAGAGGACATCACTAAGGTACCTACACCAGAGTTAAACAACTCTTATCAGTGTTCCATTTGACAAATGCTCCGAGCACTACAGTCAGAAAGAATTTGAGCAAAAAGAAACCTTTCATCATGTAAAACAATGCTGTCATGCCACAGCCTCATGCCCAATAGGCTTCAGAAAAACCAACCCTTCAAATACTTCACAGTTTTAAAGTTTCAACATCTGAACAAAGAAGTCCTGGAAAAAAACAAGAAAAAAAGACAACGGCAGAAGCTCACTTGGCTCTGCAGAGCGAGAATGTCAAACTGGGGGAAAAAACTCTACTAGGTAGAAAGGAAAGTAACACTGCTGAGGACTGGGTGCCTGATTACCCAGGAGTGACACAAGGGAAAACATGGGAACTGCTCTGGACACTGCCATCCTGAGAGAGGACAGCTCAAGGGAGTAAAACAAAACAAAGCAGGACACGTCAGATGTAGCAGAAGTACTGGGGACTCTGCAGAGCAATGGAGTGAGAGATCTTTGACTAAATTAGAAAACTACTGCATCTAGCTGTGGTCAACTGGCATTGCCCTGAAAGATCAAGAAGAAACTTGATAAAGTAGGCCCCATTACAAGTCTTACTTCTAAATGCATCATCTTGTCAGGATTAACGTGATGTCTATTATTAACCAGACGATTTTAGCCTGAGAAAATTCTTTTCTAATAGAGACATGTGATAATCAAATTTGTACTACAATAAAACTCGAGCTTGTTCACTTGTTGCAACAACATACAGATTCCTTTTATACAAGGCAAGGAATGGTTGGTAACAGTCAGTGGCAGCACAGAGCTGCTTGCTGAAGGGCATAAAGCAGTATAGAAAAAAACGCCCCAAATCCAACACTTCTGTAATATTTTAAGGAGCCTTTGAAGGTCTCTCGTTGAGCCTCCCTATTTGAAGTGGAGCCATCACCAATGCTAGATCGGGGCCAACTTAGCTTTGTTAAGTCCTGAACCTTTCCAGGAATGGAGTTCCAGCACCTCTCTTACAAACAATTCCCTGTCCTTTGCCACTCTCCTTGTGAGCAAGTTTTCCTTGAAGCTTTTCCAGGGCCTCCCATACTGCAATTCAGAGCTGTAGCCCTTTGATGTACTATCTAGGGCTTGACCCCACAATCTTGTAACTACCCTCCCTTCAGCTGTAGGCTCCAGTTAGATCACCCTGCACATTCTCTTCCCAGGCTAAACTGGCCCTGCTCCCTCCAGCTCTCCTCATGGTTCACATGCCCTAGAACTCTGACCACCTTGAACACTCGCCAGTTTTTCAGTATCTCTTAAAGGCCCAAAATAGGACACAGTATTTTAAGCAAGGCCTTCCCAGTGCCATGCCAAAGAGGTAATAACTTCCCTCTATCTTCTGCTCATGCTTTTCCTAAGGTAACCCAGCACGTGATTTGTCCATTCTATGATGAGCATGGTGTTGGCTCACACCCAATTTCACAGTCAAAGAAAGAAGTCAATTTATGATTCGTACACTGTTGTTTTTCATAAGGCAAAATGACAACTAAACACCCAGAGGCTAGAATCCATTACCATGAGTTTGAGCAGTGCCTTTAAAGAGTCATGGTGGATATAAACCAAAAACCAGAATGGATAAGCAGAAGATAATACTGGAGGGTGGTTCATGCCAGATTGATATGCATAGGCACAACCACTCTTTTCATTCTAAAACCGTTCTTTGGCTTTGAGGTCAAGAAGATGGGACTGCATTATTGCAGGAAACAAACAAGGGAAGTCTCTGCCCTGACTGCCAGCTTAGTCACCAAGAAGTTTGCCCTAAAGTACCCTACCAAATCCCATTTCACTCTGCAGACCTCCTCTCACCCATGAAAAGAGAGTGACCACACAAAGACAATTCCCAAGACTTGACTGGGTGCCGATGAGACAAGTGTCACACCCTGTAACAGATGTGGCCCAGCAGAACCAGAGCAGGAAAAAGCGAGGCCGTGTATTTAACCCTGTGGTACCTGACTGGAAGACGTATCTGGCCAAGCCTTGCATCAGCTCTGCCGGCCAGGTGGGCGGTGCCGACTCCCCCGTCTCTCTCTTCAGTCGGAACGTCAGCTCAAACCCAAAACCACTTGGTCCATCTGTTCCCGTAAACCTGGAGGGAATGAAAAATAAAAAGATAAAAAGTCACGACACACTTCTTGTAACCAGAGCAGGATTTAAGATTAGGACCATGGAAAAAGGATGAGTGTTCTCCTCACAGAATAGGTTTGTTTGAGAAATTCCCTTTCAGTCTACTCTGGCTCTACTGGCACAATGTGGTGAGATTAGCTGATGTAATACAACTTCAAAGATAACTATCATAGTAGTGTTTTCAATCACAATAGTTCAGCCTTGGAACCATGACTTCTTTCCTGGGACTGGTGGGATTTTCAACAATCTGAATTTGTTTTTAAAACATTATTGTAAGTTTTACACTGATAGCTAAATGGGAACACCAAAAAAAGGGCATAACAGAAAATAATGTTATTCCACCTTTATGAATTCAAATTTCTATGCATTGAGAAGTGGGATACAACTGAGCAGCTTGCAAATTTGAAAGCAAGTCAGAGTCATCCATGTGATTTCTACCACTGTCACTGCATCCATTGCTCATGACTGCTCCACAAAAGCAGGGGAAAAAAGGAAGGATTTATGCTGAGCATAAAAACACCTTACAGAAGCTTTCATAAACCCGTATCATTCTCCAGGTTCAAATCTCTGACACCTGCAGCCACTGCCAAATTCTCTGGGGAAACTTTATGAATGTCTTGGATGCTGGTACCTTGCTGGCACATATGAAAGATACAATGCATCAAGGTTTAATAACACTGTACTACTAAAATCAGTCAAACAGAGCAGTCTGGGAAGTAACCAGAGCACCTTCTATTTGAAAAACACAAAGAGGTAACAACAGCAATTACAATGCAGCAGTACCCCAATGCACAAGTACCCCAGCTTTACAATAAGACAACCATCTGGGATGGAGCGTGTGCAGGAAGTAATCTCAAAATCAGTAATTTTTATCTGCATGTGGCCCCAGGTACGAAAACTGAAAGCTGCAACACAGCATTAAGTTTCTGTACTAACAAATCTGAATATTCCACATAGTTTGCTTTATGCTGAACCCAGCAGTTTTGAGTGAAAGTTTCTTTTTTAAAATGCTAAGGAAAAAAAAATTGAAAAAGTATCTGTGACTGAAAACAATAAAGTATTAGAAGTCATTCTGACATCTGCAATAGAGGAGTAAACAATATAGCAAATATTAGTGTAACAACATACAAGCATGTCCATTTTTATTTCTCTCCACATTATCCTCAACAAAGAATTTGAGAATTAAATACTATGAAAACAATTTCCCTGCAAACAGGGCAGAAAACACATTTCAAATGCTCAACTGGTACATATAAAACTTCTTTTGGGAAAGAAGTATACACTTTTAAGCAACAAGTCAAATCATTCTATTTGGCTCTCAAACAAAGCAAGAGCTTAGTGAATAAGCAGCCAGCCAGGGAGTGGAATCTGGATGTGCAGGGAATCCTGTGTTCTGTAACCACACACGCAGAACTACCTAACTGACTGATACAGGACAGTGACAGCCTCACAAATGCAAAGTTGTACCTTGGACATCCAGCACCCCTATAGTGTTTTATTAGTTTCACATATCAGTCAGTAAAGGAAAAAACAGAAATATTTCTTAAAGGGAGAAACAAAAACGCTTCAAAGTGGATAGTTTTCAAGGACTGATTCCAGGAAAAAGCATAAACCAGAAACTGAAACACATTATGAATGGGTCAGTTTTAAGAAAGATCAAAGTTAACAAAAAGCCTTCAAGCTAATCTTTCACAGTTAAATTTTTTGGAAAGTAAGATGGCTCCCTATTGAATTTCCTCCTTTCAAGGCACGTTCTGAAACAATACAGCTTTACTTTTAATACACAATGAGCTAGAGTTCAGTGGACTTTTTTTAACCTCTTGGATCTCTGCTTCCCAAAAATAACTGTTTAAAGAAGACCACACATGCTTTACATTGATCCATATGAAAGTTACTGAGTAACAGAAGTGTTTAGGTGAGTACCCATCAAATCTAAAGCAACATTTATATTTAGGAGAACATTACTGGTCAGCAACATACCAGTAGTCACAAAGCAGTTAAGCTGACAGGCAATGTTACTTAAGTGAATTTGTTCGTGTGGTAGTGAGACTCTGAAACAGAGAACTACTAAACAGAATAAAAGATAAGGAAACAAGCATTAAGTTACTTCCCTTTTAAGATTTAAAAAGAATCCCCGAAGATTCAAGATGCATCTTCCAAAGAACACTCAGAAAATGCAGCAGCATACAACGTTTATGTTCTCAAATTAACAGTTAAATCTTAGAAGAATTTTATTTGCATCTAAGAGATTTGTATTTGAAGATTACACTTAAAATGTTTTTGAATAGTTAATGAAAATAGTTGCTGAAAACAGAGTTACAGGGAAAATTTAAAAACATGCAATTCACCTGCACTGTGCAGCTGTTCTGAGGTAACAGTCTATAAAGTGAAAGTCTTTGATCTGTTTAATTTTAGGTTGGTAATCTGGTTTTGAGGAAATTGTGACACATGTGGCTTTAAAAACTTGTGATTACTTTGGAAGTACTTTATGCTTAGACAGGTCTTTAATAGAAAGAAATATTAACATTCAGAATGTAATTAGCATAGTAATTTTGTTAGTATTTTTGCCAAAGGTTTTGCTTTTATTCTTAAAAAAAGTCTTGTATTTGAAGGTAAATTCAACGTAGTTTCAACAGCTGCCATGAAATTTCTCTCACTGAACAATGGACCATAACCCATGATCAGAGCTCCTGGGTGAGCTTTGGGGGATGTACCTGAGAACGGAGGCAGACATTAGTTTCAGGAGATACACAGACCTATAACCTTCCTGTTTGCTTCTGACCCTCGGTCTAAGGAAAATCACAGAGAAGTATCCAGTAGCCAAGTTATGCAGCTTGGCTTCTCTTATGGAGATCCATCTTACTACAGGTGCTTACACTGGCCCCAACTTCAACGTTTGTGATGATAAGGATGCATCAGTCTGCTGGTGGAGAGGCAAGTAGCATGGGAAATGATTTTTCCCAGTTAGAAACCCAAGATCTCCACATACATGTGCCAATGGGAGACAGAGCAAATGGCTTAGCATCTCTCACAAGGACAGAGAGACTCCTCTCTTGTATTCCATGTGGAAACACTGGGTTCTCATGGCAGTCTCCTCCTTGGAGAGTATGTCTCCACTGCTTAAGGATTATCTTAGGAGGATGACAAGAAGCTGGACAAAAAATCCACTACACCTTGCAGGTTTGCAGATGTTCAAACTTGTGCTTCTTTCTGTAAGTCCCAGATTTCCCCCAAACTTCTGGAAAACTTCTAGAAAATCAACTACCTTCATCCAGCCACAGTCAATGAACAAGCTAAAATCCCCAAATAGTAATTACAGAAGAGAAAGGCCGAACAAGCCACATGTCCACAAAAAAACTGGGTGGGAAGGGTAACAATAACACACAGATGGAAGAAATCTTGCTAAAGCACGTGGAAACCATGACCTCTTCCACGGACCTCCCCATGTTCTCTGCTACCTGTACCTGCACCAGCCTGCTCCCTTTCCAGTGGGCAGCAAAGCATTCCCAACAGGTCAGCCTGACACAACTCCTGTGCCAGCTGCAGAGGCAACACACTTTGATTAGAGACTGTGATCTACAGAAACAAGATTCTGGCACTATTTGGGGCTGGTTTCTCTGAGAGCTAGGGAGGTGAGGACTGAGATGGTAGGTTTGGTGTGGGTTTTTCTGGTCATGGTTAGGTTGGTTGGGTGTTCTTGTTGGTTTTTTTTGTTTGGGTTTTTTGTTTGGTTTTGGGTTTTGGTGGTGGGATTTTTTGGGGGGTTTTTTCAGGAGTGGTGGTAGTGGTTTAAATCTGAAGGTAACCAATTCAAACTACAGCCAATTTAGAACAAAGACTTCAGAGTTTAGTTCAGCATCTCAGCACTGAGGTGCTTTACAGGTCATCAGCCAAACCCTTGCAATGCAGCAGTCCAAAAGCGCCTCAGCTTTGATCATCTCAGACGATGATCTGAGATGGAACGTGTGCAGGAAGGAAACCTCAGCATTAGTATTTTGTATCCATGCATGGCCCCAGCTACACAAACTGAAAGCTGCAGTACAGCATTAAGTTTCTGTACTAACAGATCTGAATATTTCACATAGTTTGTTTTACGCCTTGGTTCTGGTGAACCCTGGAGTTTTGAGTGGAAGTTTCTTGTAAACACTTCTAAAACNGGGGGGGTGGGGGGGGGCAAATCCATATTTTGCCCCAAAACTAAAGATGCTAAGTATAAAGAGTCAGCATGGACCATATTGTGCCCACCACTGTTTTGCCCCCTCCAACACTAGGGCACATCACCTTTTTAGCCAACCCAATTGCAAAGCAACCAGCTAAGTTTTCACAAAAATAAACACTGATGGAGGAATTCTTGGCTTGCTGCATGCTCACTGGCACACATCAGATAGTTTTATATTATGACTACAGCAGTAATAGAAGGCTCTGGTATCTGCCAAGTCAAATCCAACCCCATATTTAATATTAAAACCTTATTTTGTCAAAAGAACAAAAATAAACCTTCCAAAAGCCAAGGTCATACATTACATGCCATTCTTTGGGTTAAAACTCCCTTTATCTGTTCAGCAAATCAGCTCAGCAGAACAAACCACACTGCAGCACTGCGCATATGTTGGAAGAGCCTGGTTTGTTCCTTTAATGAGGTAAGAGTTTCACTGATCATGATATTTAGTTCCAGCAAAAGAATCCAAAGAAATAGAGGCCCCTTTATTTACAGAGCTGTGCAACCGGGCCCCCCCGAGCCCCCCACCACCCCACGCTTTGCCAGGCCCTCTCCTGAAGCCACACACAGAGAACTGAAAAGCTGCTCCCCTCTGCAGTAGAGTACCCAGGGCGTTTTTCACATCAAATAACCCAGCTTAAGAGGATCAAAAGCCAAAGTAGCCCTTTGCTTTAAAAGCAGCTCTGAAAACCAGAGGCTTTTCAGTTTAAATCAAAGCTATTTGCCAAAGCATTTTCATTCTCACTTTTGCAAGGAAGGAGAGAAGGTTTGCTTCACTGCAGTGCAAATGGCAGTATTTCTGCAATTCTGCTTTTGAAAGCTACACAGCTGTGTACAAGGAGCAGAGTGTACTAGGTGTTTATTTTTTGAGAGTTTAAGAGTATGTGCATATAAATACATTAGGTGAACCAATCCCTGGAAAATGGAGTTTACATAGGGAAATCACTATGATTATTTCAGCCTGGGAACAACAAGAAAGCCCTTTCAGGCTGTTTGGGGAGAGTTAGGACTGCACTTTCAGAAGTCACAGCTGCACTCCCAATAGCTTTAGGGAGATAAACCGAGTCTCTTTTGGAAAGCAAGGTCGCAGTACCCTGGAATGACTTATCTCAGACTCAGTTTTCAGCTCCTTCACCACTACTTTTGTGAAGCCACTTAAGATGCCTTTTACTTCAACTCCTTAATTGCATCTTTCCATATCTTCTACAAAGACAGTTGCCTGTTCTGCTGCTGGTGAGCTACTCTGATACCATTTTGAAGGCTGCAGAAATACAGTATCATTACATTTCTAAACCTGACATCAGGAAGAGCTGCCGTTATTTGCACCAGTAGCAATTTTAATTATACCCACAATCCCCATCCCACCCACCAAAAAAAACCCCAACACAGTAATTGCCAATCCATAGCTTTCAGTACTCCAGATCAGCCTCTCAGAACCTTTTAGAAGTTTGAGAAGCTGGTCAAAGTGACAGGCAGTATCCACCACTCTGTCTGATGAGACCAAAGCACTTCAGAGTCCAACCCTCAGTAGTGTTTTAGGGCTGCAGAGCCAATACCCGTCCCAGCAGATTTTTCTATTAGGTAGCAAAGAGACTATTATTAGCAACACAGAGGACTGGTGTCACAAAAAGCATCAGGGTACCCAGTGATTGACTTCGCAGGTCCTCCCTCAGAATCACTTGAATCACCTGAGATGTGAATCACTTCCCTTTCACTGCCCACTAGCAAGCAATACAAAGGGTGGTCTCCTGTCCAAAACCAAAGGAGAAGCCTTCAGCAGCCACTGAGCTAAACACTTCAGTGTCTCCATCTCCTGGGAGGGACATCAGGCAAGAGCTGATGTGCCTCAAACAAGCTTATGCACAGTCAGTCTTCTGAATTCAAGCTCCAGGTGCATTGCACAATTTCTACCCACCATAAGCAAGTGACTCTCAGATTCCAGAGCTGCAGGGGAAAAAAAATGAAAAGAAAAAGAAAAAAAGGGACCCTACCTAGTGCTTCCAGCATCTTGCCTAACAGGAAGCGGTTGTTTTTAGTGCAGCTGTCAAACAGCATAAAACTCTCATCTGAGAACCCTGACGGCATGCTGGGAGACTCCTGTGAAGCAATTTCATAAGAAAATAGGCACAGCCACCCCTTTACATAAAAGGTTTAAAAAGCATCCAGAAGAGTGATTTCAGCCAAAACCTACCTGCTTACTCACATATTCTCCTGGATTGTTTTCTGACACTTAAAAAAGTATTCATTCGCATAAAAACATTTGAGAGAAGCAGGGGGTGGTTATCTGGATGTCAGATGGTTATCTCTTCAGAGCGCTCAGCCGGAAATTCCATGAGCTCCTGCCACCCCAAACTTGCACACACAATCTTACTGGACTCCTCCGTAGCTTGATTTTAAAAAAACCTTCATGTATAAGCAGGGCAAATATAAACATAAAACGAACACATGCTCAAAGATTTCTGTTTATGCAAAATCAAGGTTGGAAAGTGAGTGACGTGGTGCTCAGAGATGTCAGTCTACAGCAGCTGCTGCTTAGAGCTTGCTCTTGCAGTATATCATATCAAATGTGTAAGCCATCAACCAAATGGAAAACTCTTCTAGAAAGTTAAACTGTTTCTAGAGATTTATTCCAACATCTAAATCCAAACAGACGCAGAGGCACTCACTCTGCAGTTACTTGGAGGCGCGTTTCTCAGCTTTCTGAAATACTCATGTAGGATCCACTTAGAAAGCTTACATTGAGACAGATCTGAGTAAAATTTGTGAATTGATTTGTGCTGACCAATATCAAAACAGAACTGTGCTTCAATGATCTACCATTCAGTGAGGAAAGAGCTGTTACAGGGCAGAGGGGGAAGAGGAGACAAGGTACAGTTTCACTCACACATTGATTTCACAGATTTTACTATTCAGCTTCTTCAAAACTCAGCCAGTGACAATCTTGTGCCTGAAGCCTGGAGACTCACAGTTTAGTTTTGTTTTTACAAAATTGTCTCTGTAAATAACAAATGTTGATACAACAGATAAGTTGTTTTTTCCTCTAAACCTACAGAGTCAAGTCAACCTTATTCGTAATTCTGCAGACACAACTGTTTTACATAGTGTCACTAGATAGTGATCAAACTTTGGACTAGAATCCAGCGATGCAATCTGGGGAAGTTGGCCCTCTAAGAAAGCATCAACTGGAAACTTCTGGAGCTTTCTTCCAGCCCAAGTGATCTTACAAAACATCATGGCCAAGAACACAGGTATGAACTGCTGCTACTGATACCCTGTATCCAGAACTGTGCTTGCAGGACCCACAGCTGATAATTCACAAACACTTGAGTTAAACTCATTTTGCCTAGAATTACTCAGCTCCTGCCCAGCCACCTGGACACAGCTCCTGAACTGTGCTATCTCCAGCCTAGTATGTTAAAGTAAACCATCAGTTTTTTGGTCATT
The DNA here is from genome assembly GCA_013397115.1 of Edolisoma coerulescens. Lineage (NCBI taxonomy): Eukaryota > Metazoa > Chordata > Aves > Passeriformes > Campephagidae > Edolisoma > Edolisoma coerulescens. Next base: position 159,757 of record VWZW01002807.1, on the reverse strand, counting down.
TTAATGTGCTGGGCTGCAAGTTAAGGCAATCTAGGGGTTGCTTCTTCAAGGCTCTGCCGTCCATGCCATGAAAGCAGTAGCATCTGGAAGAAGGACAGGATTATTCTCAGCTGCTGGGGGTTAATCCCCTTGAGCTCTAGAGGCTTGGAAGCATTATTGTCTCATTTTGGAGAGTGCCAACATACAGTCACACCTGTAGGGATAGTGCTTGTAGTTTAAGGGCAAAAGGCCATATAGGTCCTATCGGTGCCAAAGGGATTGATCAGCCTCATTAGTAACACCAAGTCAGGAGACTTCAGAATACTCTTAAAATACTAAAACAGCACCCAGGTAACCTAAGTTTGAACCTCTTGTGTGCTACAAACTTCTCATCCTCCTCAACAAGTTACTTAGGAATTTGATTCTCAGATGTAAATAATGATTTTTCCCTGCTTCAAAGAGTAACGTGACACACTCATCATATAGGAAATGCTTATATACTCCATCTATCAAGGTCACAAAAGCTGGGAAATTAACTCCACATTCTGCACAGCATGGACAAATACTGAACACGGGAAATGACTAAAACAACAAAATATGAAACAGGAGGTTGCATAGGATATGTCACTCTCTACTCCAGCAAAAGATGTTCACATGAGGGCCGTTTACATTTTATTTTCTCTATTTTATGGTGCATGGATGTAGCTATACCAGTAGGTGACGGTTTACTCTCCCATTACAGTTATAACTAAACTGACAAGACCAAACCATTTCGTCTTCATGATTTCCAAAACAACTTATAAAAATAAATAAATCTATACGTGTAAGCAAGTAACTAGACAATTGACCATGTGTTTCAGCTCAAGGGCTCACATATTTCTCCACAGAGCTACTCGCACCTCATGGCCAGCAGAATCAGTCCCAGCCCAGGTGAGGTGCTGAGAGCAGGTTCTGAACTACCACAACTGGCACCACAAGTGAGGCTGTCCTTCTTGGCAAAGAAAGTGCAAACAGTTTCATTGCAATGGCCTGGGAAGCTGCAGCAGACTTGCATCATCTTAGTGCCCACTGAAAGGATCTGGAAAGAAAAGCTAGGAGTACAGTAAGGATTTACTACTGCATTCACAGAACAAGGCTGAAGGCACTAGTGAAAAAGAAAACTTATCAAGATCTGTAACATTTTACTAAAGCTGCCTATTTATGCTGCACTTCAGAACTACTCATCCTTCAGTTCTACAAGGCCCAGAACAGTGCTCTCATTTGGCCTGAGCTGGAGATGATTCTGCCAGCAAAGCACACAGTCACTGCACAACACAGAGCACTAGAGAAGACAACCTATCATCTGGACATGGATCCACTTCATACTGGAACTGGATCCTTAGCTCTGATAGATGGGGAACAGTAATACATCTCCACAGCTTCACCTAAGGACCCAGCTGCAATCTCACCAGGCAAGAGAACATTAACAAAGGGCTAGTTTGAGCCAGCGCAGCTGGGAAGGGCAGTATTGCTGTGCTTAGTGAGCAGCTGGGAAAAGGGCACCAACTTTCCTTGCAGTGTCTGCTGGCTCCTTCCTAGCTCCTACTGTGGAAAGTTCTGCAGCTGCTGGGAGGAACCTATTCGCATAACAAAAGCGCCTTTCAAAAGCAGTAGGGGAGGGTGGAAAGAATATGAAAAAAAACCTCAAAGCCACTGACAGCTACAATTAGTATTTTTCAGCATTGCCTAAATGTCTCAGGCGAGGATCAGGACTCCAATATGTTACGTAGAACATAAACACTGGTGTCTCCCATTACTTTCCTGCTGGCTAAAGAACATACATTTAGAAAAATCATGCAAGAAGCAACTTTAGGATACCTACGAGCACATTTTTAGGACACTCAAACAATTAAGTTCTCAGCTGTGCAATAAATGAACTTGAGGTATAAAAGGTACTCAGGAGCTTTTAGGAGCCTGAACTCCAACAGCTTACAAGCAGGCTGCAGGCACCCACGTATTGCTGGTTGGCAAAATGCTCAATGTGAACCAGTAAGGTACGACTGCAGCCCAGGAAGTCAACTGTGTCCTGGGCTGCACCACCAGAGGTGAGGCCAGCAGGTCAAGAGAAGTGGTTCTGCTCCTCTACTCTGCTCTTGTGAGATCCCACCTGGACTGCCGCATCCAGCTCTGGGACTCCTGTTCTAAGAATAACATGGATCTGTTGGAGCGAGTCCTGAGGATGGCCATGAAGATGCTCAGAGGACTGGGGGCAGGCCGAGAGAGTTAGGCCCGTTCAGCTTGGAGAAGAGAAGGTTCCAGGGAGACCTTAGAGCACCCTCCAGTACCCAAAGGGCTAGAGAGCTGGAGAAGGACTTTTGACAAGGGCATGTAGTGACAGGACAAGGAGAAATGCCTTTAAACTGACAGAGAGTAGGTTTAGATTAGATATTAGGAAGAAATTCCTTACTGTGAGTGTGGTGAGGCACTGGCACAGGGTTGTCCAGAGGAGCTGTGGATGCCCCATTCCTGGAAGTGTTCCAGGCCAGGTTGGATGGAGCTTTGAACAAGCTGGTCTAGCGGGGATTGGAGCTAGATGATCTTTACGGTCCCTTCCAACCTAAACCTCTCTATGTCTCCACGATCCTGATGGATCTGGAATTCAATCCCTGATCTTTCACTTCATTAGCTATAGAAATCAAGATAATTCTGCCTTCCCTAGTGAGCTGTTACATAGTCTCATTTCATTGCAAAGGGTGCACTTAAAAATATACTGATGAGCACCATGAGAGATCTTAATCAATGAAACAGGCAGCGAAAGGTCCTTGGAGCTTGAGCTGTAATTCCAGGGAAAAGAAAGCACTGGACTGCTGGTGAAAGACTCCCAAAAGGGAAACATAAGACATTTGCAATGAAAAGTCTACTACAGATTTTTTTTTTTAATCTGCCTTTAACTGTTAAGCTTCTCCTGCAAGACTATCTTGCCTTTGAAGCACTTGAAACTTCTAGGGGTAGGAATCATAGGCTGATATTTTTGTTCTATAGAAATTAACACCTGGCTTGTGAATGTCACACGAACTCCATTCATTGAAAGACAACGTGCAAAAGGATAAAATTAATCTTTGCCTCTTAAAAATCAAACAAAAGAGGAAAGAAAGCATCATTCCCCACCTTCCTTTCAGTGGCTCCAGGCTTATCCCTAAAAATTTTAATAGTGGCAAAATAGTTTTGCCTCTCAGCCAAACCACTTCAGTTATGGAAACTGCAAAATGGCTCAGCTTGTCTTTTAAACAGGAGGAAAGTTGGGAGACAGATGTCAATTACAGCATGTTTTAGTACTGCTTATGTTTTAGTGCAGTAAGCAGGAACACTCTCCTCGTGTTCCTGATCACTTTTGGAGGAATCACGTGCCCAGTAAAACACAGAGGTCAGCATACAGCTCATCACAACCACTCTGTTAGAGAAAATCCCCCATCTACCTCTGAACACTAAATTCTTTGCTTTTCTGCTTAATGTTACTCTTCTGGGTAAAAAAGAATTCAAGGCCCAGAGACATATTATTTTGGTGTAATAAGTTTATACATATGGATTCAACTTAGCTAGGAAATGTCAACTTAAGGCTTGTCTTCATGAGGAAATTTACTGTAACTAGTCTACCAGTATAATTATATTGCTGTAGTTCTACTGGTAAAATTCCCCTTTTGAGCCTTATTCATAACAACAGCTGCCTTTATGGTTTATTTTTGTCGACTATGCCAAAAAAGGCCCCTGCTCCAGAAAGGCCACAACAATTTACAGGGGAGGAAGGGAAGGAGCTGTGCCAGTGCAACTGGAGCAGTAGAAAGAATAACAGTCTAGAAACGGCAGTATTTCTTTACACTAATGAATTATTTGCTACAAAAAAAAAGGTGAAATGCTGTAAGAAAACTATACTGTACATCAGATATCATTGCAGGTAAGATATGTGCCAGTTGCATGCCACATTTCATAGCTTTGGTAAAGGCCCCCAAGCCAGACACGGGTCTGCATCAGCCCCTCTGTGTGCATCCTTTTGTTCTCGCCTCCTCCCCAAATGCTGCTGTGCATTTTTCCCAGGAGTACTCTTTTCCCCCCATTCCCTTATAGGAGCAATGCCTTGCAGCCCAGCAACTGCCCAGGGCCCCTTGGACTGACCCTCCAAAACAAATGGGCGTTTAAGACCAGTCTCTCTGGTTTACAGTTTGCATCTCAGGGACCAGGGATAGCTGGAAAGCAAAGAGCACTCTTTGCAAAAAGGATTTTAAAACAATTGCCCTTCACTTCGGCAGTGCAAGAATGCTGAGCTAGACAAAACAATGAGCCATCTGTGCACTCTTCCCTCCTTCCCTTGTCTGTATCCTCTGGGCTTAAATCAGAGCTCCCCAAGAATGGCCGAGTCCCCCTTCACCTCCGCCCACCCTGTTTACATCCTGAAAAAAACCAGTTTTCTGGCCTATTTTATTTCTTTTTGTTCTTAAGAGCCCTTGCAAAATCTTCCTTTAAACCTCAGCCCTTTGTCAGGTGGTATCCCATCTACCCAGCTTTGTCAAGTGATGAAAAAATGCCTCCCACCAGTGATCCGTTCCTTGTTTACCATCCCTGGAGGCAGAGTGGCACTCAGGAGCCCTACTCACCCCTTTGTCCAAGGAAGGCAATACCATCTGAATGGGAGACCACCAAGATTTGCAGCCCTCTTTTGTTAGCCTGGTGTCACTGCCTATTGGGCCTTGATTCAAATTTGAGATGACAGTAGAGAGGCAGCTGAGTTAGGTCATCACCACGGAGTTTCCAGCTTAGAACAGAGAAACACCAATAGCTCAAATTTCAAATAAAATTGGTAACTTTATTATCAGTGGTAATTTGTTGTTACCAATTGTAGCCATTGCCTCATCAAGAAACACATACTATTCTAGTACTAGTCAAGAAGGCATGTTCCCAACACTAAAAATGCACTGAGGAAAAAAAAGAGGGATTAGGTATGAATAACAGCATTTGGATCTATTTCTTCAAACATTCATTTTGTTAGTATCTCTATTCCAGGCAGCAAATGGATTAAAAAATGTCAACTATCCTTTGATCTCACAGCTGGAATGGCTGCACTGCTCAAAAATACTTTTACCTTCATGTCCCACTGAAAAAAAAGCCAACTATTTTTTAATTCTTGATTTTTAAAACATCCTAAACAGATCTTTATCACATAAAGCAATCTTTCACTAGAAGACCCAGTTTTGATCCCCAGTCGCTTCTCTTCCTGGCAGACTGAACTCGCTGGGAGAGCAGAGCCTGCAAACTCTCTCACACCGTTCAGCACTAACCCAGCTTGGAGATCAGAGTAAGGAAGCCCTGTCTCGGATCAACTCTCCTCCAATGTGCCAAGATCATAAATGTGGAAGTTCTGTTGGCAAAAAAATCCCCATAAAATGATCCAGTTTGAGCACTATGCCCCTTCCCCTGCATGGCAGCAAGAGGCTCATCCTACCAGGATGCAGGACTGGAGTGCAGACACACCACCAAACAGGAAGTGGAGCTTGCCTTCAGTAATGCTCAGCACTAAACCTTCTTCCAATCTTCCTCCCTTTTTTTTTTTATTGAAAACAGTCCTTCTTGTAAATTCAACTACCGTGCTGTAAACGTTAAACGAATTCCCTTCAATGCTTCAAAAATCCATCACAGTTCAAGAGTGGTCTCGTCCCACAACCCCTGCACATAAACACAGATAGACTGCAGCACAAAGCAGGCTGCCCTCCGTAGGTGGCCTACATCTTTCATTTCATTAAGGGTACTAACTACCTCCAGCAAATGACATTTGGAAGCCAAGTGCACTCTGCCTTGGAGGAGGGAAAATCAGATTTCCCTGTGGTGACCATAGCTTTGGGGGAGGTCTGCCTCCAGCAGTGAAACACAAGCCTCAGAGGGTTCTGGTGCACTGCAGTCACTGGAGGGACACCCTCAGTGGGGCACATAAACAGGCATGATGTTTGGTTTAACTGGGTTTTTTTGTTTGGGAAATAGAGAATTGAACCCTACATGATCACACTTGTGCATATGCTTCTTTAAAATGTCTGAACTCATTGGACAAATTCAATCAAGTCCTTCAGAGGAAGAGTTGTCCCCAAAATGTCGCATTTCTGCAAAGCACGTGAAAACAAACAGCCAGACAGAAGAGAAGGATTTACAGGCGCTCCCAGAAAGCAAGTTTCAGTAGAACCACACCTGTATTTCTAGACACCAGAGAATCCACACAGGTGAGACATGTTAAAAGTACCTTCATTTTAAGAAAAGCTCATTCTAATTCATATCTTTATAGGTATGAAAAAAACCTAATCACAAGACAAATCCATTAGAAGACAGATTTTACTGTGCTGTGCAGATAACCACTCTTTCCAACCTATCATTGAAAGAAAATACTTTTTTTTTTGGTAACAGAACTCCCTAATTCCATGGCCTCTCTCTTTGCACTCTGCCATGAACGTTCCTCTCTCCTCTCCGCCTCACACCAAAGACCAAACGAAAAAATAAGCATTACATTTGGGGTCAGTCTTTGATAGGCAAACAAGACCTGGGAAAAAAAAGGAAGTCCAGAGTATGGTGCCCACCTTGGATTCTCTCCCCTTCAAGTCCTACCTCTTGTATCTCTTTCCTAAACTGATGCTCACTGATATCCTCTTCCATGTAATTCCCTTTAGCTGGGCAGATGCTCCACCTCCAGCAATCTTTCATCTCTCACGCAGACATGATGAACTTTACAAATCTTATCTGAAATATGGATCCACCACCTCTCTCTAATTTACCAACGTCCAAAAGGCCCTCTGTTTTATCACATTTCCATGAAAACAAAGAGGGGCAGAGTCAGTCTCCACCATTTAAAAAGTGTTCACTGTTACCTTGGAGTTCAGTGTAATATTTCAGCAGTGCTTTAGGCATGTGGTTTATAAAGCACTTAGGGACCCATTAAATAGCAAAATTTAAGGCTAAATGCTGGCAAGCTGAGGGCAGTGAGCTTTTAAATTTATGAAAGGCTACAGAACTAAGAGGCCACTAAAGTGACAGCTGTCAGCACCACTCCGTCCTACATTCATGCAGGTTCAAAGGAGAAGCCAGCACGCACTCAAAAGAAAGAGAGCACTCGTTCCAACTTCCAGGCTATTTTCTAAATACTCTTTTCAAACTCCTTTTATACTCAGAAAAAGCCTTCCAGAAAACATCCACCCCTCTGCAAGCCTTGCATTGGTTACCTGATCCAGTTTTGTGCTCCTTTTTCTTCCTCCCAGCTCTAACAAGCATCCTTGCCCTTTTACAAGTTAAGGTCATTCAGAGGATCTATACAAGCAAGCAGAACACAAGCTGGACTGAAGATCTTGAAAGGCTCATGCTTACCCTCACCTTTAATAGGGAGGCACCACCCACAGAGACAACACGTTATCCCGGCATGCACCGCTCCCTCCTGATCCAAATGGAAAGCAGCACAAATCAAAAGGACCACAGCAAGTTGGAACCTGTTGTCTCAGCGGGTGGCACCCTGCATCTGTAATAGAGATGAAGGCAGCTGTAATCTCTCCGGTTTTATGCAAATGGGATGCTGCACTTCGGCTCCTGGCTAGGGGCCAGGAAAAAAACAAAACCAAAAAACCCCAAACCCCACCACCCTTGTCAGTATGAAGCTGATGTAGTAAACATCAAAACACAGTTGGCACGTCTGCTTGCGGGATGTGGGAAGGCCACAAATAAAAAATCTTATCACGATCTATCCATAATTTAAGCCTTACTTTCTATTGCAGCTCTGAATTACAACCCCGCAATTTTAATACAAATAAGACTATTCAAGGTGTTCAGGAATTCTATTGCATCATGGTTTTCACTTTCCATGCCCTTCTTTCATGTGTCAGGAAAAAGGATGAGCACTCGAACTACAGAACAGTTAAGTGGAGATTCAACCTTGGCCTTAGAGCAAGCTGAAGACAGAAGCCAATCTGGGAAAAACACATTTTCCTTCTTAGTCCCTGGACAGCCCTGCAAACCTGCGCCAGCACAACCTGGGGCTGGCACACACTGTTGCACCACAGTATCACATAATGGGTAAAGCTGGAAGGGATCATAGTGTGTCATCTGGTCCAACCTTCCTGCTCGTGCAGGGTAATCCCAGAGCACATGGCACAGGATTGCATCCAGACGGTTCTCTAATATCTCCACAGCCTCTCTGGACAATATGTTGCAGTGCATGGTCACCCACACAGTAATTCAGTTCTTCCTCATCTGCAGGTGGAACTTCCTGTGCATCAGTTTCTGCCTCTGGGTCAGAGACTCCTGAGGGCTGCTGCAAAGGCAGCACTCACCAGTAGCTGAAGCTGGCATTGCCACTGATGGAGTCTGATGTTGCCTTCCTCATGCACCTGTCCTCCACCAAGGAAGAAGTTACCATCATGTTATAAACTGCAAGAACGATCAGACACCTGTGCTTTGACCTCATCGATGGCCTGGCATCAGAGCACAAACCTGCAACTGTCAGCTGAGGCACTGGCTTTGTGCAGACACACAGGGACACACTCCTTGCTGCTGGCATTGCTGTGGGCAGTAGCTGCCAGCAAGGGTGGAGAAGAGTGCAGGACTCAGTGTCTCCTCTCCCACAACTGCTCTGGCCATGTGCTTCCTGCCAGCACGATGCACACACTCACCACTGCAGTGCAGAATCTCTTCAGAATGCAAGAACAGTCCAAAACAAAAGGCCCTACTTTAACCCTGCTGAATAGATTCAAGAAGTTACACATTTGTTTTGATTTGAAAGAAGATAGAAAAAGCTAAAACCAGAGTATAACGTGCAAAAACATCCTGGAAGGATTTCTGCTGCCACTCAAGTTGTGCAACAGGCTTGACTGGAGAGACTTATTTCCATGCAAGCAGCTTGGCATGAAATCCCACTGAAAGGCCTGTGGTTCCCTAACGCTGTCATGACATCATGATTTAGGATTTTTAGAGCTATCAGCCCAGCACAGCTGGTGTCATGGTTGCCATTATACCATGAAACACTGAGGGGTTTTAAACGAAAAAGGTTTCCTTGTTTGAAATTCTTAGATTTCTTCCATCTTATTCAGTAGATTCTTAAAACCAGACTGGTTCTGTAAGCAGAGTATAGCTGATACGTAAGCAGAGCAGGAAACAGTGCTGCTTTAACTGAAAATAAATCTGTCAACAAGGAGGCACCAGGAGAGCTCCACTTCAGACTTTTCAGGTTCTTATTAAAAAATATAAATTAAAGTCAACATTTTCACATTATTTGCTACATCTGTTTGCTATTCCATTATAAATAAAAATACAGGGGCCTCCAATTCAGTGTTAGTTCACTCAAAGAAATCAGAAAGTCTATTTCATTTAATACTGCATTATAATTGTTCTAGACTGTACTGTATTACCATGAGAGGTCCACAAGAAATAAGCTATGCATTACCCAAACTGGGCAATTAACAAGACCTTTGGCAGTGTACTATCTTTCCCTTTCTAAAGTATGAAGGACAGCAAGGCTATGGAAGCACATCCTTTTTGTAGGAACCTTGCTGACTGTCACAAGCAGATCCAGCTCTGCACTCTTTGTAGACAGCTGGGAAACCAAAAAAAACCACAAACCCTTTCCTGTCTCCAGAGGCCAGGGCAATTGAGCAGAGTGCAGTGCCACACCACTTTTAAAGGAAATATACCAAAGATTTAAACAACTGCCCTGCCACTCCATGCTCCTGCCAACCATTCCACAGCACACTTTACCTGGGACAGCAGAATCCCAAAGCCTTTCAAGCAAAAAAAGAGACTGATTTTCTTAAATAAAGCTTTATTAAATTCCCTGTCAGAGAACCAGAACCTCCTGAGTGCATAGGAAAATCCACCACATTCCTGCAGTGTGCACCCAGGGCTGGGCTGGTGACGTGCAGTTCCCACAGCCATCGAATTTCGAGAGCAGTTTTAGCAAATAGCAATTGCTCTTGGGAGTGAGAATTGCTGGTGAGTGCTCAGCTCCTTTGAAAATCTTCTCTCAGCCAGTCTACAGTGCTCACATACCAGGTGGTATGTGTTTAGGAGATGTGTAGGTCTTGACAGCTCTACCACATGCATAATTGTATATTAAGACTTTTGGACACAAAGGTAGAATGAACCTACTCGACAGGACAAATACTATTAAGCTTTGTAGCTCCAAGAATGAGGCCAAATTAAAGGTGACAGACTGCAGACAGCTGAATATCTCAGGGCAAGTGACACAGGGACACAGTGCTGTGGAGCTGGGGATGCTGTTCCAGCCACACAGAGAGAAGGGAAATGCACGCCTGAGTACACACTGTGCACTCAGGGCACGGAGGTCAATTTGATGGATCTGAGCAGGTCTGTGCTGAAGAAGTTGCAGCCAATATCCCCAAAGCAGCACAGCAATGATGGCTCACTATTTGCTTGCAGTGCCCAGCTGCAGCAGCCTTCGGCAGCGCAGTGCCAGGGGCAGCCAAAGCACACCAGCTCCCTAAGCCTCCTTCCAGGATCGCACACATGCAGGACATGGGGGACATCAGACCTCCCAGAGCATGGCATGGACTTTGCTCCTGCTTCACTCAGCAGGTCTTGGAGATCACCTGCAGCCTGTGTCTAGAGATGGGAATTTAATTCCTGTGCCCTGCAACCAGCAAAAGGCATGTTCCACTATCTCAATCCAAATTTCCAGACCAAACCATAAGACAGTATGAACCGATAGGAGGTCTCATGCCAGGAAGTTATTTAAAGTTCTGACATTCCACTTGTGTGATACTTTTAATCCTCCACCCCCAAGTTTTCCACTAGAGAAGCACAACAGGTTTTGGTGTAGCAGACAGGTTTTGGGAGTGAGAAGCCAGAGCATATGCCAGCAACAAGGAGGCTGTGTCCTTAGAGAATTTGCTTCCTCATTCATAAAAACACAACAGCTTTTATATCTTCAGCTGAGACCCTCATGTACAGTGCCTGCTCTCACCCAAAACCATCAGGAAAGAGTCTGAGCAAAGTGAACAGGCTCTTCAAGGGAAAAACTCAGGATGACAAGTCACCAAAGAGAAGCAGTCAGCACAGCACTTACTCCCTCCAAAATTAGTCCCATCACAACAAGGTGGGCAAACACAGGACATCTAATCTTGGCAACCTCAGATTTTCAGTGTCAAAGATGAAATATCATGATCTATCAACAAAGGCACCATGGGAAGGCCTACATGTCCACACTAAGATGTCTTGTGGAAGTGAGGGAAGGAAGCCTTTAACTTCATTCTTTCACTTGCCCTACTTTTCCTCTGCACCTACAACTAATGACTGGGGTTTGTTGTTAGTAGATGTTTTGGCTAAATGTCCCAGGCAGACCTCTGTGACATTAGGGTCCTGTATAAACTCCAGACTTGTTTTCTGAAATACAGTTCTGTAATCACAAACACAAAGAGAAAAAAAGCCAGGAGAAACTGCCTTGAGGAATGGGTAAAGTTAAAGAAACTGCCCAACTGCTGCGCAGCAAGAGAAGCACTCGATGGAAAAAAACTGGTGGCTGAATCTTAACCAAGAAAAACAAAAGGAGGAAAGCTGATGTGAACAAACTAGAGCCTCTGCTGCACCATTCATCAAAGACATTTACCCTGCAACTGTAACACAGTGCAAAGACAGTTCCAGTAAACAGTGACAGCAGAAACCTTGTGCCATTTCTGTCTGGTTAGAAGGCCATGGTCACAGCCCCAAAATTATGACAGCTTGGCTACTGCTACTCACTTTAACTGGAGTTAAGGAGTAAGGTCAGCTCAAGAAAGACAAGAATAAGGTTAGCTCATGCTGCCTGCTTGGTCTAACCCAAAGTGCTGCTAGAAACCATCCATACAACCTAAGATAATAATTTAATTACTGGAGAAAAGACAGTCAAACAATTAAAAGTTTTAGGCTTCTGTTACACAAATTGGCACTTTATACAGCGGCCACTGGGGTGGCAGTCTGCTGACAGTAACACTGCTGTGCCAGCAACAGCAAAAATGCCCTTACAGCAGTTTTCCAGAGGAAGGCATTTAACATGCACAGGGAGAGGTCAGGATTTAGGTGTATGACCATAACAGACTACCGAGCGTGAAAAACACAACAAGACAGACAGTTAAAAGAAAATTTCCCAAACAGTTAAAAGAAATTTAAACAAAAACCCACTCAACTTAACACTGAAAGGAAATATACTGCATTCAAAGCCTGCAGAGGGGAACACAGAGTTTCTTCTACATACAAGAACAGGCATACGTCATCTTTTGTGAGACCAGGGCTAGGGTGTTCTCAACAGAAAACCAGCTGTTCAAATATGAGCAGCAGGACAGGGTTTTACCTACGCACCCCCAAAACGCAACACAAAACACAACAACACAGCTACAGAACTTAAATGACACTTACTCATGTACTCTGTTGTCTCCATACAAGTCACTTAACCCAAAGCTGACGTAATGCCAGTGCTCAGGAACATTCAGCGCTGGGTTTCCCAGGTTTCTGTACATGCTAACATAGTCCAGAGGGTCAGGTCCTCCCAACCTGCATTAAAAACAGAAAAATTCTTAGGTAAGCTAGTTTACTCAAGACAAATGGCAAGTCTCCCCAGGTGCTACAAGAGGTTGTACAAAGACCTGGTTTAAAACAAAAATCAGAACATTCAAATTACCTCTTTAAAATAAAAAGGATTGCGGAGAAAGGGTAAGTCCAGAAAGCTTCAAGCACAGGAAGGCAAAGTACATGTGTGCAACATACTAAAAATGTTTTTAACATTAAAGCATAAAAACCTCTGGAAAACCATATTAAAGCTTCCACAAAACACAAAGAAAATTGAAAAACTGTACTAGTAAAAGAGCAATGGCTGTATCTGTATTGCAAGCTCTTAATTCAGTCCAGAGGCACATACTTCAAAAAAAGTGATGCTATTCCTCAAAGCAGAATTTGAAATGGCTAATTTGAGGAGAGTAATCCATATTTCTGAACACAGACAAAGTAGTTAAAACAGTGGAGGAGAAAAACATTGATTCAGTAAAATTAGCACCAAAACTTCTAAAAATACACCACTTGCATTAACTAAGAATGAGTAAAAAGCACCACTGTACCCTCTGCCTCGGCATTAGAATGGGTTCCTTAAAAGAACATAACTCAAAAGTCAATGCAGCACAGGCAGGTTATGCTAAGCAGCGATCACCAAAGCCTGCAGCCACCCTTCCCTACAAGGCACAGGGAAGCGAGGCCGTGTGCCAGCAGAGCACAGCACGTCCTCCTGCCGCTCGCGTCACCTCTGCCCGCGCAAAGACAGGACAACTCCCCGCTGAAGGAAGGAACACGCTGCACTGTTTTGCTGTTTGCCCTGTCAATCACAGAACACCTACCACAAGATGTTATGGAACAGCTGAGCAGCTGTTTAACCATTTCGTGCCTACAATGCACTTTGTCTTCAAGTAAAACTCTCAGCTGCTTCAAACAAGAAAATCCGAACTCACAAAACCCCGTTCATTGGAACCACTGATTCTACACATCAATTCCTCTCATCTCTATCGTCATTTCAGACCCTGATGCAATCATCTGCAGGTTGCAGGGCATGGCTGTGATTCTTTCACTAGTCCAGCGGGTTTGTTTTTTTATCATCCTAAGCAGTCTCCATGGCTGGACAGATGGAACCAGCCCTAGTGACAGTGAGACACTATTCAAAATCCTCTGCCCTCCTCCTGTTGCCCAACCTGATCAAGTCTGTACAAAACATAACATCAGCTTGGTGTACGAAAAGGCCCATGGGCTCTCTCCACAGGTGTGCTGTGCTGCCTTGCTCCAACTGCTGCTGGCAAAAAACCAGAGCAGTTATCTAACATGACTGACTTTACCTAGGACAGCTTCTCCCCTCTTAAGCCACATAATGCCATCATGGTGGCTGAGACCAGCTGCAGTTTCTCCAGCAGGTCAGTCAAAGATGCAGCCCAGGATACTGGGGCAGGACAGAGGGGGTGAGCAGCTCACCCCCAGAAGTGGCACAGCTGTCCATTGCCAAGGGCTACACCAGAACAATGCAGCCTTCTTGCATGACGAACGGCATCTTCATGGCATAAAAGGCAAATTGGTGAGCAAATATGGGGAATGTGTGTCAGACCCCAGGATGGAGCTGAGTCTGACCATCAGGAGACACCTGAGAAAACCTGTTCTCAAAGTCCAGCAATAGTTTGAAACACTCAGGAAAAAACAAGTCCCCTCTGACACCCTTTCCTCATCTGTTCCCTTTCACTGGCATCAGGTCACACTGGAGGCTGAGATCTCTACCAGAAACACCCCTTCAGGTGTCCCTGTTCAGAGCATAGCACCAATGTCCTGGCCAGTGCTCAGCCTCCCAGGGATCCATGATGGAAGCAATTCCAGCTGGGATGGTCACTCACCCTTGAGGAGCAGCAGCGAACAGCAGCAGCCACACACAATCATCACTGGATTGGGAAGACTCCAGAGTGAGGGAGGTTCATACACTGACCAGCATGAGAGATTAGTCAGTGGTCAGAGCAGTTGTGTGGGCTTTGCAATGAAGGGATCACTGCTAAGCAACCAGCATCTCCCACATGAAGAAAACCTGCTTCCAAACTGGGTTTAATAACACTCTAGATGCCAAACAACCAATGCTGGAACACTGCTGACACAGGCACTCTGACACAAGACAAACCTCTATGCTGCCCTTTTCAGGACAAGGACTGTTCCATGAGTACATGCTTTTCCCTAGAGCTACTCAAACATACTTGTCAGGTCTGACGCAGATGGCAAGTCCTGCCTAGACAGCACCCGGCAAGCCAGACACCTCTCCCTCACTCCTGCCAGCAACCCTGTGTTTGTCTCCAAAGGCCAAACTTCTCTGGGGAACTGCAGCATCGCACTACCCAAGAGGTGGCCACAGCAATGCAGCACCAGGCAGCCTGGAGGAGCTGAGCTCAGTCCTGCCCAGAGTTCACTACCAACTGCTGCTCAATGATCCAGTCACACCATCTCTACTCACTGAGAAATACAGTAGGTTTGGAAGAGACGTAGACCAAAAGCCTGCAATGGTGACTGATTACATTTTGGAAAATACATAGCCAAGCCATACACCTCTCCGAAAACCGCTGCAACTGCAGGAGCACCCAGCATGAGCTTTAAGCCAGCTACCTGCAGCACATAGTAACATAGCTATGGCAATAACGCTCGCCAAAGGTTAGTCAGCACAGATATTCATCCAGTTTCGGTGGCAGGTTTCACTGCTCTAACGTCGGCACTGCTGTGGTACATCCTCCCGCCCACAGCCACCGCGGCAGGGTTTGACCTTGTATCACAATCTACATATCAGTACATGCACTCATACAAAGAGCTGGAAGCGTTGGAGGATTTTATTAGGAAGAGCCCAACTTCAAAGCTAGAGGTACAGTACAAATTTGTTACATTCTCTATTCATGGAGCTCATTCAGGAGCAAGAAGGGCCGCCTCAGGGGAAACCCCGTATTTGCATCTGCACCAAGAGTCTTCTTTTGACTGATGTTAAGAGTGCTCTAAAGTTTCTGTGGAAGGAGAAACGCAAAACGAAGAGAGGAAAGAGACCCACAATGGAAAAAAAAATGGAGAATTCCTAATTCATTCACCCTGAAAAGTCCTTAGAGTATTGTTTGTAGTCACTTCCCAGCAGCTGACAATAGGACTGCTTTTCACAGCTACCTTTCGACAACCCTTCAGAAGTAGTCTGTAATTCCCAAAAGGCCGCAAACCACAGCTCATTGCACAGGTTTTTGAGTATATGGCCTAAATTTAAGACACATGATAAAAACCCAGTAGTCCAGCCCAAATTATGCCTATTTCAAAACCTATCACAAAGAAAAGAACAAATTTGATTTTTCCACCAGCAATTCTATGCAACAAGATATTTCAATCTGAGATACTCTACCACATTTTACAACAAAAGTGTACACTGGATATCAACAGAGAAACTCCATCTTGGTGCAAGGCCTTCACAAATCCAGCCGAAACTCTTCCAAGAAGTTCTGATTGAATCCCAAACTCTCTCCCAAGATATGCAAGTAGCATTTAAAAAGACTAGTTCCATTAAATAATCCACATGGCTAAACCCCTTTATGTAATAGGCATAGAGTTCTGCAGATACTCCAACGTTACACAGTAAGGATCTGGTCTGATGCGCAAGCCAAAGACTACAACTTTAGCTCCCCGAACAAAAAAAACAAATCGCTGTTAACTGTGGAGAAACTGATACATGTAATTAAGAGCCGATTAGTGTTACAGTATTTCTCCTAAGGCAGGAAACTTCGTTCAGCAATTTCCTCTTCTAATCTAAACCAGCTAATAGCTGGCAGCCCAGGCAGAGTAAGACAGATTAGCAGAGAGTTGTGGCAGGAGTCGTTCTACCAGACTTAACAAAACCAAGCTCCGAGTTTCACCCAACAACAGGAGAGAAAGAACTTGTGGCGTCCACGTAGGCTTCACCTCGCACAAGCACTTCTTACACAGGACAGCAGAAGGAAGCTCACCTCTACAACAGAAGCTCTCAGCTCTCACTGCTGGCTGAGCTAACAGTTGGAGGAACCACTAAGTGGAAAATGCCAGGATAAACAGGCCTTCACATTACTTCTTACTTGCAACCAGCCATCACTGCCAGCAGCAATTTTTTTAGTGTTTGAACTCCAATTGCAGTGAAACCCTAATCAATCCCTTGAGCAAACAAGCAACGAGGTTTCTTCCCAAACAAGGGTCTTTGCCGTTCTTCATTATAGACCTAAATTTCCCTCAACCCTCACAAACCTTACATCACTATAGTCAGTATTTTAAGCTGTTGATAGAAAAGAAGTGCTGACGTGACTGCAAACTCTTCATGAGTACCTAAGACTAGACAAAGGTGTAAAAGCAGACTGATCAGACCACCACCAAAGTACTGATGTGCACAGGTGACTAAGTAATTATATTTTGAGGTCTCAGATTTGCAACATCTTATCTCAGCCCACTGTGTCATTTTAATACAATACACCCCTAAGCAATGAGGGCTAACAGACAAACTTCTTGCTAGAATCACTTAAAAAACAATACTTCTGTGGACAACTAACTACAGCAATAGCTTTGTCTGTCAGAGCAGCACACAGGGAGGATGTTATTCTGCTGATGCTCAGGACTCTAATTAGATAAAGACATACAGGTTGAAATGAACTGTAAATAAAGAAGTTGAGCATTTACTAAATTTTTCCAAGTGCTGGGGTAGGGACTGGCCAATGTAAGGTAAAGCAAACACTTAGGGTTGACTTGATCATGTTCCTTAGCCCCAGAAGAGGGGGCTGAGCAGCTAAGCAATAGCAAAAAGCAAAAGGAACTCCTCTTCACATGGGATTAGACGCTAGACACTTATCTTGATAGCTAAACATCCAAGCACTTCCTTCATGCCACTCTCCCACATAAACCACTGCTGTTCCTGGTGTCAGACACTGTGTCAGCAGAGACACTGAGCAGCAGATTCACAGTCTGTGATAACACACGGCTACGTAAGGCCAAGAGAAGCTGGCACTGCCCCGCGGGCTTTATGGGCACACACCGCATGTGTCCGGCCTGGAGGCTGGAACAACGGGTTCACTCCGGTCAGTGCCGGCCACACTCGAACCCCAGGCTCCTGGCCAGAAGACAGAGCTCGTGCCTCCTGTCCAGGGGGAAACTCCAGCCCCTCACCTTCTGTGGGAACACCTCCACTGAGTAACACGCACCCCCTTTTTGTATGACCTGCCCCAGCCGGGGCCTTCATGAGCAACCCCTCACTCAGGGACAACCCAATTCACCCCAGAAACCCCAATACACTCTCCTGTCTTCAGTGCACACCTCCCTAGACCCCTCTTCCTATTGCCAGCACATTCTCCCCAGAAGCCCCTCCAAACACACCCCCTGGGCAGCCAGCTGCATCCCAATGCCTCCATTCCCAGACCCGCTGCATATCCCCAAAACTCTTGCATCTCACCCCTAACTCGGGACGCAACACCCAGTCCCTCTCCCCTTGCTGCAACCCTCCCCAGCCCCTCCGCCTCACCCCGTGCAACGTCCCCAGCCCCAGGGCTTCTCCCAGACCTCTCCCATTCCCACTACTCCTCCCAAATCCTCTCCTATCCCACACAAGGCGCCGGCCCCACTGCTCCCCCCAGCTCCACGCAAGACCCCGGCCCCATCCAGGCCGCCTCACCAGTACTTGAGGATGGCGGTGACCTGGAGCGGGTTGGGCTGGTCGGGGTAGAGGCGGCGGCACTCGCCGTAGATACCGTGCAGCCCCGGCGGGAACAGCGACGGGGAGGACCCGGACCCAGACCCCGAGCCGG
>VWZW01002807.1:72913-139391 GCA_013397115.1 Edolisoma coerulescens | reverse complement strand
CTGCCCCGCGCTGGGGGGCGCAGCCCCCGCCGCCGCCGAGCTGCCTCTGGCTGGGAGGGGCGGCGCGCCCCCATTGGCTGGGGCGGCCGTCAGTCAGCGGGGCAGCCCTCTGCTACCTGCCGGAGTGGGGTGGGACTGCCGCCGGATCACCTGTGCTCATTGGCAGCTGGCGCTGTCAGTCAGGCGAGGCTTCCCCGGCCCCGCCCCGCCCGTCTTTGTGCCGGGGGGACAATGGGGGTGCTGGGCCAGGCCCTGGCCGCACTCCCAGCATGCTCCGGGGCAGGCCTTGGCCAGGGTTCCAGCGTGCTGGCAGGGCGTGGATGGACCCCGCACACGCTCTGGGGGTGCCCGCACTTCCCTTGGCCCATGCGGGACATGGAGCTAGGCCCCCATCACAGGCCCAGCGAGAGGGAAGCCTTCACCCCTTGTACTGCCCCTCCTTCAGTGCATCCAGCACAGTGGTCACAACAGAGCAGTGCCCTTCCCAAGACATGGATTCCCATGCCTTGGAATGCCGCTGCTGAAGGACCTGTGCCCAGCACGGGTTGCATCAGCTGTAATTTGACAGCGTAGCGTGGTGGTGCAGATGGCTGCTCCAATCTGCTGATGCTGCTCATTAGCACAAAGCAGGCCTTCAATCTGGGTGTGTAATAGCTCTGCGGGAGATGTATGACAGTGATTCCGTGCCTCTTTGAGGTACTTCTAGGTCCAGTTCTGATTTGTCCCATCCATGCTGCCCTCCCAGGAGGAAGGACCATCCAGGAAGGGGTGGGAGGGCGAATCTTGGATGGAGCCTCCTTCAGTGTAGTGAGTCACAAACCCGTGCTCCTCCCTTCTGACCTCTACCGCCAGTGATTGAAATTCTGTTGTTTTGAAGGGTCAGTACTGTGCTCCATTCTTCCTCCACAAGCTTAGTTTCTGCTGAATCTTTTTGCTATATGAGGTGGGTTTACTAGCCTGGCACTTCTCAACCTATTGCTTTTAACTCCCCATAAGATGAATGATTGTAAGTCTTCTCAGATAAAGGCAGTTATTCTTCTGACCTTTTCTTTATTATGGATCTGAAATTCCTCTCTACAGCTTGAGCTCTCTCATACAGTTTTGGCTTTGTTTCTTTCCCTGGAATCTTACAGCAGAGAGATTTAGGTTAGACATTGAAGGAAAGCATCTAACAGAAAATGAGAGTAAGCAGTAAAATTGACTATGTGGAGAAAAACACATATTTTCTTTATTGAAGATTTAAAAAAATGTGTTAGGTTGATTGTTTTTAGGAATGACTGGATGAGCACTGATCCTGCCGTGTTGTTGACTGATTAGCTAAATGTTAAAGTTATCTCTAGGCGTTCTGGTAGTGTGAGGATGACTTTGTTGAGTTATTCATGTAGCAGCAGCCTATATTTAATTTCAGCATGTCCTTTTGTTATTTAGTGCAATGATTGCCTCCCCTACCTCAGACCTGAGGAAGGGCTCATGTGCCAGCAGCTGATTCTGTGTCTTTTTTCATTTTATCAGCTGGTCTTACAAAAGCTAATTCTTGTTCTTGCCTCTCCGATAAATGAGCTCCCCCGCTTCCCCTCCCTGTACAAGAAGTAGAATGGAGCAGTTGTTGTGACATCTGCCTGGAATGCTGGCAGGCCGCGGGCCGAGGAGTCTCGTAGTGACACTGCATTTTTGGTACTCTTTGGAGTTCAGGCAGGACAGGAAGTGGAGCTGCACAGAGCAGGTACCACTCTTCCCACTGCAGTTCCATTACTGCATTTCCTCAGAGAGCTGCAGGCACCTTTTGAAGGCTGAATGTTATCCTGTCTCACGTGTCCCTGTGCGTGGGAAGGTGGGAAGGGGGAAGTGAGATACTGAGCTGGTGAGAGCCAGACCCCTCCAGTCCCAGCCCTGCTCTAGTATCTCGGTGTGCTCCAAAAGGACATGAAGTTCTGTAGCTAAAAACTCAACAAGGAGGTTTTTTCTCTTGCCAAACATTGCTCTTAGCTGTGTGTTTTCAGCAGGGAGAGCTTTGTAATGTACAGTGGGAGGTTGGAGCGGTACCTCTGCATGATTTTAATACTCTTCATTGTCTAATTTTTAAGAGTTGTATTCCCATCTGCAGTCCAACAAGCTCTCTCTGAATGGTCTGGGAGCCTTGCTGAACATAATGCACATGTTGATAGTCCAGCTGTGGCCTAAGTAAGTGCAAATTCCTTGACCTCCATGGAACATGGAATTATCTCTTGTTTGCTTTGTAGTCTAAGTGGTGGCATTTTATGCAGCTGAGCTGTCAGCAAGGGCTGTTGTGTCTTTGGTTTGTTCTTGATCTTATAAATTCTGTATCAAATAGAACAGTTTTACAACAATATGAAATGTGCACTCTCCATAGAAAGTGCTACACGGAAGATTGATTGGTGATTTCCATTTAAATTTGAGTCCTAAATGCATCAAGATGAATGAATCCATAACCAAGTGTCTACAGAGCTAGTGGATGAGGTATGTTCAGGGATGAGGTATGTTCAGTTCCTTCAAGGCACTCAAGAATTTTTAATGAGTTTATCCTCCTTGACCTTTACACTTTACATGTAGTTTTTCTTCTTTTATTCTTTTGCTCAGATTAAAATTAAAAAAAAAAACAAAAACCCTGCTGAACAAAATGGAATGAAAGCCCAGGCAGGATAGTTACTGGTGGAAGTATATAAATTTGTAAATTTTTTTTAAGTTTTAATAAATCAGAGTTTGTAGCAGAAGAGAAGATGCACGTGTTTTTGCTTATGTGAAACAAAGATGGAAAACCAGATCTTTAAACCTTCTGAATCAGGGTTATTTCAAAATGTAAACATTTTCTTCTCATTGCATAGGAATCTCAAACTGGCCTATAATAAACAGATTTACTCTGTGCGCACATGTCTTCAAAGAAGTAAAATGTTTTCAAGAAAAATTGAATAAGTCAGAAAGTGCAGTCAGGTCTTTGTAGTGCAGAGATTTCAAACAGCTGTTCTTGGTTTATTCCCAGGCACTTGGAAGCACAACTGTGTTGAAGCCCCATCCCACCGGCACATTCAAAGCAGTCATTTGTCTTTGACTCCAAGTTGGAGCTCTGAACTCGCAACACATTTGGTTACCTTTGAACTTCAGTATGTAAATCTTAAAATACATAACTTGCTGGGAATCTCACCAGGACACGCTGGGTAGTTTTTGGCCTGACATAAGGAAGTTTCAATCTCTAAGTTGAAATAGGAGCATCATTGTTCTCCTGAAGCCAGTTTTCTGCAGCAGAATGTGCTAGCAGCAAGATCAGTCATTATCTTGAACAAAATATTCAATAAGTGCAGTATTCTAACATGGTTACGTTATGTTACTGCGTTTCATTCAACTATTTTTCTGCAAACCTTGACACAGAGTGGTATTCTTTCCCAGGCAGAGAGTTGTTTATAAGCTATGATAAGAAAAATCAAAATAGTGGTTTTGGTTTATTCCTTGTTTCGCTTTGAAGGGGTTAGCCAGAAGAGAGTCTGTCTCAAGGGAAGTCTTTTTAACACTTCACAGGCCACTTTGTCACACTGATATCAATTAGTGCAGACCTTGGGATGCAACTTGAGCCGAGTCCCTCGTGCCAAAAGGAAGTAGTTAGTCCTGCCTAGTTGGCAGCTTGGGTGTGCTCCTGGAGCCAGCCTGGCTGCAGGTGTTCATCAGGAGACAAGGATTCAAGCAATCTACCTTTCATATGCTTTATAAATAGCTGTGTCTGGTTTGCAGAGTATTCCTGACACTCATCTCCTACAGATGTGTCCTGGCAAATCTGACTCTGGTGGTTTAGAGGCAGGAATATCCTGGCTCTGATGGCAGAGCACACGTGCTCTGTGCAGAGCCTGACATCGCAGCTGAAACTGCTGATGGAAGTGGCTTGGCAGTAAAGCACTGGACTGTGAACGGGAGAGGCTGGGGCTGCCCTGCATTCCTTTCTGCTGAGCCTGCTCTGGCTGGTAACCTCTGGCACTGGGATGGTGGCATCGGAAACCGCTGCAGCCAGGGCTTGCCTGGCAGAGCCCTGCGCAACTCATCTGGCCCCAGCCTCGAAGCGAAAGCAGTGATGCTGACCCATGCAAAGGTGTTCAGAATTGGAAAGCTATAGAAGAGCTGTGCTCCTGCTCATTTTAAAATGCTGCGGAGCAGCCAAAATGTCTTTTTGGCCTCAAAACCAGAGCAGTCCTGCTGCAGAGCCCTTGAGAGTGAGCAGGCACTTCACAGGTCACAGCTTTCAGTGCAAACTCACACACGCTTTGCTCCCACCACGGGGCTAAGCAGAGCTGCTCCTCTTTCTGCAGAAGAGCTTGCGCCCATGGTAGTCTGGGATTGCCAGTGAAACGGCTTATCTGAGGAGATCCTATGAAAATCCGCTCCTTAGCAAAACTTGGGTGTTCCTGCAAGCTGCTCATTGTTTCAAGATGTCATTCCCTTGTGCAGGGAAAGGAAATGGAGGAGGGGAAAGAGTCAGCAAAGATCCAAGTTGATGATGGTGTTCCCAGGATGCTTCCGGACAGGGATGGGAGCTGTGGGGCCAGATGCTCAGCACTGACTCCCTGCCAGGGCCTTGCTGTGGCTGGTTTTACCCGCTCTGTGTTTGCTGCTTTGAATGTTGCAGAAGGCTCTTTGGATCTGTGCCTTTCTGACTGCCATCCCTCATCTCTTCTTTGTCTCTTCTGAACAAGCTCTATCCCGTCAGCTGTGCTTCCTGCCCCCGCCTTTCCCCTTGCAGTGTAACCAGCACCTTTGTCCTTTCCAGATCCCAGTCTGGGTTGGTTTCCAGTGTCTTTTCTGACCACATTTCTGCCTCCTTAGCATTAGCTAGTTCATCCACCACTTGATCATTTTTTCCCTAGTCTCTTCTCCAATCTGTTTCCCATAATTCTTTGCTACTTCCTTCTCTGACTTTATCTGCCCTCCCTCCATCCTTTGTAAATCTCCTTCTGAGAGGCCTGTAGCCTTCATTCTCCCAGTGCCTCCTGAAGCTGGCAGAGTTCAGTTGCTCTTGCTGGGCTTTCTGGAGTGTTCTCCTCCCCTCAGAGATTATCTAATATCGATAGACGATTGTGGAGTGTGGATTTAGCCTCCTGCACCCCTCACAGTAGCCCTGGCTAGAAAAATACTTGTCTGTACAGGGCAGTGTTTGGGTGTGTACAGAGCAGTAGCAAGGTGTGTGGGGTGGTTGTGCCCTGTGAGATGTGTCACTGCCAGAGAGGGTGCCAGTCATTCACTCCCATAGCCAAGCTGGCACTTCCATCCCCAACCAGCCTGGAGAGTCAGTCCCTGGGGAGCTTTATTCCTGGTAGAAAGGACAGGATCTTGCAGTGCTGATGTACTTTGCTACTCGTCTAAACCTTGTGAAGATGATGGAATGAATGATAAGCTTATGTATTTGTCTGTTGCTTCTACAGGGCTCAGGTGTGATTAAAGCAGGTTTTGCAGGCGATCAAATACCAAAATACTGCTTTCCTAACTAGTAAGTATTCTGCTGGTCTTGGTAAGTTCTTAGTACTGTGTACCAATTCTTTGATATGTAGAGGGGAAGAATTGCCCAGTTTTATAAATGGAAAAATGAGTTACTCTTTTCTGCCTGCTGCAAAGAAGCATCAGGGAGATGAGAACTCTGCTGTTAAATATTTTGAGATTATTGGAGACACACACACATCATAAAAGATGACATCACTTTGTCAGGCTTAACACACAACCAAAGCTGTAGGATCCTTTAATCTGCACACATGAGGAAAAGGACCTGGAAAAAGTAAAATTTGGGATGTGAGGTGTGAAGACCTCTGTATTTTTTCAGTGTATGGTATGCTGTCTTGATTCCTGCCAGACTTCTTTGTAAGTTTTCTGAGGGTTTTGCCAGGATGAAGACTGCTGGAACAGGAACTGTGAATAGTCACTGGCTTTTATTTTCAATGCAGTGGGGTTTTTAATGAGTAATTTTGTGTTCTGAGCAATGTGTTCTGTATGAGATGGTGGGGTATGGGACTACAAATGTCTCATCTGAGAAGTCTGTCTGAGGTCAGGCAGCACATGTGGATTCAGCACCTCAGACAATTGCTCAGTCTAGCCATGTTCATCCCAGGCACTGTTGAAACAGGTGAGTCCTGAATAATCAGTGAAAATGTGGCCAGACTCAGCTGGTTTATGTTCAGCCAGTTCAGAACTGTCTACAATCTGTCCCCTTCACCTCTGATTCTGATATTAGCTCAGAGCAAACTTGGGTCTGTCTGCACCTGGTAGTGCCCCCCAGACACACCCATTGCTTGAGAAAGTTCTGGTTAGGACAGAGAGGAACACAAAGCAGGCAATCCTTGGGTGCATCCGAGCTCTCTGTAGAAGCATTTACTCTCTTGTCTCTGTTCTAGTGTGGGCAGACCAAAGCATGTTCGTGTTATGGCTGGTGCTTTAGAAGGGGACATTTTCATTGGTCCAAAGGCAGAGGTAAGAACACCTGTACACTGCAATTCTCCATGTATCTCAGTGTGCTGCTGTAAGGGGGGGATGTGGCAGCTGGACTGCAGTTCTTTGGTATCATGTTGGTCTGAAGAGCAGAACAGATTGTCACTTACATGTGTGTCTGAGGTGGAATGGGAAGCTTCGTGAAATTCTTGTGCCAATCTGCTGACCACAGACCTAGTTCCCAAGGCCTTAGATATCTCTCTTTTCTTTTTAGGCTATTTCTAGCTCTATATGGTTACATACTTTTGACTAGGAACTTTAGAAATGGAGCCTACTCGATTGCTGTATACCTCCCTGCTGTGGATGGGAAGCTTCTCTCCACAATCATGCTTCTGTCAGCATGTAGCCAGTTGTGTGGTCACATTTCTTGTGAGCCCTTCAAAGTGCATTCCCCAGTAACATCCTGTTATGTTTTATATCATAACCGAGCTGGTAGTACAAAGATACCATATGATAGATGTCTGTTTGTTGGCTTGAAAAGTGTTAGGATGGAATATGCTCTGCAAATGTCAGACATAGACATTCCTACTTGGTATGAAAAGGCCTTGTCTAGTCTTGGCTTCTCTGGGAGAGATGTTTGTGATGAGTGTTCAGGTTGTGCCCTCTATGTTATAGATAAGTTATCTTTTAGTGGAATCAAAACTGAAGTTGAGTCTGACAGTAAGTCACAGTCACAGTGCTCAAAAGTGTGCTTGTTGGAAGCTCCGATGCTCTCATCCTTTCTGTTTGCTCAGGAGCACAGAGGTCTTCTTGCGATCCGATACCCGATGGAGCATGGCATAGTGAAGGACTGGAACGACATGGAGCGCATCTGGCAGTACGTGTATTCTAAAGACCAGCTCCAGACGTTCTCAGAAGAGGTGAGAGACCACATTATGTAAAGTCCCAGGTGTCATTCAGTGTGTGTGTAACACCAGGAGCCTTGGGACTCTGGGAAAGATTTGGGACTTTTCCTTTGCCCTTCTTTCTAAATGTGTGTCTGTTGTTAAATTAGGCTCTTTCACCTCTCAGGAGATACTGCACAAGAATTGTCCAAGCAGAATTCCTCTCCAGGTCTGATGGTCTGGCCTGACTGAAAATCTGCCTTTTGCATTTGCAATTCACACTCTCTCTAATAATTCTACTCTAGGCCAAGTGCTTCTGACTTTTCCTGTTCTGCCTGCACATCAGGCCTATCCACTAAGCAGTGACATGATTTGAAGTGAGGAAGGAGAAAACCACAGTCCTGTGGTCTGGAAAGATCTGACCAAAAAATTATTAAATGTCTGAGAGTAACCTAAGTTGTGGAGTAGGAATATTTCTGTCTGCTTGTGCTAAGACCATATGCCTTCACCCTTTCTTAGGGTCTGTGTATTTTGGCTAATCTGGCTGATTTTTGTCACCGAGAGTCATCTTGTTTGTCCTTCATGGGGCAGAGTTACTCACAGAGTACATTTCCTAACACTTCTTCATAACTAGACCAGAACCCTGCTGGTCTTCCAACCTAATAGAGATTATTCACGGTCCAATACAGCTCACCTGAAATTACTCCTTTGTAGCTGTCCTCTTGTACCAGTGGTTCCTAAAGTGAATAAATAAGCAGAAACTTTTAGGAACACACCCCTACTGCCTCCTGGTTACTGCAGCACAGCTCCTTCTTCTCTTTCCCAGCATCCTGTGCTGCTGACAGAAGCACCCCTAAACCCGCGCAAGAACAGAGAGCGTGCTGCTGAGGTGTTTTTTGAGACCTTCAATGTGCCAGCACTATTCATCTCCATGCAAGCTGTGCTTAGCCTGTAAGTGTCTTTCGTCTTTGATTTGTGTTTGTGGAATGTTGCCACAAAATCCATTCTTTTACAAAACAAACCTGTGGAAGACCTCACTGATGTCTGACTTACCCCCTTTTCATGCAAGAACAGAAACTCAGTTTGTGTAATAAAGAGTTTACAGGAGATTTGCTGAACTGCAAATGGGTTTTGAGGGTTTTTTAGCCCCTGTTTGTGTGAAATCTCTGCTTCCTCAGTTGAATGTGGATATGTTGCTTGCCTGGCCTCACCTTGAGTTGCTTGTTCTGACTTGAGCCTTTGTCCCTTTGGTAGCTACGCCACCGGCAGGACCACAGGAGTGGTGCTGGACTCTGGGGATGGTGTCACCCACGCAGTTCCCATCTACGAAGGCTTTGCCATGCCTCACTCCATCATGCGGATTGACATCGCTGGCCGGGATGTCTCCCGCTTCCTGCGTCTCTATCTCCGGAAGGAAGGCTATGACTTCCACACAACCTCCGAGTTTGAGATTGTCAAGACCATCAAGGAGGTGATGCCCTGCCTTGTTTCTGTGTTTGTCCAAGAGGGGATTTCGTCTCAAGGGAAGCTGTGGCTTGTGAAATCCGGTGGGAAGTTCCAGCCTACCTAGCTCTGCACCTAAATCCATTATCTATGTGAGGGAATCTAGGGCCACTAAGATGATTAAAGGACTCTGATATGTGGAAAGACTGGGAGAGCTTGGACTGTTGAGCCACAAGAAATGGCTGGGGAGAGTCTCTTCGATGTATATAAATGTCTGAAGGGAGGGTGCAGAGTAAACAGAGCCAGACTCATTTCAGTGATGTCCAGTGACAGGACAAGATGCACAAACTGAAGCTAAGGAGGTTCTGTCTGAACATAGACATTTTTTAGTGTGAGGGTGACCAAGTGCTGGCACAGTTTGTCTAGAGGGTTGTGAAATCTCCAGCCTTGGTAATGTCATCTGGACAGGGTCCCGGACAGTCTGCTTTAGGGAACTCTGCGTGGACAAGATGACCTCCAGAGGTCATTTGCAACCTCAACCATATTCTGAGACAGTTATAGTCAAAGTCACATTAATCCCTCTTGAGGGGCTGTTAACAGGGAGGTGAAGATGGGTGGTGGTGGTTCAGAATTGGTTTTGCATTTACCTGTGCTGCAGTTTTTCAGGGTCTGATGATCTCTTTCACTAGTGTTTGTTTATCCTTCGTGGAGTAAAATCCATGGCAGCTAGGGATCACAAGTGGGATATTGCAAGGTAGTTTACCTGCTTTCAGCCCTAAGGGTCTTTTCTCCAGCATATAATATTGTTGAAATCTGTCTTGCCAAAGGTACACAGGGATTTTGATTGTTAATGAGAAAAATATTTTATCAGAGGCATTTGGGTTTACCCTTCTCATCTCCCTCTCCCTGACTCCGTTTCCTCTCCAGCGTGCCTGCTACCTGTCAATAAACCCCCAGAAGGATGAGACTCTGGAGACTGAGAAGGCTCAGTACTACCTGCCAGATGGAAGCACTATTGAGGTTTGTAAGGACCACCCCCGGAGAATTCCTCATGTGAAGCACAGGGTTTCCAGAAGAGCTCCCCAGTGACGGGAAATTTCAGGCAGTGTTAGATGGGAGGGGATAATTTTAAAAGACCAAAACTCGTCCTAGGCTGTTGACTGGGCTCTAGAACTTTTAGGGAAAGCAAACTTTAATAGAAACCTCACAGCTTCTAGCAAAAGTCTTGGGTAAGGATGCAGCATGACAGTGGGGACTCCGAGCTGTTTGAGAGCAGGCTCTGATCTAATAAAACTTTATGCAGATCAGGTATGGAGTGTGGGTAGGTGTCAGCTCACTAAATGCAGCAGTGGTTTTATATGTGCTTTTTGTCCTGCCTAGAATTGTCTCCTGTGCTTTAACAGTTGCTTTGAAGAGTTAGGAACACTCCCCAGAAGACTGAACCTACTATAGAATGGTTGAAAGAGAGGAAATACAGGTTTTACCTCCAGTACCAGGGCTAGATTTGCTCCCTTTATGCCAGACCTGCTGTATGGGGCTGAGCAAGTTTCTTCATCTCTTTCATCTGCAAACTGGAAATGGTGCCCTTTGTAGGAGCTGTAGTCCAAACTGGCATTCACTTGGGATCTAGTGATGCAGCATGAATGTCCAGGAAGCTTCCTTACTCTGAAGCTTCACCTAAGAAAGGCAGGCCCATCTGTAGGCAGTGAACAAAGCCACACTGTTCTCTTCCCTCTGTGCTAACTTCTGCTCTTGCAGATCGGCCCTGCCCGTTTCCGAGCCCCAGAGCTCCTGTTCCGGCCGGACCTGATAGGGGAGGAATGTGAAGGACTTCATGAAGTGCTCGTTTTTGCCATTCAAAAGTCAGACATGGATCTGAGGCGAACGCTGTTCTCCAACATCGTGCTGTCTGGAGGCTCCACACTTTTCAAAGGTTCCTGCTTCTCTTTCAGTGTGCTGTGACATACCTGATCTCTTGCTTCTTTCTCATGTGAAACTGGGAAGATAACCCAGATCACCCAACTTGTCCTCTGGGGTGAGGGCTGTGTAAACTCTGCTCTCTCTGGGTATTTACTGCCTAATTTTCTGAGTCCTAGTCATATCTTGCTGGGTATGCAAGGCACCTGCCCTCGTACATAACTTTCTGGGCTTGGAGACCTTTTACTGTTTTCCTCCAATCAGTGCCAGTGGGACTGAATAGCTGTGTTCATTCCTGCTGCTGTAGCTCACGATATGTGAGGTTAGATACCGAAAAGGGCTCTTCCATCTCCTAAGGTTTCTTTAGGTCTCTGTTATGTGAGGGTTCAACGGTCCTAGTCCTGCATGACTGTCAGCTATGTGTGTGCAGAAAGGTTTCAACCCATCCCCTCAGGGCTCAGTTGGTACCCATTGACCTAAAGATACCCTCTGCCAGAACCCATCAGTCTGTTATCCACTGGTTGACATCTCCAAATAGATCCCGGTCTTCCCATTCAACTGCCCGTACAAATGGGCTGGACACAGGAGGAATGCCTAGGGAAGGAGGAGGTCCTAGCTGAACCAAAGCAAACCTTCTTTGCTTGACTCAGGTTGCTGCTGAGGAATAGAACCCATTGTGTCAGTGTTTGGGGTCTCAGTGAGACAAAATCCTGTTGTGTCACTGTCTGCATTCTGTGCTTCCCCAGACTGGACTCTCTGTAAGATATGGAATGGGGTATTTGAATAGGACTACATATGACATGTCCACATTGTTAGTGGATGGAACTTGGGATTTTGCTGAGGTGCTCACACTACACATTTTCTGTCTTCTGTAGGCTTTGGTGACAGGCTGTTGAGCGAAGTGAAGAAACTAGCTCCGAAGGACGTCAAAATAAGGGTAGGAGCCATCTCTTTTGTGTTCGTAACTTACCAAGTGTGTTCTGTGACCTTGAAAGAACCTTGCTCAGACTGCAGCTGCCATTTACTTCAAACCAGAAATGCCTTTCCTGAGACACTCACATGCCCAACAGCATTTGCTACTGTGATTAAAGTCAGTTTTGTTTCATCACTGAGGAGGTGGCTCCTCTGCCATGACCCCTGTCCAGGATCCTGGACTAGAGTGGCTGTTTTGAGGGGAGTGCCAGATGTCTTTGTGTTGGGAGAGAACACATCTGTTTGTCAGGCGTTAGCTGGAGTGAAGTGCGGGCAGTGTGGTACGAGGAGCAGACTGGAGCTTGGGAAGGTACTGACTGATTCTCTCTTTCTCCCAGATATCAGCTCCTCAGGAGAGATTGTATTCCACGTGGATTGGGTATGTACTGCACAGCAACACGTTTTGCTGTGGGATGGGGCTGGGGAGGCACAGCCCGGCAGCTCTCATGTTGTTATCCCAGGTGGTGCTGTGTGTCAGGGGGGTTGTGTTGCTCAGCTGGGTGATGCTTGCTGTGTTCTTGGAGCAGCAGTCACCAGGTCATGTGGGAGGGGGCAGGTGGTACCAGGCTCTG
This sequence comes from Edolisoma coerulescens, assembly GCA_013397115.1. NCBI lineage: Eukaryota > Metazoa > Chordata > Aves > Passeriformes > Campephagidae > Edolisoma > Edolisoma coerulescens. Next base: position 127,189 of record VWZW01002807.1, on the reverse strand, counting down.
TAGTACTGCCACGTTTGAGGATAGTGGGAGAGAGTGTGACTGTCCAGAGAGCGTGTCTGTCATAGGTAACTGAGCCTCGGCACCTTTCTGTCGTGGGGAAGTGTCACGATAGAAACAGCCCATCTCTGCAGAGATACTATGAGAATGCCCCCAGCATTTTCCTTCAACCCATACCATGCCTGTCTCTCCGTAGTGGCTCTATCCTGGCCTCTCTGGACACCTTTAAGAAAATGTGGGTTTCGAAAAAGGAATATGAAGAAGATGGAGCTCGTGCCATCCACCGGAAAACCTTCTAGCCCTGGGACCTGTCCTCAGTCTCCTCCGAAGACTCACTTAAACTCGCTTTTCTGAGTCCGAGTGTCTGAGAGCTGCCTGTGTGTGTGTGTGTGCGCCAGCATGCCCCGATGTCACTGAGCAAAGACGACAGCAGCAGGAGGGTTGTATTAGTACTACTAACTTCTTTTTTTCGTTTCGTTTTGGTTTTTTTTAATGGAAAGGAGAAAATAGCAGTCTAAATTTCTCCAGAATGGCCCATTCCTTTTTCATTTCAGTCCCTTATTTTCTGTATCACAATCACACCTGTCATTGTAAAACAAATAAGCAAAAACAAAGGGAACAGCTTATAGAAACTGCCTGGCAAGCCAGTAGGGAGCCAACCACTGCAGACTGCTCTTGCAGGCTTTAGTCAGCATGACTGCAATGCCTGGATTGTCTGGAAACACATAGCTGAGGCCCCATAGCTACTTCCTTCTTCAGCGGTATCTTCACCATCAGTAGGTTTTTGAAGTTGTTTTTAATATATTTTTTATTAAGAGAAAGCACATTCTCAACAGTTAAGTCCATTTGCCCCCACTGTTTTGGTGTATGAGTGTGTGTATGAGTGTGTAACTTAGCCTGATGTGGGGTCTGCACCACAGCTGGAGAAGTTGGCGATAGGACTTAGTTTGTATTGCATGGAGTAGAACAAAGCAAATCTAATCAGTTATCATTGTACTAGACGGTTATTCTCTCGTACCTTGTTTTAAATACCTTTTCTCCTCTGGAAGCAAGTACCCTGTAATGGGCGTGAAGGCACTTGTGTGTTCCCCCTCAACCTGCCAAGATTTACAGTGCTGACTTCTCGTGTTCTTTGTAAGAGTCGAGGCTGTTTCCCTCCTTCCTGCCATGTCAGGGCAAAGGGAGCATGTATTCACAGCCAGGCATAACTCTTGTGTACTTTATCCATTCTGGGGCAAAATAATACTTGGGAAGGTGCATTGTAATGTAAGAATTGTTTTATTTATTGAAATGTCTGAGGATCTCTCAAATACTGACCACAGCACCTGGGAATTATGCTTTGGGTCTTCTTTGAACACCTGCTGCCCGCTGCTCGATGTTCGCACTGTGCACAGCACCCGCGCTTAGCAGAAAGGCCAGCCCTGCACCGCCACCCTGTCCCTGCTCTGCGGGGACTCACCGGTCGCTGGGAATGCACCAGGGGAGAGGACAATAAAGCACACCAGGAGGTCGGTGTGAGTGGCAGGTTTGTGAGCAGGAAACTGTCCTGCTGGCTGTGTTTTGCTGCACTGCGGTGCCTTTCTGCTCATCTGATGGCTGCTTTGCTTCTACTGCTCTAACAGCCCTGGGCAGCCTGCAGACCTGCTTGTGTTGGGGCATGCCACTGTTTCCCCTTTAGGTTTTACTTGTGCATTATTTGGTGCTCTCTTTTTTCCCCATTAGTTTTCTGCAGAACCTGGCAGTAGCAATGGAGCTGGAGTTGCTTGGTGGCAGTTCCTCCCTGTTTCCCTCCTTTCTGTTCATCGCCACACATCACCTTGGGGTCACTCTCAGGTGCAGAGACGGGCTAAGAGCTGGAGGACTGCCACAGAGGTGAGGGAAAGGCCAGTGCACTGCCCCAGCTGAGATGAATGTAAGCAGCAGCCGGTTGCCACTGCAGGAACCATGTTCTTGGGGCTCACCCATGGGTTTGGAGAGGCTGTAGGCAGATGGGTGGGGTGGTCTCTCCCACCTGAGGCCAAGCTGCTTGTTCACCTCCCCCCATCAGAGCAGACTGTTTTTTAAGCAAGAACCCGTCAGAAAAGAGCCATCAGTGCTCAGCCTTCTGTTGGGAAACTGGTTCTGTTCTTGCTGGTTTGCTGCAGCACACAGAGGGGAATTCCAGCAAATTCCTCTCGGTTCCATTACTGCGTCCCCCAGGCAGTGCTCTCCATCCCCCCAGCCCCTCCGCTGGCCTTGCAGCAGCAGTGCTACATTTTGTAACCTGCAGTGACTGGGCAGGACGGTGCTGTCTCCAATCTAGCATTCATTTGGTCTGCCTGACTGTTCCCTCGCACACTGTCCAAACCATGTTGCCTGGTGGTGCCCAGCATACTTAAATAAAGTCATTCATATACAACACTCAAGCCTCCTGGCCTCCTCTTCCCACATTTGCAATTTTAAGGAGGTAACTTGTGTTCTCTTGCCTGTGCAGAAATGTTGCTGGCCAGATTCTGCAAGGAGACACCATCTGTGGTCCAGGATTGCATTCCTGGCCTGGCTTTTGTGGGAGGAGATTCCTGGGCTGCAGCTGTGGTGTCCAAATCTACTCTCCTCTACAGGCATTATCACTGAGACTTCTGTCACTGCATACAGGTGAAAGGCTGGGACAGGGCAGCCTGGGCTGAGCAAGGATGATGCCACTGCTGTTGTGAGAAGAGCTGGTGCCGGCCCAGGGGTTTGCAGAGAGAGCAGTGGGTCAAGCCATGCTTACAGGGTGGGCCTTGGGAAGGTGGCACAGTGGCCAGTCCTATGACTCTCCCCATCTCATCCCCAGCAGCCACTGGTGTAGGAACAGGACAGACTCTGAGGCCTTCCAAAGCAGCAGGGGTAAGTGATGCTTCCCATCAAAGGCAGGTGATGCCCTCTGCCCCCTGCAGAAACGGCCAAGCCGCAGTGCACAGTTTTGTGGGGAAGGAGCTGTCTCCTTATCTCCACCCAGCCACAGCTGTGTCCCCACAGCACCACATCCACCCAGCCAGGCTAGAGCCACTGGATAGAAGAAAATCTTCAAGCAATTCAGAAAAAGATCATCTTTAATTTATGAAATGGAGAATCATTCTCAAACTTGGTTAGAAGTTGCACAAATAAGTTATGATTGAACCATTAATAACTACAGCAGCCTCATGGCAGTAATGTCTTGGTCCAAGACAGAAGGCAGCCATGTCTGAGGCAAGATGGCAGGTTGGTGGGCTGAGACCCTAGAGGGAACCTGGCACTAAACAACGAACATCCCTCAACGTGCAACAGCTTCCAAATGCATCCCTCCTGCAGCAGGTAGGCACAGGCTTTGGCACATCCCTTCTGCATGCCCCCAAACACATCACAGGGATTGAGCAGTCACTCCCTTGCCTCAGGGACCCCTTTGGTAATTACCTGTCCATCTACTCCCAGCCAAAACCAGGGAGACCAAAGCACCCGCTCTCCTTGGGTCCCTGGCTCAGCAGCCAGATGAGATGATCGAGCTCGAGCACTGTTTCAAGTGCAGAGGAGCTGAGGTGTCTGCTCCTCCCCACCAGGGTAAAATCCCAACCCTGTGACTGCCCAGTACTGTGTCAGACAGGCTCCAAAGAGGGATCGAAGGCACAAAAGCAAGACCTGGTGTCTCCTCCAGGCTGTGCTCTCCTGCAAGAGGGAAGGGTGCCAAGCTGCCTCACTGGGTCACCTGGGATGGCCCTGGGCAGGGAGGCACTTCCAGCAGCTGGATTAGGGGTTGATTCCCTGACTTTGCCCAGAATGGGAGGGGGCTCACAGTACAGCTGTGTGACAGCACTGAGTAGAAGGGGCTGTGGGGAGGGGAAGCGGGACAAATGCATGCAATGGGATGCCCATTGAAATGATACAGCTCAAGGCTCTGAAGTCAGTTCAAGCCCAGCACCTTTCCCAGGCCAGCAGCAACTCCCTCTACAAGGCCACAGAGGAGGGAACCTCAGCATAAAACAGCATACCCAGCAGATCCTGGCTGGGCAGCATACTGTCCTGGGAACAACAAATGCTTAAGAGTGGATTTGGTCCAAGAACCACAGCACTGTATGTGGGAGGGTTGTACCAGTTACTGGGAAAGGCTTTCAAGGTCCTCTCATCCCTGCTCCTGTTTGGCAATCATTCCTGTGGTCACTTGGTCCCTCAGGAGCCTCCCACTCCACTCCCCAAGGCTGCAAGGCTCTAGCAAGGAAGAACTCCCTGTGCAGTCTCCTCCTGCTCAGCTGGAGAGGCTGTGGCTCCCCGTAGCCATGCCCAGGGCAGAGAAGTGCATTTGGGATATGTCTGTTTCTAGCACCTGCAACCCAGCACCTCCTCGCTGGAGTGAGCAACTTTCTGCTCTCTGGGACAGGCTGGGATAAAATGTTCTTGCTCCTGAGATCAAGTGATCTATCTCAGGCCCCTCACATGCTGAACTTCTCTGCCTTCCCCAGTGACCACCACCTGGAATGAGTAAACATTGGCATCACAGCATTTCACAGCAGAACCGTGAACATCAGGCTCTCTCAGCCCACCATCCCGGCCCTTCAGCACCAGCCTGGAACCAGCAGCACCCTGGGGGCTCAGGCACCCTTAGATTGTTTTGATGTCTGGTGCTCGGCCCTGTGTCAGGCTCTGCCGCTGAGCCTTCACCATCTGCAGCCGCTTCCCGTGCAGGCTGAACTGTGACCAGCTGAGGAGCTGCAGCAGCGCGCACGTGATGGGCACGAAGACGAGGAGGTAAAAGCAGCCCTGGCGAAGAGTTGGCTCCAAGGCCACAGCAGACTCCAGCTTTGGCTGGGCACTCACCACGTTGTTCAGGGGGTTGCGCTGGAAGATGTCGTAGCCTGGTGTCAGAGAAGAGTTTGTGAGAATGGGGACAGTGGGGATGGACCTCTGTCCATTCTCTTTGAGTGACTGACCATGGAGAGGCAGAGACCAGGCACAGGTTAGCAACTGAAGAGCCCTCTGCACCCACCCAGGGCACAGGACACGGTGCAGGATACTGAACTCACAGGTCTGCCCTGTCCTGCTCCGCTGCTTTCCCCAGGAGCATCCTCACCTGTGTATGCACAGAGCAGCCAGGTGCCGATCAGAGGGGCGAAGGTCTGGCCCGGCTTAGTGACCAGGGCCACCATCCCAAAGAGCAGGGCTGAGGCTGCCTGCTTCCTACGGTTCAGGACTAGATCCTCGTCCACCAAGTCAGTGACCACCAAGTTGAGTAACTTACAGGTCCCTTCTGTGAACACGCGGTTGCTGCAGAACAACAGGCAAAGCACTGAACAGGGGTATCAAGAAATAACAGGAAAATGTGGCAGATCAGAAAAAACAGCAAGTGTGAGAAAGGTTTCCCCACACTTGAAATAAGAATTTCAGAAACCCTGGTTACAGGAGAGGATCACCACCATCAATAAGCCTTCATACCCTGTAGCGACACCTCGGATCAGTCCTGACCTGTCACACAGACAGGCCTGGGGACAGGACAGGCCGGGCCAGTGGCTCACACGCACCTGCAGCACACTCCAAGGGCTGCGGAGGAGAGGAGCTCTCAGAAGCTGGCAAAGGTAGTTGCAGGCTGCCACCAGCCCTGCTGGTCTGTGACCTCCTGAACATCCTGCTCGCTCTGCAGCAGGACAGCCTGTGGATTCTGCAGTGACCCGTCCCATGTGCTGTCAGAGCTGGAAACCACATGGCTTATGTGTGATCCTGCCCCCTGTTCCCTGCCTTCCACTCCTCTTCTTAAGAGAGGGACAACTCGTTTTGCTTCCCAGGAGGCAGAGGGCAGGGGAAGTGACTGGTGCTTGCCTACCTGGCAATGAAGATGCAGAGCAGATACACCTGATCAGGTCCTGCCAGGAGCATGACAACACTCAGAGCCAGCTTCAGGAAGAAGAGTCCTCGCACCACAGCATAAACCCCACAGCGGCGGCAGAGCGACAGGAAGTAGAGGTTGTTGAGATGGGGGGCAATGTAGGAAACACCTGAGCAGAGACAGAGGCACAAACAGCTTGACGGAGTTTCAGTTTCCACCATGCCCCCAGACATGATACCGAGAGAGACAGCAAGGCTGGCTGTTGCCAGCAGGACAATACAGAGTAGCCCCCCTGCACATACAGAAGGCTGCAGCAGATTTATTCCATGGCTTTGTGGCACAGCACACACTTTCCTACAGAGGGAGACCTTCTTCCATCAACCTCATGGACAGGAAGGAAGAAAAGATTTTCCCAGTGTCATGCAGAGGCTGTGACTCAGCCCTGGAGCAGAAATAAGAGGGACAGGACTGCCTGACCAGACCTGGCCTGCACAGAACCCTCCCAGGGTAACTCTATGACCAATGCCCACATATCTGTGGCAGCTTGGAAATGGTCCATATGCTGCAGAAGGAAAGGGATAAAATTCAGGGCTGTGTTCTCTGCTGCATCCTGGGAACACTATCTGCAGCCTCTAGTGCTCAGAGCAATACCTCTCTGGAGTCTGGTGTCCACCACACCAGGCTTGTCCTTACTAGAAAAGGCTCCAAGTTACTTCTGTGCCCAGGAAGGACAATTCAGAGGTCCCAGGGAAGCGTGTGGGGTGCGTGCATGTGTGAATTTCACAGCCCAGAGTCCTGCATGTGAGCACAGCTCTACCCAGATGGAGTTTGGGAAGAGCAAACCCAGACTCAGGCCAGGTCCTACCGAACTCAGCTGCTCCCTCCAGTCCCACCTGAGACTCACCAAGCAGGAAGGATCCAGTAGAGACAGAGATCTGGTCTGACAGCAGGTGCTCCAGGAACAGAGGGAAGAAGTTGCTGTTAAAATGGCAGTGAAAAACCTGTGAAGGCAGCATGCAGATGAGCTGGTCAGCAGGAACAGCAGTGAGAAAGAACAGAAAAAGCTAACAGCCCTCTGGGCTCTGTTGTCTTAGGAGCCCCATGCCAAGGGATCATGCAGGATGGGCCTGGAGTACTTCAGCAGAGCAAGACCTTGGCTGTGGCATTTCTGACACTGCTGGCTGAGATTGCAAAGCTGCAATGCCATCAGCCATGCCCACTGTGTGCCCAGGGTCAGCCTCACTGTCCAGCCGTACAGCACTGTGCTGCTGGGGCAGACAGGGCCAGCAGGTGACAACAGTGACCACGAGGCTTTGGGGGAGACAGTGGCACGGCAGGAGGGAGGAGGCAGCTGGCAGGAGGACATTGGTAAGGCAGTGAGGCTTGAACACAAAGATGCAAACCAGCATCAAGAGCCTGCCAGAGGGGAACTGAGGGATCCCCGGGGAGCCATGACTGCAGCACACAAAGCTGGGCAGGCTGCCAGCATTTGGTAGTAATCACTGAAGAGGATGAAGAACAGAAATGGTAAAAGCCAGCTGGGAGGTGGATCCAGCTGGACAGCGAGAACAGTGACGTGAGCCTCAGGAAAACGGAAAGGGAAAGGAGACTGTGCTGACAGCCATGCCAGCAAACAGCACTCCTGAACTCATCCCCTCTGTGAGCCAGGCCCTGGGCTTCTGCACCCCATATGGGCTGCACAGAGCTCAGTCAGCCCCCATAACGCAGCCTACGCTGCAGAGAGAGGAAGGAGCGCCTCACAGCTTGCTCAGGAAGTATCCTCGGTCACAAGCAGGGAGAGTGGCTACCAGCTGCTGAATCAGCCAGCATGTGCAGGAGACTCCAAGAGCAAGTGGGTGCTGGAAACATCTCTGCCCTTCCTGGGGAACTCACATACTGCTGAATCACCACCTCAAACAGCCAGAGCCAGTGTTCACCCTCTGAATCGCAGCGTGTCACTTCTGTGCCTACCTGGATGAGATTCATGCAGACAAACCAGAGGAAGTTGCGATGCCGGGAGAGCTGCTGGAGATACTCTGCCAGGGTGATCCTCTTCTCCTGGGGGACGGAATGTTTCTCAATGTACAGCCTAAAGGAAAAGGAGGGATAAAAAGTAACCATAAATCCCTCACAGCAAGCAGGACAGAGACTCCAGCTCTCCCTGTGTAGATGCAGAGCTGTCTCTCCTCAGCTCCTATCCCAACCTTTTGTCTTCCTGGACCAATCAAAACAGTGGAGTCTACAACAATGATTGCTTATTGCTAGTAAGAAGCACAGGCAACACGTGTTGCAACAAAGAACATCTGTCTTAACACAAAATTCACATTTCTGTCCATAAATGCATTCTCCTCATATTAGCCATTCCACTACACATATGCTCCTCTTCCCGGTCCCTGCAGTTAGCTCACCTGGCAGATCTCATCAGGATCTGCTGCTACTACAGCATAATGCTGGCTGCTTATAACAAGAGATGACAAGTGAGGCAGCCCGAGGAAGGAGCTGAACAGGGAAAATCAGCTTGGTGTGGCCTACCAACAGCCCAGCCACTATCAGGCAGCTGAAGTGAGTAACATGGTGAGACATTCACTTGTCCAACTCCGTAGGGCATGGGGAGCAATGTGGTCTCACGCCCAAGCAGAAATGCTTTCATAAGCTGCTTCTGACATTTTACCTCTCCCAGGCCTCACTGGGTGCTCTAGACATGAACTCATTTCATGTTCAAAACACTGGATGGCCATACAGCAGGTCAGGCCTCTGCCTCCAGTTTGGACTAGGGGTGACACAAGACAGTTTTGTTCTATTTTCAGAGGAGCCAGTGTGACAGCTGATCCTGAAAACTGTATCAATAGACAAGAATCTATGCCAGGCCTTTGTCCCTGCTGAGAACTGGTGACCCTTACTCTTTTAGGGTTGATTCCTGGTCCCATTTCGCTTTCCCATCAGCCTGAAACCGCTGGCGGAGCAGCTGCGTGGACAGGGTGAAACCAACAATGGAGCAGAGGGCCAGCAGGACGCAAAATATGCGAAAGGAAAAGAAGTCCTCCTTGTTCCACACTGCATAGGACATGAAGACAGACAGGGAGCCTATGGCACTGAAGAGGGAACAGTAGAAGTTGAGGCTAGTCCTGTCTTTTGCTGAAACAGCCAGGTCTGCAAGCAAGGCGTTGTGATGGAGGTCAACCATGGTGAGAAAGCTGTCATACATGCAAAGGCAAAGGAGGAACTGCAAACCAGGATGAGCCCAGGCAACCCAGAAAGCCAGGAAAGAGATGGCAAAGAGGGGGCCATTGTGGCTGAGCGCTCTGAGCCTCTTCAGAACTACTTCAGGGGAGGAAATCTCTGCTCCTGCCCTGCAACAGAAGAAAAAAAAATATTTTAGGTACCTGGACAAAACCCTGCATGACCACATATTCTTCCTCTCCAAGGAAGTCATGTAAGTGGCATAGACACAAATACAGCCTTTGCTCAAGTAACACTCACCCCCATCAGGTACCTTCTCAGCTAATAGTGAATATACTGAAAATATGGGTTTAAGAAGGCCAAAAAGAAAAGAGATTTTTTTTTTCTCCAGAGCATTTCTCTCCCTGACAGTGCTGCACTGTCTGCACTTTGCACAATGTAAATGATATTCATGAGTTTTCACTAATTGCAGGAAGCCACACCATGATTTTCATTAAAATGTTGACGTAAATACATGAGAAATGCTAATGGCCAACAATACAGAGCTGTCTTGTCTCAGCTCCTATCCTACAGAGTTTTGGAACAACTGGTCTGAGGCACTCCATGTGGAAATAACTGTACTTTTCCCCCTTGTGCCTCCCAAACCATGTACAGACTCTCTAACACCCCATTAAGAGGCTTACTCATATAGCAGGGGCTCAAGATTTTAGATGCCCATATTTTAGGTTCTGCACCACTCATGACTGTTAAGGATTAGGGTCACATCTACCCAATAGGTGTGTGACTTTCTCTATACAGTCAAGTACTGAAACAACATTCATGAGCACTGAGCTTCAAAGATGCCATGGAAATGAGGTATTTAAGAGTTCCATGCCCAATAAACCATTCCCATGCCCTCATTTTAAAGCTGCCAATTTGACATCATCTTCCCCAGAGACTAAACAACTTCCCAGACTCTTGTGGAAGAGAACTTCACTTACTGCTGTGTGCTAAGGAACACTCGGTCACTCAGCCAGCCAAACAGAGGGTCATTCAGGCTGTTCCAGATCAGAAACACTGTCTAGGAAAGAAAACAGGACAGTGAAACAAACCACAGGACAGCTCAGTTCTGTCACCAAAGCAAGCAGAGCTGAGCTGGCACGGCAAGCCACCAGCAGGAACTATCCCAGCACACCTTCCCTGCCCCATCACCACTGCACGATGCCCCTGTTGGGGGCAACTGGCAGTGAGGCCAGTGGTTTTCACTGCCTGTGAAACACCCCAGTGTCCCCAGAGGAAAGGCAGTCTTACGAACTAAGTCTCTGCATTTTCTATCCCAGCTTGTTCTATTTTTATAGAAGTGGGAAAAACTGAAAAGCCCAAGTTAGCACTTGGAAGGCTCCCTTGCTCCCTCTCCAAAAGGGAACACTGCTGTTACAACTAACAGTTTCTAGCAGTGAGCAGTCTTGGTTTCAGAATTTCCTACTTAGGAGCACAGAAGCATGTGGAAAAAAACTAACCTCTCCTATCCAAAAGGACAGTTTATCAATCTTGTACACAGAGACGAAGGTGTCCACATAGTAGAGGAGGAACACGTTGTGCAAAATGGAAACAAAGAGCGACAGAGACCCGTAGATCACTGCAGTGGGCAAATGGAAAAGACAAGCCAGCAGTCGCAGCCCCATGTTGGTGCAGTCAGTGTTCAGCTCCTTCCATCACCTCCATTTCAGGTGAGATGTCTTCTCCCAACACCTGCTACATCTTTGTTGGGGCCAATCCATTGTTGCTCCTGCAGGAGAGAAAAAATAAATAAAATAAAATGAAAACAGATTCATTTTCTTAAATGAAGTAGAAATTGAATTGAACTAATTGGTAAATCTTTGTCTGCAGAGATCAGAATTCATATTGCTTTGAGGAGCTACTCCAAAGTGGACTGGAGGGGATTTAAGAGACTAGAAGCTGTCTGCTGCACTAAAGCTGTTTCATTAAGCTGAAGCCAGGCTGTGGGCTCCTGGGGGTACGACTGTCTCCTCCTGAGCAGCCTGCCCTGTCCTTTACCCTGTAATGCTCTTTGTTATCCAGCAAGTAGACAATTAATCCAGCTTTTCAAAGGCAAGGTCCCAGGAGGAATCAAGCTAGATAGCTGCAAACAACAAAGCAGCCTTCAGGAAACACACCTAGTCACTGGTATTTTTAGGTACTAATGTAAATTTTTACCCAAATGAAAATGACAACAGCTGTGATGTAACCTCACACATGCACACTGCTGTCCCCAGGCAGTCACAGCTGACTGCACCTGGGCTGGCTCAGGCAAGAGTTATTTATGGCAAGCAGTGCTGCTGCTTTGTGGCATGAAGAGACGCGACCAGAACACGACTGCAACAGGCATGCTGCCGCCATGCAATAAAAGTGACCAGAAGTGCCTTAGCAGCTGCCCAGCTTGTCTTGGAGTGGCCTAAATCTTAGGACCATAGTCTGAAATAAAGATGCTTTGGCTGGACAGCAATATACACAGAAATAAAACACGTGGACACAGCAGCCTTAGACCAGAACAAGTCGCTGTATGTTCACAGGGGGCTGAGTGTGAGAGGAGGACTCCCCACACCTGCACTGACTGGAGCTCATGGTCAGGAGGTGGGGCCAGAAATGTTCTCTTGTGCTGTTCAGGCTGAGCCCTCTCTCACACTTAAGTTGCTACAGACCAAAGGCAAAACCACAAGGCACTCATGTGAGACGTAAGGGTTTCTTAAATCAGTACAAGTCAGCTCCTCCAGCCCGTGCCACCATGAGAAGCCCTGTTCGCAGCACACACACATGAAGGGTGACAACAAGGTTGTTATCTTGGCACTCACAAAAGCAAGATAAGGGGCTGTGTGTCACTCCTGTTTCAGCCCTCCAGGGTCTGCATTCACCCAACTCAGACACATTGTGGGGGCTTTGCAGTATGGGATAAGTGTTGGATAAGACTGAACACATAAGAAATAGGAACCTACACACCACAGCAGCCCCTTGGGCTTGCAACACCAGCTGCAGCAAGTCCAAGCAGAAAATCAAGCAGAAGAATAAACGTCTGGGTATGAAACCTGATGAAACACCAGTCCTGTTCAGCATTTCCCTGAAGCCATGAGTCTGACCACTTCTAGGCAAGATTAGAAAAGCAAAAATAACCATCTGCTCTGCCAAGGCCAAGGAATTCCTCATAACTAGTTCAGAAGGAGCAGGAACAGCATTTGTTCCAATTACATCACCAGATTGAAACTGTATCTCGGCTCCACTCCCAGCCAAAGCACTAGACCTCGACTGGATCCAACTGCAGAGCCCTTGTGGAGCTCAGACACCATTCCGCATCCCTGCCAGGCCAAAACCCATGGCCAGATAAAAGGAAGACACTGCTTGGAAGGGAATTCAGCCAGACAATGAGCCTTTATAGATGTAATTAAAGACAGACAAGCCTAGAGGAGAAACTTCATTTTGTATGGTCAAGAATTGGAAAGGAATCATGGTGTGTAAAGACAAAGGTTAAGAAGAAGGGAGAGTTAAGCCAACTGTCCCATAGGTAAGTCCTCTGTCTCTCACCAAGAGCCTTCTGTGGAGTACTGATTGAAGAGCAGATGAAGACACTACAGTGCTGGGCCCCCTCATGGAACTGTCAGGACACAAGAACTGGGAACAATCACCGTAACCAGCAGGAAATCAGTTTAACACACACAAAAATACTTTTTTACCTAACAGGTAGTAAACACCTGACATTTGCTGCCAAAGGATATTAGAGATCCGGGCAACAGGTTCAAAGGATTAGACAAATTCATGGAAAACAGCTGTACACAAACAGCTACTAAAGGGAACAAGGCAGGGAAATCCCCCCTAGCAGCCCCAAGCCAGCTGCGCAGGCTGGGGGTGGACAAGCGGAAAGGCCACAGATGGTGCCCAGGCTCACGTGCTCTCCCCCTAAACAGCATCTCCTGCTGCCACCGTGGGGCAGGATATGGGGGAGAGACAGACCAACAGTGTGACCTGCTAGGGTGATCCTTATCCTTTGGGCTTGCCTTTGCTATCCAAAACCTGTTTGAAAGCAGAGCCCACTCAAGCCTCGGTGTTAGTGCTGCACTTCACACTGTCCCCATCCAAATGGTGCTTCAACTGAGCACACGTTGCACAAACCACAGCTGTTGAACTTTCCAGAGACACCATTTTGTCATATATATGCTACAGCACTGTTCAAAGAGAGTAAAGTTCCACTTTCTTTCTGCTCCCTCATCACTCCCTCACAGATGTGCAACCCCTCCAGCCAGCTGATATTTGCAAGTGATGTCACTTTTGCTAGTATAGTCATTAGGTCATTTGAAAGATATTTTTTCCCTCCCCATCTGCAAATGTGCAGTTAAAAAGAAACAAATCATAGTTGTCTGTAAAAAGCAGATTTTACTTCTACACCCAAAGCACTGTGTTATTTAAGCTTGCCACACTGGTATTTTCATAACCTTTTCCTTGGGATGGAGAATTACTCATGGAGTATGTCAGAACTTTTCAACATGAGGCCATAAGAAGTAATGGGAAAAGGAGCTGCAGGAGGGAATAGCTATCATTCATTAACACTGAACTTCTAACACAGTCATAAAGCAACAAGCTCATAAATTAGAAAGAAACGAGTCTTTATTTGAGAAACTTCCTCCTCCACATTTGACATCTGGCTCCTGCCAGTGACGTCCACAGATCTTATCTTTCCTGAGGAGGATGTTGGAATACTGGCTACCAGGAAAGCACTGCTTTTGTTTGGGAGTGCTGGCATACAGCTGTGTCTGGAACACACCACAGCTTGGGGCTCACACATCTGCTCTAACTTCCTAGCCAGCTCACAGCTGGATTCACGAGTCCTCGTGTCCCATGGTGATTCAGCAATGCTTTGGCCTTACAACAAGGCTGAGCTCCAGCCTTCCACAGCTGAAGCCACTTGCACTGAGCCAGCAGCAGAGCCATACATGTGAATCTTGGCTCAAGCCAGCCTGTTAAGCAGGGCCAGATGATTTTTATGTGCTGAAGTTGCCACTCAGCGACCTGAAACAGCCATCTGCAGACCTGATCGCAGTATCAGGATGACTCTCATATTCATTCTCCCCTGTGTGCGTAATGCAGGCTGGAATATCCCAAATAATACTTCAGGATATGTCTATGCTTGCTTGAGCTGCCACTACACTACCTCTGCTGCATATTCTGGGTTTTGAGGGGCTTACTAACAGAGGGACAAATAATACACCAGCTCTATATCTCTGCAACTGCCACACAAAAAATCCACCCAACAGCTGGAAAAACCACCTGAGAGAAAACCCTACTTACAGACATTTGTCACAGCCAGACAGGACCGGGCTGTTGGCAGCCCAGCCCCATTCACAGGAAAGCTGGGCTGGAGCAGCACCTGTGAATGAGCTGATGCCCTGTGACCTGTCCCAGCAAAATGCCTGGTGCTGGGCACATCAATTCCTCCCAGACCCTGCAAGTGACAGTCATGGATGCCTTTGTCTGGTCAGGATTATCTGTCAGTGATGAGCCCATTTTGGGAGCACAGACCAGGTTCTGCACACTCCTTCCCTCCCACGCATGGTACCCCAGGACACCTCCACAACACAAGACATCTCAGAGGGTCCACAGCCCATGAAGCTACTTGGATTCTGGCAGAACTCTGTCAGTAAAATGAGAAATCCGTCCACAGAGCTATTTGAATGAATGAAACCAAAAGAGCCCCCCCTTAAAAAAATCCCTCTCAAAATCTTAGATACACACTCCACAAAATTTAGGTTCCTCTGACTAAACTTTGATCTTGTGCACTGTTTTAGAGATGAATGTAGATCCAAGGCTCTCAGTTTCTCCACTCCACACTTCTTCTAAAATCCTAACACCCTCAGATAATCCACTTATTACCGAGGACTCCGGAGAGAACACTAAACACAGTCCTGGGTGAAACAGGAACAAACACCCCAACAGCAGGCTGCCGGCAGCCTGGTATCTGAAGGGTGAAGCAATGAAACCTTTGAAACCACCCGGATCAGGCATGGAAATATGACTGGAAGAAATTATGAGGGTGTTTCCCAGTACTGTTTACCAATTCAACAATCACTGATGACCGTGTATCATGAGGTTAAGTAACACCCTTCCTATTACAAGCAATCATATGCTTCCATCAGGTGCTTCTGTCACTCCTGCCGAGTTCACACACGCAAACACAACTGCCACACAGACAATTAACACCTTGAACCAGCTGGTAGCTTCCATGGAGCTGTGCTCCAGCTGAGCAATCTTGTTCAATCAGATGTCATTCCCTAACAAGAACACAAGGTTTGTCAATAGAGATAACTGGGTAGATCTCATAGCTTTGGAACTTGGCAAGGGTTTTACCTTAACAACACATGACATCCCGTGTCTAAACAACTCACTGTTTTACAGTGTAAAGGAAGTGTGTTAGATGTATTAAAAAAACTGTTCTCCATCATTTGCTGTCCATATAAGCTCTAATCCTGTAGTGGACCTCACAGCACTAGGATGGGAACCATTGTCAGGTAACTCTGACCTGAAATTACAAATCTAGAAATGATATGAAATCGTCATTGAAAACAACCCCTAAGAGCTGGTTCAAAGAAACTACAAGAGAAGATTAGTGCACGGATACTGCCTGTTCTTTGTTAAGACTTAACAGGAAGCACCAGGTGAGAAGCAACTTTTACCACTCTGCCAAGTGCAGCCACCAGGAGTTTCTGCTACACATCTTCCCGGGGACAGGGAGTCTCTTCACCTATGCAAACCTCCCAAAGCCACCGTCCCCCCGCAGGGCCCCAGCCGCAGCCACAAGGCCACACACCACTGACTGAAGGCCTGGAAGAAGCCCAGCTGCCAAGGCCACCAGGGATCTCTGGGGCGTTTAGGGCTGGACAGCACAGCACTGGGTCACCAACTGCAGCTGCTGACGCCCCACGTGCAGGACAGGAGCACAGGGAGCCAGGCAGTGCCTGCAGAGTCAGGCTGGAGATGGGGACACCGTGACTTTGGACATGCCCAAGTAGCGCTGCCATCCCCTGTGCCCCATGCGCAGGGACTCTCCACGCTAAGGGGAGGCCTGGCAGCCCTGGTAGAGGAAGGGGTGTCCGGGCAGGGGCACTGCCATCCTTCCCTGGCGGGCCCTCCCGCAGGCTCCATGGCAGTGGGTTGAAGCCTGCCAGGTGAGGGGAAGGTGTAACAGGGACACCAGAGGCCCGCTGCACACCCCAGGAGAAGAGGGTAATGCCAGAGCCGCCTCGCCTTACCGAGAGCCAGACCCCGACCGGCTCCAGGACTAAGCCCCCTGCCCACGGGAACTGACACCAGGGGGCGAGCACACCCTCCGGCCCAAAGTGGGATCGTCCACGACAATGGAGGGAAGTACCCGCCAGGGCTCTACCACTGCAGGGATGGGAGGACCCCCCCACTCCGCAAAGGCGGCCCCACTGGAGGGTAATGTCTCTCCCACCCTACCCGAACCACCTTATTACTGAGCAGAGAGGGGGCCCTCCGCCCCACCACACTACAGGCAGGGAGGCAAACCGGGGCCAGCGATAAGGCGGGAGAGACGCTCGGCGCCTCCTACCTGCGTCCGGTACCGGGGCTCCCCCGCCGCTCCGCCGACGCACGGCACGGCCGCGCATGCGCATACTCCCAAACCCGCCCCGCGGCCATTTTGCGTCCTGGCAAGTGAAGTCGCCGGCAGCTCCCGGCAGCCATCGCGCGTGAGGGCACCCGGCTCCATTATTTGCATAGCCCCGCCCCCAGCCGCAGGAGCCCCTCTGGCCGGGGGGACGGCGCCTCTTCTATGGTCCGTCCGCCCGTCGCCATGGAAACGCGGCCGGGCGGTGGACGCCAGCGCTTGGAGTCCGGGAATCATCATGGGATCATCAATGTTGGACGAGATCTTCAAGTTCATCCAGTCCACGCGCCAGCCCAGCGCCACCACTGTTACCCCTAAGCCACTAAACCATATCATCCACTGCAAAATCCAGGGGCCACTTGAAAACCTGCAGGGATGGCGACTCCACCACCTGGGCAACCAATTCCAGTGCCTGATCACTCGAACAGCGAAAAAAAAATTCTGGTATTTAATTTGAATCTCCACTGTCCCAGCTTGAGGCCATTTCCTCTGTCCCTCTCACTGCAGGCACGGCAGAAGAGACGGCCCCACCTCACCACAGCCTCCTGTCAGGGACTTGTCAAGAGCGATGAGGTCCCCCCTGAGCCTCCTCTTCTCCAAGGAGCGTGTGCCAAGCTGCAGAATGACGTAGTGGAAACAAAAAAAATATACGTGCCTGCTTGGGCAGGTGGGGCAGTAATCCAGCAAATATCCTGTCTCTGGTCTCAGTAATCAGCTACTTACATTTCTCTTCCACGAATAATTTCCATTCATCCTGTGTATTTCAGAAAATAGGGGCTATCACTGTCCATTATCATTTAAGATCTCTCTGTGGGCCTTTCTCTCAAAGAAGCAACTCCTGTGTTCAGCAAATGCATCACCTTCCATCTCTCACTGCAACAGTTGCTCCCATTCAGCTGTTCTCAAATTTCACCAGGGGAAATTTCACCACGAAAAATTGAGGCAAAAGCCAATTGCTATGTACAGAAAGATATTATTGCACCCTATTACTTTCCAATATTTTTGCACATTAGACTTACTAGTAGCTTCTGAAGCAGGTCATTTTTATAAATTCCTAGAAGCCAGGCAACTAATTGTAATCAACATGGTTTGTAATTAAAGAGTGATTTGTAGGTATTTAGCCTCAGCTATTGAGATCACCTGCAGCAGAGCAAGGCATAGGGTACTAATCAAAGAATCATTTAGTTTGGAAAAGACCTCTAAGATCATGGAATCCCTAAGTATCCCTAAGGAGCTGCGCTGCTGCTGCTGTTGTGCTGGGTGATGATGAGCTGACCTTGCAGACGGAGTCACCCATTTAAAACTCCTGTGGAGATTTCTGTCTGTAAAGGCCCACCACGGTGCAGGTGCTTACAATAAAGTAGTGCTGATGGGAGCCACTGATATGGCTTCCTACTTAATTACAACCTGGATGAGCCGTGAGTACAAATACCAGCTTAGTTGTAGCTGAGTGTGAGTAAAAAGCTTGGGGGGGAGTAAAACTAAGAGAAAACGGGAGGGTTTATTTCTACAGAATTTAGTGGAGAGTTCATTTATATGTTAGTCTGTTACTCTACAGGTTGCAGTTCTTTAAGTTGTGCTGATAGTGTTTTGCTGACAGTGTTTTGCTGACTTGAGAAAGAACCTGAAGTTTTGGTAAGTGCTTTTGAGGTTTCTCCATGCTGGCTTTATGTGCTGTGGAAAAGACTTTCCTTACCTGTGTCCTGTATCCCTGTTCCTTGTCTGAGCATGTAATGTAACTGCTGAAGGAATGAGCTTCCTGTTGCTGTCTTTAGGTGCAAGGGCATGTTCAAGCAGGTTTTGCAGCCCTGGTTACCACAGGAAAAACTTCCACAAGGTATGATGTGGTATCTTAGGGCATCTCCTACTGTGTGTGTCATTAAGGCACTTCTGTAAAAAGAGCCTGTAGGAAGTAACCTGCCTCCTTAAGATTAGGTTGTGCATCCTCTTTTTCCTTGGTTAAATGAAGGCATTTGCTTGATTCTTTTCTCAGCTTGTGAGTATGCATGTGCTGTGTTCTGTGCTTATAGACTGGGCTGGTTTGCAATGTTTCTGTAGTTATGTGCTAGCTTAAGTGTTTGCAGTAGCAGAGCAGTGTACAACTGAGATATTCTGCACTGTACCTGGCTTTTTAAAAAGATAGATCCCTCTGGAGATGGTGCTCCTTTCACCCTGACGTATCTGCTGTTTGATCATGTGTGTGCAAATCCATGTATGGTAGCATAACTTGGAGTATTGATTCGTGCCAGTGCTCTACTCTGTAACATTCCTAGCACCACCTGCTTGTGAAAGATACTAATGTAAATTGTTATTGTTGTGTGATGAGAGGCTTTAAACACTTTAGTTTGGAAAAAATGGCACAGAAGGGCCCTTGAGTGATTGTATTCCTGGAAACACAAGATTTTCTTTTGATTCCTATTTTTAAAAAATCAATAATGTTACTTGTGAGCTATGTTCTGTATTGTCTAAAGACCACGACAGAAGGTAGTTGGATTTTTTTTTTTTTTAAAGTTATAACAAAGTTGTAGATCAGCAGATGCTGCAGCTGTCTGCTTTGGGGATGCAATAAGAGCAATATTCCCATGGGTAATTCTAGCTCAGATGTTTGAACTTGCACTAGAAATGCAGTGTGTGTTGCTGTTGTAACAGAAAACCCCCTTATATGCTAAAGGGGAATGTTGTATGTAGTACAACCCCAAAGACTGGATAATCTTTCCAGTTTAGGAAACTGTTTAGGGTGTTGATCCCCCAGGAAGACTTAGTGCAAGTGCATAAGATTATGCCTTCTGTATTTCTGCATATCCATCCTCAATGCAAGATATGTGGGAATGGGATCTAACTGTATTTAAAGAACAAATAGTTAAAATGCAGATAGTTCTCTGTGACACTAGTGTGTGTCCACAGAGGAAACCCACTGTGAGCACAAACTCCCTCTGGAGAACCAGGCTGTGTTAAGGCCTTTGCAGGACATCAGGAGACTCTCCCAAGAGCATTTCAAGGACAAAGACTTGTAATCAAGCAGCTGAGAGAATGGGATGCTGTGAAAGTACAAAACATGTTACTCTGCTATGCAAGCTATCTGTGTGTAAGATAAGAAAGTGCTGGTAGGTAACTGGAGCTGGGCGTGGGAATTAAGGCTGGAATTGAATCATTTGTCTTGGAGTGTGTAAAGTAAACAATATATAACCAGGAGGAACCAGATAATTATGGAGTGTCTGAAGTAGTTCTTGCAGGGCAAAACCTTTCAAGGCCACCTGCACCATATCAGTAATACCATGTAAGGCAGAGATTGCCAAGGTAACACTATCGGAAGCGTCAGGCTTACTTGCAGGTGTGGCAAAACTGAGGGAGAAGTGACCAATGAGGAAGAAATAATTTGGGTGGATTGGCTGTTTGGGAGGAGACTGGGGTAAGGGAAGCATGAATGTGGCAGAAAAAGTGGATCCTGAAAAAAGAGAATAATGAATAAAATGAGATAAAGGTGAGATCAGCTGACTGAAGGAGTGTAGGCCTCTATGGATGATAGTGAAGCCTGAGGACCCAAGCCCACAGGAATGCTGAAGTGATGCTCCTTGAACCACCTGCTGGACTCTACATCAGGTTTGTGTTGGGAAGATTTGTGGGACGGCAGAGCAAGTGGGGCAGATGTGCATCCTAGTGCTAAGTGGTGTGGGAGGGAAGGGTGAGTCAGTAGCATCCTGTGTGCTTCATAAGACTTGATTAGTAGCTTCATAGCTGTGTGCAAAGTGATATAAATAACCATGAGATGCTACTGGTGTGTTAATGATGTTATTGGTCATTTAGTTGACTTATTGGTGTGCTTGATATAAGTTAGTGTCCCGAGTCTGTTCTCTCAACACTGCAGTATGAAGGGAAATAGCTGGGCAGAAGTCACAGCTGGGGGCTCAACTAAGACCTCCTAATTTGGAAGCTTGAGCTAACTGATACTGAGATCTTTTATTTGAAGAAGAGCATGTGTGGATGGAGATGATGGGTATCAGATGAACTCTTGAGTGAGAGGAGGAGCAGGTCTGTGCAGGCTGTGTTTTAACATGGAGGGGATCATTAGGACTGAACACTATGAAGTGCACATTAAAATATGCTCAACTAAAGAAAAAAGAGGAGTGTCTAGATATAGAGCTGTGTCTGGGAAAGGGTTTAAATGAGAAAAAACATGGTCACTGGGATACTGAGACATGGGACACAGATTTGAACCTCAGGTGAGGAAGACATCTCATGCAAAGGGTGCCTGCAGTGGTCACGGGGAAGATGAGAATGGTGGTGGTGGTGGGAGCTTTAATAACACAGAAGTTAGGCTAAGATGAAAGGGGAACATGTCAGAAGAAGAGAAACTGTGGAGTATGTCCAAAATGTATAGTCCAGTGTAGCAGACACATACCCAGGAAGAGGCTGAAGAGGTGACAGTGTCACGATGACCTTGGCAGCAGGCAGGGATGTTTTCTAGAGCCTTGCATGCTGATGCAGTCACCCTGTGGTAACACTCATCATGTTTTATTCTTGGTGGCACAGCTGTTCCAGAGCTGCTGTGTTACCCAGCAGCTGCAGTCAGAGCAGGAGGAGTGGCTGCTCCAAACCTCTCTGTCACCAGTGAGTTGCACTTTGACTGCTACTTGAGCAGAGTTATGCAGGGGGCTGGTTTCCAGATAACTGCTGTCAAGTAAAGACTTGCTCTGCAATGACTTGGCCTTTTCCTGGTGTTTTGATTTCACACAGAGTCTGGGCTTTGCACAGACCTCAGAAACAAATGCTAGACCCATACCAGACTTTAGTGCTTTCTGGGAATGTTGCTTTGAGTAGCTGAAACAGATCTACTCCCTCTTCAAAGGGCCTCTATAAGGGGTGACTGACTGTAATATGCATTAGCTGCTATTTCCACAGTTACCAGTGCCAGCTGGAGCTCGTTTCTTCATGGTGCACTAGTAACAGCAGGGTGAGACTGGTGTCTTTTGGCTTCAGAAGTTAAATTCTCCCCCTTGGCTGAGCTGAAGAGGCTGTTCATGGAGCTCTTCTATCAGCTGTGCTTGTGGTATTTTTCCAGCTGGCTTGGGCTGCTGTAAGAATTTGGGCAGTGAAGTAATTCCTGATAGAAAGGTCCCTCCTGTGGTGTGAGGGGAAACAGGGTCAGAGCCCCAGCATTGCTGGGGGAGTTCCTCAGACTGGGTTAGTGGTGTGGGGAGGCCTGTTCTCTACAGCATTGCTTTGTATTGCTGTTAATCCCTACTGTCTGCTGGCACCTTGAACTAGGCATGACACAGTAACCCCTTGTGCAAGTATTTAACGCTTCTTGGAGTACTTTGCTGGGGCAGTATGGGTTTGTTTTTCTCTTGGAGAGTGTAGCAAAATGTGCTGCTATTTTATCTTTGTGGGGTGAGTGGGTATGTGTTCAAAATTCAAGTTTTTCCATTATTAAGCAGCACTAGCATGGGAATCTGATCCTCTAGATAAAAATTAAGGCCTGAAAAGGCCCAGCTTTTAATGAGCTATTGCATTTTCCTTGAATTCCTGTGTTGCTGCCAGGCATGTCTGGCTAAGAGAAAGCATCCCGTTTAGGAAGGCAGCCAAGTGCCTCTGTCCTAAGGATCAGTACTGGTGGTGGAGGATCAAAGTTACTGCATGGTGTTGTGTGCTTTTCATACTGCTCCCCCACCTCCCCAAGAAGTATTTGGGAGTCTTCTCCTGGATGAGTTTTACCGACAAGACTTCAAACCAAGCAGGGCCTTATACTGGCAATAAAGGGATGGAAGTGACAAGGAAAAATATGAAACTGCTTTGTCATGATCTTTTCCCACACACTGTCTCCAGCTACCCGGATGCTGGATAAGTGTGTGGGACTGACACCAGAGTTATGGAAGACAAATCTGGGCTGAGTAAAAACATTCGGTTTTAACACCTCAGTTTAAGCAGTCCTTGAAGTTTTGGTTTATTTTTTTTTTTTAAAAACTCTCTGCCAAAGCTTTGTCAGGTGGTAAAAATTTTGCAGACCCTGCTCAAAATAGGGAGACTAACTGGAAATAACTCATTATTTCTTCATCCATTTGGCTGGGGGAAATTGGTGCTTTTGCAGTATTCATCCCTGTACCCTTGGGAGTTGTTACAGAGCAATGGCAGGAGATCTGTGGTTTTTTGTGGGGTGGGGAGAGGAAGAGGTCAGGAAAAAAAGCTAGAAAGAATAGTCTGAAAGCTTGAGTGCTGGAACAGTGGAAAGGAAAGGGTAACTTAATGGGATCTTCGTTTGTGAGCTCATCACGGGGCTATGGAATGAGGCAAGAATACTCTCAGTTGAGAGTTACAGTAAATTAGATGGCAATGTCCTCTCCTGTGGGCCCAGAGTCTCTACAGTTGTGTTGGCCTGCAGCATGTTCTCTGAGGAAGTATCTAAACCCATTCCAACCACCAGCCTGACCTGGGGACCCTGCTTCAGCTGGACAGAAGGCTTGGTGAAACGAGCCTCTCCAGACATGTGAGATACTTGGATGATGTTTCACATGTTGGGTATTGTGGCACACCTGTATGTTGGTAGTGCCCATGATAGTCAGGCTCACTTTAATCTCTCTCCTACAGAATGTGCAGTCTGGCATGGAATTGAATATTTACACTTTCCTCTGTTTTCTGTAGCTCACAGCGGTCTCTTGTGTTCCAAAAAATACCTAAAAAGAAAGCTCACCAAATTCAAAGCTAGCCTAGGTGATAGTAAAGCTCTGCTGCCCTGAGATGTCCAGAAAAACCATGGTCTTCTGTATTTTTAGCAGGTAATTTCTGCTGCTTTAGATACTAGGAAAGTTCTACCAGACTTGGGCATTTCTGTATTAACTACTGGTGGATTTATCACCTGTAGTAACTGAGTAGAGAGGGGTGAAACAAAAGCTTCTCTATCAAATGTCCTCTCTGGTTTTGTATTGCAAACATTGCTTGGTTGCTCCATAGCAACTCTCTGTGGGGCAGCTGGTGTGAAGCACACTTTGCTTGGCAGGTCCTTTTTGGGAACTGTGGTGTCAGTCCCCTTGACCTGCACCAAGATGTTTGAGGAGGGAAAGGCCCTGCCAGATGACTGGGGCAGTGGGTGAGGGAATTGCTGGAGTCAGCTCTGGCAAGCATGGGAATAGTCTGCAGTATCATGTTCTCACCAAGCAGAGATGACCATCTTATGTTAGTTGTCTGTGACCATCTTTGACATTTTCTCTCCTTTTTATTTTGCCTGGTGTGTCATTCAGCTCCAGCCAAGTGGGATTTGAACTCTTTTCCAGCAAGGTCAAAACTGCTGGAAAGGCTTAAAGGGAGAGGCTGCCTTGTCTCTTGCTGCGGCCTTTCTTACTGCATTGGTCCCTTGTTGCTCCCTGCTGCCAACCACTGCTCCCAGTGCCCTGGCTTGGGGAGGCTTGGCTCCCAGGCACAGCCTACTGCATGCCCATCTAGGCTTTCCATCTGGGCCACCAATACCTGGCATGTATTGATGGATGTCAGTGGCTCTCAGGACCAGGCAGGCATTTTGCAGGGTTCAGCTCAGGCTTTAAGGACTGTTTTGCCCTTTCCTGCTCAGGACATTCAAGTGCTGGGCAACAGATGTGGTGATTTTTTTAATTTTTTTTTTTCCCCAAGGTATAACAGCGCCTGAAAGTGGAGCAACGGAGGATGGTAGTCTAAAGAGACAGATCAGCTAGGATTCCCTCTCCCTTTCTGGTCCGTAGTTGCTCCTAAAGAGTTGGAGGCTGTTGGATATTTACTTCCAAGATGAGGCCAGCCTCTGGCTGCTGGTACTGGAGAAACAAGAGAAGTAGGAGCAGGTGAATCATAGTATGGTTTGAGTTGGAAGGGACTTAAAGATCATCCAGTTCCAACTTCTCTGCCATGGGCAGGGGCACCTTCTGCTAGACCAGGATTCTCAGAGCGCCATCCAACTTCACCTGGAATGCTTCCAGGGATGGGGCATCCACAGCTTCTCTGGGCAGCCTGCTCCAGTGCCTCACCACTCTCACAGTAAAGAATTTTAATTTCTAATGTTCAATTTGAATTCAATCTCTATCAGCTTAAAACCATTCCTGCTTGTCCTGCCACTGCTTGCCCTTAGAAAAAGTCCCTTGCCAGCCTTCTTGGAGACCCCCTTTAGGTACTGGAAGGTGCTATAAAATCTTGAGAAGAGGAAGGGGAGAAGAAACTGGGGATTGGACTCCTTCCTCAAACACCACTTGATGTTGGTATTTGGAGTTGGTTTTCTTAAGCGTCTGGCTTTTGATGCCTTCCAGCCATCAGATGGCCTGACAAACGATCACCTTCTAGGCAAACCCTGTTTTCCCTGAAGCACTGTCTGCTCTTACTTCCTGGTGAGAGTGGGACAGGATCAGGCAAGCTGGTACGGGTTTTCTCAAAGCCCTCTTCTCCTGTACACATGGGTTTGTCAGGCTGTAGCTCAGCCCTGTGGAGTCTAGCAGGGCTTTGCTTTAGCTATGGTCTCCCAAATCCTGTCTCTGGAAGCTGAAGCAGCCTGAAGGTCAATATGAACAACAGGCAGTTGTGTAATGGTGGGGTAAATGGAGCATTGTCAGCCCCTGGGAGTACCAGGGTGCAGCTCGGCAGGGCAGGAGCATTGTGCCTCCTGCATACCAAAACCTTGTTGCAACACACCTGAGCATTCAGAACGGTTCTGAGCCCTGCAAGCCAGGAGCTGGGACTCTGTGCCTTGTGCCTGTGCAGGTAAGGCTATGTCTGGGTAGCCTGGGAGCTCTGGGGCATGGGGAGAGCTCTATGCTCGGGAGCAGGAAGAAACAGGGCAGCACCAGGCAGCTGTGCAGTGGAGCCTGGCAGAGGCCACCCAGTCAAGGCTTGCCCTGACGGGTTTGCAAACTTCCTCCGGGGCTGTGAAGTCTTGTCTACACTGTGTGGGCTGTCAACACCCTCCTCCCGGGTGATCTGCTCCCAGGGAAATGTCTTTGCTTCTGTGGTGGGGCATGTGACAATGCTGCCCTGAAGCGCTTCTAGCCCTGCTTAATCCTCATCTTGTTCCCCCTTCTTATCTCTTCAGTTTGCTTCCTCTTGTGGGTCATCCTGCCTGGCTGAGCCACCAGCTTGTTCCCCCTATCTTTCTTCAGTGTAAAATCAAAGTGATAAGTAGCTGTGCTCAGGCTGCCGTGTGATAAACCCCCATTGATTTAGATGGCCTGTCAGTCTTTCTCCTTGCAGCTGCCGGGAAGACCTGGGAGCAATGATGCTGATGGCCAAAATGCAGGGTGCTGCAGAAGCTTTTGAGCAAGATCTGGTCATCAACTAGATATGAACAGCTTCTCCAAGGTTGTGCTAAGATGGCATAGAGCAGCACACTGACCCAGCAGGAGGGGTGTAAACTGGGCTTATTGGTTTCATATGATGGATGCAATAGCTGCACATTGTCTGTGCAGACCAGTTGCTCTGAAATGCAAGCACTTCACAGAAGTGTGGCTCTCAATAGGGGGGATGCACAGATGAGCTGTGTAAAGAGGTACTGAGCCTGGTTTTCAAGATGAGACCATTTATTCCATGTTCCCACCTCATGCTGCCATTGACATACAACACCCCTTTGGATTTTTGTGGTGGTTCTGAGCAAGTTGGGCAAGTAGGTTGTGAACTTTGTTTCATTTCCTCCCATCTGAGGGGGTGATGGTTATGATGGGCTTTGTCTCCAAGGCTGCAAGTCTTGTTTAAGGGTGCTGCCTGCATTCTAGTGCTGTTCTGCTGTTCCCTGTGTGGGGTGAAGGCTTCTAGTCCTGAACCCATGGCAAAAGCAGGCTTGAGCTAGTGCACATTATGAACCTCTAGGAACAGGAGCAACTTGTGCTGGTTAAAAAGAAGTTTTTTAAAAAGAAGAAACCTCCATTTTGCAGTACCCAGCATTGCTTATGTCAGGCAACTCTTAGGGGACAGCTGAACTTTCATCTGTCCTTCTTGGTCAACACCTGTGGGAGAGGCAACTCTAGTTAAGGCTGAAGCAAAAAGAGCCCACAAAACCTGAACTCCATGGAAAAAAAAACCAAAACAAAACAATTTGCTGCCTTTAGTTCTGTGTGTGGTCTTTTCCTGTCTCTGATAACAAACTTTTTTTTTTTTTTAAAAAAAATGGAACCCCATGCTATATACAGCTTCCTTTCCTGCCCTAGGGGAGAGGGTAATGAATCATGGGAGGACATTGCTAAATGCCCTGGAGGGTGCTTGGATATCTGGCAGGGGCAGGCTAGGAGCAAATTCAGCTGTAGGTCAGAGTTGCTCAAGGTAAATGCACACTTAAATGTGAATGGTAACTAGTGAGACCAGAAAGAGAAACCTACACATGAGAACTTGTCAGAGGAAATGTAGATGTGCCTGGATTTTGCTCTAGGAGTAAACAGTAGGTACAGCTTTTGGTTCCTTATCAGAATAAAAGCAGGGCTTTGGGAGTATGGGGAGAGAGTCGAGGACAGCTGAAGATCTTTTTATTTGTTTAAGATTTCCTTGTCTGGGCAGGACACCAGTTGACATGACTGCAGCAGGGTTGGGCTGTTGCCTCTTTCCTTTCTTTGCCTGCTTGCTTTATTTCTTTCCCTTGTGCCTGCCTTCCCCATTTTCATGCCTGCTCAAGGGCCTCCAGCTTCTTGCAGTGTCTTGCTGCCTCCCAGCACTGCAGACTCAAGTCATGAGGATATGAGGTTGACTCTTCTGCCCTCAGAGGTCTTTATGTCAGCTTGTTATCATTTTTGCAACTCCAAGATGTGTGGGTTAAATGATGTCTTGCAGAGCAGCTAACAGGCAGTCACTGGCAATGTGGCTCTACTTCTTCTTGGTAGGTTACTGCCCCTGCAAGCTGTAGGGAGGTCCTTGTATTAATTATTAAATAGCTGGTGTGCTTACAGTGCTAAGCCTGGAATGTATATAACCAATGTAAATTGTTTCTCTTCCCTTCCTGTCCTCACAGCTTTTGAGACTCAGCAACTGCTCCAGAGACGTGTCCCCTGTGTAAAACCCCAGGCTCCTGTACAATGTACCAGTCCAGCTTTGTGCCACGGGAATATTACCCAGCCATGATCCCACCTTCTGCCTACACCTACCCACCGCTGCAGCCTGGGAGAGCAGAAGGCATGTCCAGCTCTCTCATGTTCCCTCCCATCCACATGCACAACTTCTACAGCCGTCCCATCACCTTTGTGGTGGACCGGAACAGCTACCCTGACTGTGCAGGAGCTCAGGTGGAGTATCACCACCTCTATGGTGCCTCCAATCCCTACATCCATCCATACCACACCTGGCACTTCCCTCCCATGGTCCCTATCCCTCTCTACAATCCCTATGCAAACTACCATCCCTATGCTGCCTACCAGAGGTCAGATCAGTATCGAGACACGTGGCCGGAAGGCTTCACAATGAGAGGGGAGCTTCAATGGGGGAGGCTTGGAAAGGTGTTTGGGCCAAGGAAAGACCTCCCAGAATTTGTGAAGGATGATCTCCGGAGGGTTTATGGCACCTACCCCCGGACCAATGTTTCTATATCCTATCGGAAAGGAGAGTTCTTAGTCAAGGGAGACCCCAAGACAGAAGACCAGGAATATGCAGTGGAAAAAAAAGTCATCCAGCGGGCTGTGACCCCCAGTGCCAGTGAGGCAGATGACAGCAGTGAGGATCGGAACCGTAAGAAGAAAAAGAAACTGAGACACTGAGGCAGTCAGACACCCAATGGACAGGTGCTCCAGTACCCTCACGGGAGCCAGTTGGCAGCTGGTTTTGGTGTAGTTGGCAAGTAACACAAGCAATGGATGCCACCACTCCTGTTGATTTTTTTAACTGCTCCCCATCCTCCACAATCTTATGGCAGATTTACCCTTTTGATGCACAAGCCCATCCTGTGAAGAAACCACATGACACTTGACTGTTGGATCAGCTCATTGGTCCTGGTTTTGAAATGAATATTTGATTTCCACTGTTTTGGTTGACTGGTCACAGCCTGGTGGGGGATCTCCAAACTACAGCCCTTGATCAGAGAAGATGGGCCCCTTCCTACCAGGGGAAGGGCCTGTAAGCTGGTTCCCTTCCTGGAGAGATAAAAGCTGAATTTCCTCCAGGCTGAGGGCAGTGAAGGTCCCAGAGGACACAGGGGTTCTTGAACACTCTAAAGAGCAATTCTCTGCATGTCTTGTCACTGCTGTTTGTGACCATATCATTGTGCTTAATCACCACGTGAGGCCTGTATGCAGCACTTCCCTACACTCTGGCAAAGATCCTGGTGACCCCATCCTCTTACCCTTGGTAACGTGGTGCTCAGTACTCCTGGTCACATGTCCTTGTTGAAACTGCTGTTGAGGCCCTGCTCTGGGTCTGACTTGGCTCTGGTTGGAGGTGCTGGCTCTCCAATGAAGTTACTGGAGTTGTGTGAACCACAGCACTTCCATAGCTTGGTGGTTGTGCTGGAAGCCTGGGGGGCTGTGAGGGGCTGGGTCTGACTTACTTGCAAACTTCTGTACCTTTTAAATTACTATGAACAATTAAAAAACCCAAATGCAAATGCTTGTATTTCTGATTCTTAACTACCTAACATCAGTCTCTCTTGTGAACAACTTGCAACCAGATCTGGCATCTTGCCCTAGTTTGTTTTCTGTCAGCTCCTGTGGGGACCAGCAGGGACTTTATGAGCATACAGGAGAAATGGGGGTTGTTCTCTGTCCCCCTGTAGTCCCCGAGTCTCCCCCTGACCTCCCACATGGGAGGGAATGGGATGTTCCCCATCTGCATAGCAAAGGAGAGACTGCAAGGGTGAACTTGGAGGCCTTTGGTTGTTCTGAATTGCTCTAAAGTGAAAGTAAGTGGATTTTCTTTAGTTTTTTTTTTTCTTAGTGCAACAGGTTTTGTTTAACCAATTGCCAAAGTGTCTTGGCAACTGTCTGGCTTTCCCCTTCCCCAGTTAGCTTCTTGGAAATGTGTTAACTCTACAGCCAGACAAAGCTGCAAGAGGGCTGAACCAGAAAAACTGCTGTAGAAACCTTGGACCAAACTGATGCTCCTTGCCAGTGTTGCAGACAGTGGCAGTGGGACTTGCTGAATGGGCTAGAAAAGGCCTCCATTAATGACTGCTGGCTAATGACTGCTAATCAGTTATGCTTTTGGTTACTTTTGGTTAGTATAGGAAAAAGGGCAGCAGTTCCTGCCGGGTTGGTTGATTGGTTGGTGGGTTTTTTTAATCTCTTCCTTGGCTCAGCAGGCTGTCCTGCCCAGTTAGGGATGTGCAGTTAAAGGTCTGCATTACCCTTGCACTGGTGGTGCACTCCCTATCCTTCCAGCAGCAGCCCCTTTGGGCACTGAACCCAAAATTCATGCATCAGATCCCTGTGTAGTGCTGCAGCACCCCAGTGGGGTGCAGGAAGGAGTTTCTTCCCCATCCCCTGGAGCTGTTGTGGGACACAGCTGGGCTGTCAGAACTGGCTGCTGTCTGCCATGGGCAGAGACTGCTTTAGGTGAGAGCCTGGAGGAGGTGCAAACCAGCTCTTCTAGGCAAGGTGAGAAGGAGCATGGGGTTTGCCATATGGTGATGTTGAGCTGCTACATAAATTACAAGGACTTGCACAATAACTTATCCTAAATGCCATTCCTCCAGGCATTAGATTCCTGGTGGCAGCATGACACTATGTTATAGTGGAAGTGTCCCCAAAACTCAAGAGGCACAGCCAGGCTGTCCCAGAGGTATGTGATGGATGGGTGAAAACAGAGCCTGTTGCCTACACAAATACTTTCTCTAAATACGTGTCTCTGCTGGGGTCATCTCCAGGGCCCACAGGGAGACAGAGGGCATAACCCTTAACTCTACCCATCCTGTCCTGTTTATCTTCTCCAGAGTTTTGTTTGGTTTTGCTGCCTGGACTCTGAACAGGAGATTGCTGGGCACACCCAGGCTGTTGTTCTGACAATGTGTATTTTTAGCAGAGCCTCACAATCGCATGCAGTACATCAGGAGGTAGCAATGCATTTATTTTCTCAAGTGCCATTTCACTTCCAGAGGGAAGAAAATATTCTGTAGTTGGGTTTTTTGTTTCCTTGGGGAAAGATGTGCCACAAACCTCCAGTAGCTCTCTGATAGCAGATATTTCTGTGGTGGCCATAACTCACCTCCATCTCTAATCTGGACTCTGTGCAGAAGCAAAGATTTACACATTCCTTGTAGGAAGAGCTCACAGTTGCATTCTCTTCCTGAAGGTTTGAGGCTCAGTTGCTGCCCAGCTGCAGAACTGAATCCATAGGGCATTTTGGAGGCTTTAACGCCTATGGAATTCAGTTCTCAGAGCCAAGCAGCCAGTGCGAGTCAGCTTCCCCTGGCTCCAGCCAGCTGTGTCTCCATCTGCAAGGGGGAAAAAATAGCACAGAGCTCGTCATGTCTCTGACACAGGGCAGGCACTGAGCTGACACAGATTTTTGCAACTGAGAACTGCCACAAGGAGAAGACTTTGGCACCTCTCACCCCAGAAGCAGCACAGACAGACACAGCTTTCTTTGGAAATTTTGCTCAAGTTGGCTCTTATTTTTTTTTTCCACTGCTTCAACATATCCTGTTGTTTGGAGTCACCGCAAAGCTTCAGGTCAGCCCTGAGCTCTGTAAACCTGCTAGAGCTGTAAGAGAAACACCATTTCTGCCACTTGGGGCTGGTATTGGCAGGTGTGTTGAGAATCCCAGCTATGTATTTGCTCTGTGTGCAGGTGTCACACATCCCTTGGTCCAAACTGCTCTTCCTCAGTGCACGTGTCTGAGAAAAGGGCACAGCTGTGCCAGGGGGATGCTCAGTGCTGCAGGAGCAGCCCAGCACTCCCAGGCACAGAACCTCTGCTCCATTCATACCGAAACCAATGCCCACAGGAACCCCTTGCACTGGGAGGTGCCAGCTGAGGGGAGCGGTTTGTGCAGCAGGTGCTACCATGGGTGGACCACGAGGTGCAGGAGCTTTCTGCCCATTTGGAAGTGGGAAGGGACACAGGGTACTTCTGCGGCTTAAAATGAAGAGTGAAAGGCCTTTTCCAGACAGCTCAAAGTAGATTCAGGGAGGAATTGGTCTCCAGCTGGGTCAAGCTGGGACTTGCTGGTGCATCCCACCACTCTGCCACATGCCCTTTGCTGCCCACTGCCCCCACCCTCTGGTTTGGGCTGCAAAGCTCACATGCATGGAGGGGCGGATTTGAGGGACACATGGGGATCCCCCTGAGCACCCACAGAGACGCTGATGCTGCCAGCAGCTTTGGGCAGTCTCACCCCTCAGTAGAGATGCTCACTTTCAAACCCAGGGACTGAGCTAATGGCTGAAAGGCTTTTCCTTGGCTCAGTGATAGTTTGGCACAGTTGTGATGACAGTGGCTCAGGCAGGAGTAAGCAGCAGGAGAGGATTCCAGCCCTGTGCCCGTATGCCAGCAGTGCAGAATGGGTGCCCTCGGGTCAGCAGAAGAGACGGGAAATGACACACACCACTTTGGAGCACGGGCAAAGATTTCAGTGGGGGAAGCACCGAGCAACTGTCGCACGAGCAGTGAACTCCGCGATTGCTCAACAGCTGGCCCGGGGCACTATTTTAATCCCTCCGCTGGGAATTAGAGTTCAGTTGCGGCAGCATGAACTCACCATCCTGATGCACGTAGCAAAGGAGCCAAACCTTGTTGCAAAAGCTGAGGAGTCCCAGGCTGAAGGTGCCAGCTCTGACGTATCCCAGGGACCACATGCAGCAGTACCACAGGGGCTGCCTGGAGGGGCAGCAGCAGAGGGAGATGGGGTAAAGCAGAGTCTACACCAGGGTCCCCACCCTGCAGCAGGTGGCTGGGGTCAAAGAGGCAGCTGAGGGACTCAGCTGTGCCCTGTGCTGGTTTTCAGACCACTGTGACTTGGCAGGGAGTTTTCAATAGCCCTGAGCTCCTCAAACTCTGATCTGCCTCCTCCTCCTCCTTCTCCCCCTGCTCTGCAGCCACCTGTGCAAGTGAGTGGGCAGGAAGGCAGCCTGCCAGAGACATTACAGCCACGTGGAAGCACCTGCCAGCCTGAAATGGTTGGTAGGGTTGGGATGCTTTGGGGCTGCTCATTGTCCATCTCAGCCCCGTGGGGTGGTTACCCTGCAGTCCCTGGCTATTTGAGCGCATTTGTATTTCATTTTTTAAGCTGTAAAACTCTCCTCTGAGGCATTTACCTCACATTATTGATGGATGTCTGCTGTTCAAAGTGCCATCCGTCCGCCTTCACCCCTCTGCCATTCTAAGCAACCACCGCTTTCAGAAACTGAAAGGTGCAGGCCAAAGAAAAGCCTTCCTCCTCATCTTCCTCCATGGGCTGATTTGCAAAGAAAGGGGAAGGGTTTCAAGCAGACAGGCGGGTGAGCAGGATGGGGTCAACACCAACAGGCCTTCCCTGATGGTCCTCCTTCCTTTGCTCCATGGCCCAGGGAGGTGATGTGGGTGCTGGGGCGGAGTGGGACAGCCCAGCAGCCATCTGGCATGAATTCCCCCATGCCCTACCCTCCCCGAGGTGGGGCAGGGACAGCTCCAGCACGATACTTTTGGCATCCTACCTGTGGATGCCAGGACTGGGGCACCTCATTGCCAAAATGCACCAGAAACAGTTTGATCCCAGTGCAACGGAAAGCCCACGGGGGACGAGCTGGGAAAGAAATGGTTGAAATGCAAACTCAGACAAACTCCAACTCTGCTTTCATTCCTGGCTGTTCCTGCAAACAATGTCCCCATTGCATGGCATCCACAGCACCCCAGGTGCCCTGCCTTTGCTCCTTGGTTTTCCTGACTCCAGCTTTGTCCCATGTTCCTTCACCCAGCCAGGGCCAGGGCTGGATTTGGCCCTGTGTCTTTGGGATTATCCCTTGCCCCAAGGGGGTCTGCACTGGAGTGGGGTGCCAGGTAATACCTGGGAGGGCAGGGATGAATAGAGATGTGGGAGCCACCTCGGTGATGGGTATTTTGTTGGTGTGAAGGTGCCCTGCCCTGGCTTGACCCTGTGTTTTCTGGAGGCTGTGTCAGGGTCAGGCTGCAGCACTGCACCACGGGGTGACCAGCACATGCTGAGCCCATTGCCCCAGCTCAGCCCCAGGGGGAATTGCATCAGCCCAGCTGCCACCTGTGCAGGTGGGGGTTTCATAGCCCCACTGCAACCTGCCTCCCCTGACCCTGGGGCAGGAGCCCTTGGCACCCTGCACTGCTTTAATCCTCCTCTCTGCCTGGCTTGATGCATGTGGGGTCCTCATGCTGGTTCTGGTGCCTGCTGCTGTGGGTCTGGATTTGGGAACCTGATGTCGATCCCAACAGCTAGGTGATTGTTGGAGCTGACAGGCATGCCCAAGAACAGGTACCAGGGAAAAGATGGGCTCCAGTGCAGAAGCCAAAAGGTTGAGAGCTCCTCAAGGCTCCCGATCTCAGCCCAAAATGATGGTAAGTAAAGAAACACTGCAGACAATCAGGTGCCCAGGAGGATACTGCTGCTGTGGGGTTTTCCCTGTGGAGCACAGCAGAAATGGCCACATGAGCAGATTTCCCCACGGCAGGCCACGCTGGAGGCGATGGGAGGACACAGGGAAGCGAAGGTCACTCATGGCCAACCCTGCTGCCGGAGAGCCGCGCCGCACCAGTTCAGCCCTGAGCTGGCAGAGGCGTTGCGCTCTTTCTGGCTTTCTCCCTCCACTCCCTCCCTCCTGTGCGCACACGGGACAGGCTGGAGCGCTTCCCTCTCCCTCGCTCCTGGGGGAGACAAAGCACAAGCGACTGCTCCAGAGGGGATGTGACTCCCAGGCAGCTCCAGCGCTCAGAGGTTAATGATTTATTGCTTTCTATCTTAAAAAAAGCAGCAGCGCCCTCCTTTTGGCATTTCCAGCTAATTATCCCGGGAGTTACTGATTAGCTAGGACGTGCCTGGGAGCAAGCGGCGGAGTCCTGTGGGTG
Source organism: Edolisoma coerulescens (assembly GCA_013397115.1). Lineage (NCBI taxonomy): Eukaryota > Metazoa > Chordata > Aves > Passeriformes > Campephagidae > Edolisoma > Edolisoma coerulescens. Next base: position 92,633 of record VWZW01002807.1, on the reverse strand, counting down.
CTGCACAGCCACCGGCACCGCGCTGACATGGTGGCTGGAGCATTATTCCAGGCAGTTTCACTTTGTCTTCCCGGGAAGTTTGTAGGAACATGCCTCCCGCCCTTTAAAGTATGAGAAGCACGAGTCCGGTTTTGCAGGTTACCAAAAAAGCCACGGATAGAAGTGAAGATGCTCGTGCACACACACGGGGTCTGACAGCTCCTGTCCCGCTCCCCGCAGCCGGCAGCGGGAGCGGGTGCGTTGCCATCAGCCGTGGGACGTCACCGCGTCCGCACTGCTCGGCACGGGCAGAGCCGCCCTCTGCAGCGCCCGGGCTGCGGCTCCTCGGGGAGAGCAGCAGCCAAGAAATCCCCTCATTGCAGCCACACCGGTCCCCCCGCTCGGGCGCAGACCCTCCCGTGACCCCGGCACTCACCCGACAGCTCCGGCTCCCGTCGAGGCGGGTCTGCGGGCGGCGGGGCCGGAGGCACTGTTAAATATTGCAGCCGACTTACTCACTTCTCTTCCTGGACGGCAGCGCAGAGTTTCCACCCACTTCTTTCACCTTTGGTTTCCAGGCTTTCTGAGAAAAGGGGAAGCCGTGGGAGGGAGCAACCGGCATCCCCGTGCCAGGGCCGCGGCCCCCAGCAGCCTCTCCTTCCCGGGAAGCGGCGGATGCCAGAGGGGGCCGCTTTCCCGGGAAACTGCGGCGTGGCTGGGAGTGCCTTGTGCTCGTGGCCCAGCACTCCACGACCCTCCTGGGTCAGGCAGATTTTCCTCCCCAGCCGAGCGGAGGGGGCACCTGAGTGCTGCTTCCCTGGCACAAGCTCAAGGGTGGCTGCCTGGCCAGCTCAGCCTCCTCCTTTGGGAGTGAGAATCCCCCCGGGACTCAGACGTACCTTGGCCTCACCCCACCAAAGCCCATCCAGCTCCTCCTTTACCGTAGTGCCTCTGCAAGTGGGGACAGTGCCAGAGTTGGGGTCACCTACACATCACTGACACCAGTGATGAGCTGTGTCCATCCTCAGCCTGCAGAGCCCTGCCGGTAGCAGGTGCTGCCACGGGCCTGAGAATGTGCCAGCCAGCATTCCATTCAGCAGCCAGTGTTCCATCCAGCGGCTCCACAGGGAGCTGGTGGCCCTCCCCAGGGATCTTGACTGATGAAGTTCCCTGGGACATTATGGCCAGGCAGGTAGCCCCACTGGCTACTGCCAGCTCTGGTGGGTGAGCACACGTGTCTGGTGGGACTCCTTTTTCTTAAAGTCCCATTCTCCAGCATTCTGTCAGTGCCACTGACTGCCCAACCATTGTTTTTGCTCGGAAGTGACATCAGGCCCCCCGGAGTTCCCCTCTGCCAGCAGTTTGGAAATGAAAATCTGAGGCCCCAGCACTGGCTGTGGCACTGAGCTGATGGTGGGGTGAGCCCCACTGCTCCTTCTGCGCCACGGTGAACAAACCCAGAAATAAACTGGCAAATCAATTGATGGGGGATGGCGAGATGCCTCACATGCCTGTCTGCCTGCACCGCCCTGCCTGGGCTTGAGAGCTGCCCTGCAGGTTCAGATCAAATTTACAGAGTGGTTCTGTCTTTTGGGAGCTGCCATGGCATTTCTGGAGTGGGAAGCACTTGTAAGGCTCTGTCATGGAGGTAACCAAGCTGGGGCCACAGTTTTAACCATGCAAGTCCCCAAAGCAAGTGGCATCAGCAATTCAGGGCCTAGCAGTGTATACTTCCCAGCACCATGGGTGGCTTGGCCCCTTCTTTGCACCCCTCTCCTTGGCACATGGGTCCCCCACATGCTCCGTCTGTGTCTGCTTGCTGGGAAGGGTCTGGTGAGCTCCTGAGCTGGAAAACCACTGGGGAACAGGGGAAGCAGCAAAGAAGCAGGCAAGAGAGAGGCACAAGTAGGGCAAATAGGGAAGTCACTGCAGGCCTGATGCCAAGGGGATGGGCTTTGGGGCAGCTCAGGGCCTGCACGGGTGGGAGGAAGGGAGTGCGCAGGTTTGCTGGTGAACAACTTTGCCAGCTCCCATGATGCAGGTTGTGGGAGGAAGAAGATGTGTGGAGGAAGAGTGTTCTTGGAGTGAGTGCCTGAATGCCAGTTTTTACAGGTCTGGTTGGCAGAGGTGAGTGAGCAGAAGCAGTCTCTGGGGTCACACTGCAGCATGCAGGACCCATCCCTTCCCCATGACATTGGCACAGCTGAGACCTGACGCTGTTCCTAGTCCCCATTTCTCCAGATTCCCCTGGTCTCCCTTCGGCCAAAGGCAGNGGGGGGGGAAGTGGGAGCTTCCTGCAGCCTCCCTGTGCTGGGAGCATGGCTAGGCACGAAGGGTTTGCCCTTGTTGGGGGGGTCCTGTGGGAGAAGAGGCAGAGGAACTGCCCCTGCAAGGCTGGGACTTCACTCTGGGGGGAGAAAATCTACCTTCTAGCTCTGGGGAGGGGGCAGAGGAAGAGAGAGCAGCTGGCTTTTCCTACCCATCCAAAGAAATTAGGTTGAAGCCCCCCCACCTTTGAGCTCCTGTGACTGCAGAGAAAGCCAGGCAGCAGGACCAGGGTGTGGTTTAGGGCTCAGAAATAAGCCAGCAATTAGAACACCTCACAGTGTTACTGCAGAAAGCAGAAAGTAGCCTCAGGGAAGGGCTGATGTGTGCTTTCCGAGTGCCTGAGCCCCACAGCACTGCGGAGTTTTGGATGAAAGCTGATGCAGCTGCTCCGTGCCCCGGGCAGGACACTGGAAAGGGGACCAGAGAAATGTCTGCAGCCTACGGGACTGTCCCAGTGCCAGCCACTGCCTCTGGAGCCGGAGTGGGACAAGGGCTTTCACGGCTGTCTGAGATGTGGTCTCCTACTGGGAGATTCAGTCTCCTCCCGGGAGCAGCTCTAGGGTGCAGCCCCGGGCTGTGCACGGCAAGAAGGCTGCGGCTGGAGGTGCTGGGAGGCAACAGCGACTGTTCAGCCCTCTAGCAGAAAAGCCCACAGCAGTGCCCAGATCCAGGGTCATGCCCAGCCAGCACCTGCTGCCCCTCACCAGGCATTTTCTCTCAGGTGTGGACTCACAGATGTCTAACACAGAGCTAATCCCACACTTCAGCCTTAGCTGAGGCTCAGTCCATCTCCAGACTTAAACCTACAAACATCGGGCTTTGTGAGATTTAGTGGCCCTTGTGTGTCTTTCCTCTTCCCTCTCCCCTAAGCCAGCAAACTGCCTGCAAGCCCCTGTTCCTCCTCTGAGAAATGTCACACATGAGAGAAACTGCATCCTTCAACCTTGCCCTTGGGATGAAGGATGTGGTGTTAAGGGACAGCTTGGGCTCAGCAGGTGCTTTTTCTCCTGACAGCACAAAGCCAGAGATGCCCTTGCTGAAAGAGCTGAGCAGCCTTGGTTTGTCCACAGAGCCTGATCCTCAAAACCAGGTTTGAGAGGCCACACCAGTGGCCTCAGAGCTGGAGTGGCAGGACGGGCAGCTTGGCTGGTGCTCAGCCTGTTCTCAGCCCCTTTGTTTGTGATGCCAGCCCCAACTGCACGCAGAGAGCCTGGAGGGGCCGAGGTGCAGCCTCCATCACACCAAGTGTCCTGTGGGATGGGCTCTTCCTGCAGTGCTTGCAGATGCACTCAGACCTCGTGGCCCCAGGGATGCCGCTGTGGACTCCTGCCCTCCAGCCCCTGCACTGAGCATTTGCAGAGGAGCTCAGGCATGGTTATAACCATCAGTGATGCCCTGCAAGAAACCTCCCCCCACAAAGGCCTGGCCAGCAGTGGGTATTTTCCTGCCAAGGGGACTTGCTCTGCCTCTCTCCCCAGCAGGGCTTTTTGTACACAGCCAGGGTTTTGCTCAGGCTGTGTCACTCTGAGCTCGGGCTCCCCCTCCACCTGCCTGGCTGTTTTTAGCCTATGTCCTATTTTTGCATCCTTTGAGACCTCCTGCTGTCTGGCCACCTGGATAGAAATCGAGTGAGATTTCATTAGTGGAAATGAACAGGGGAAATGCATAGAAGTTCAGCTGGTGTGACCACCAGAGATGGTGTTTACCCCTCTGGAGCAACTCCTTCTGCCCCCAAAGAGACGCTGAAAGCAGCACATACCCCATGCAGCTCCCTACGAAGTGGGATCTGCCAGCACAAACCAGTCCCGTCTGTGCTGGCAGCCCCAGCGGAAGCATGGCCAGGGGGAAATGGAGTTTCTTGGGATGTTTTTCCCCTCAAAGTTCCTGTTTCCCCTCCAGCCCTCATCCATGGATACTGGCAGCCTTCCCCTTTTCCATGTAGCTTTGCAGAGGGAGCAAAATGTGTGGCTGGGGCTGAAGAAATCTGGGAGATGGAGGAAGGCTAAGGAGAGGAGGAAGTGGGGAAGCAGGGGTGCCCCCTTGACGCACTGCTGGCACAGCAGCCCTGCCTTCCAGCAGCCCTGAAGCAATTTGGGAATCAAATCTGCTGGCAAGGAAGCGAGGAAAACCACAGAGCTGAGTCACTCCTTGGAAGGCATTTGCATCTGGACAAATTCCAGCTGAACCCCCTTCCCACTACCTCTGTGTGGGGTGTTGGGGTGGCTTACAGGAATGGCCACATCCTTTCCCCCCGGAATGGAGCCTCCCCGGCCCGTCACACTCGGCCAGAAACGGGGCAGCATCCACTGCCGACTTGGCAGGTTTCCATCAGAAGGCAGGAAGGCTTCCCCCGGGGGGAAAGCTGTGCTGGTGAAGCAGAAGTGAGAGTGAAGGCGAACGGGGCTGCGAGGAAGCCGAGCCTCTTCCCAGAAATGGCCAAGTGGGGTGTTGCCTTTCAGCGTCTCCTGAAAGAGTCAGACTGGGGCTGGTCCCCCATCCAAGCTTTGCATTAGCAAATGGTCAGGATTTGGGATGACAGTCTGCTCTAGGGATTTAGACTAGGAGAGGAGCAGCGTGCAAGGAGGATGGAGGATTGGGAGCATCCCAAATGCTGACCCAGCACCCTGCAGAAGCCTGAGTTTTTCGCAGGGGTGAAAGAGGGGCTGGGGAAAGGTGGCAAGGCTGGAGTTACCCACTGGTGGTGGGAACTGGCAGGGGCAGAGGACTCACCCAGAAGGTCAGAGGGTGGAAAAAGCTTCTCCAGGAATGAAAGTGCCACAAAACAGTGTCTAAGAACTTGGTGTTTATTTCCCTTCAGAATCATCTTGGGGGAGCTTCTCCCTACGCTCTGCACCCGGGGTTGATATTTTCTCAAGGTTTAAATTCCCCTGATGTGCAAAGTCTTGTTCCTGCTTGAAAAGACCTTTGCCAGGGTCAGGTGCTGTGTGTGGGTAGAGCAGGATGGGCCCTGGGATGGGTCCCAGCTCAGGGCTGGCTCAGGTAGCTCAGGGTGAGATCTCTGTCTGTGTCCGGATCTGAGACTCACTGCACTGTGCTGGAGCTCTTGCACCATCTCGGTGATGTCCAACCTCCCTTTCCTCCCTCTAGCTGCTAAAATCCCGGCATTTCCCGGGGCTCCCAGAGCCCCCGGCAGTGCCCGGGGCTGGGGCACACGGAGCAAGGGGATTGCCCCTGTGCTGGGAGAATGGGTGGGTGGCCCCAGTCCCTACCAGCCCTCCTGACAGGGATGCTCGTGCCTGGCCCAGGTCTCATCCGAGAGGAGATGGAGCTTTGCAGAGGGTTTTTGGATCAGGGACGGCGTTACATGTAAAGGGAAGCTTTTAAGCATCATGCTGGTTCCCACACCGCTCCATGCCCACAAATGCGCCATGAGGAATACCAAGGGAAATGTCAGCTCTTCCCTAAGTAATTCCTTTCAGCTAGCCTTGCAATTAGTCCCTTGGAGGAGAAAAAAAAAGATTTTGAGCTTTGCCAGCACTTCTCTTTGCAAACGCTGGTCTCGCCTTGTAACTAGGGCACAGTGGGAGGCGAGAGCCGGTTAACTCTTAGCGCCAGGCTCTCCTCAGACAGCCCGGGGCGGCTGGGATGAGCCTGCCCGGGGGCTGCGCTCCTGCTCGGGGCAAAGGAGCCTGCAGAGGCTGAGTGGGCGGCGAGGGGTGCCCGGCAGGAGGGGTGCCCAGTGCCCGGCAGTGAGGAGTGCCCAGTGCCCCGCAGCTCGCCTGCATCCAGTGCCCGGCTCAGGGCACGCTGGGGCTCCCTTCCCCTCCACACTCCATAAGCGTTGTGCAGGTGTGCGTGAACCACAGGTTTGCTCCCGCGCTTGTGCTTTGCTGCAGGACGGATAATGTGGAGAAGGAGGTGTGGAGCTGCTGCTCCCTGAGCCCGGAATCGGTGCTGTGTTGCTCCCGGAAATCCAGCTGGGATCCACCCACTGTTTACAGAGAAGAGTGCAGTGAATCATCTGTGAGGGGAAGGAAAACAGAACAAACTTGGGCTGTTTTAAGCTTTCCGGGCAAGTGAAAGCTGCTGGGAGAGCACCTGACTGGGAGCAGACCGGGTGTCCCGGGAAGAGATGCGAGGGCTGGCTCTGGAGGGACCCGTGTCCTGGGACAGGACACCTGCTTCTACCCCAGCCCAATAAATACGGGTGGCTAAACCCATCGCAGCTGGCAGCAGCTGTGCTCTGCTCCCCGCAGGCCAGCCCAAGGGGGCTCCAAAGTGGGTTTTCCAGGGAGATGTCCTGGCTGGTGGGGAAGAGGTGACACTTGAAAGCAAATGCTTTTCTCTAGACACGGAGGTAGGAAAGCATTGATCTGGAAATGGGTTTGCTGTAGCAAGGATGGGGTCACTAAATCTGCCTCAGCAAAGGGACCAGAGCCCTTGGAGATGGCCTGGGGCGCTCCACCTGGCTTGCAGAAGGTCACAGGCCTGCTGGGGTCCTCTGATATCTCTGCCAACCCCCTGGGCTGTCTCAGGTGTCCTCTGGTGCTGGGCAGATACTCAGGTAGCTAAACCAAGCCTCAGCATCACACACAAGAAAATGTTACATCTGTGTGAAATAAATGAGGTGAGGAAATGTCTTCGTGTCTGCCAAGAGCCGCGTTACCTTCCAGCTGTGGCAGCCAGAGCACCACTGTCCCCACTAATGTGGCCTTTAAGCCAAGCTGCCTGGTGCTGTGGCCCCAGGTCTGCAGCAGAAGGGGAAGGTGGATTCAGTTAGCACCTGGAGAGCCTTTGGGATGGGGTCTTGGCATCATTAGGATTCATCAGTGGGAGATGGTAGAAGCAGACTGAGGGGACCTGTGGTCAGCAAATAAAGGTCATGGCAGGCAAACCCAGCAGCTTGGCATGGTTCTGGGGAATAGCTGGGTGTCCCCCAGAGGTGTGCTCTGGGGTCTTCAGAGAGTTTCCAGGCACAGAAAGTGGAGGTAAGTGGGGATACAAGGGGAGAAGAGCCCTAAAAGCCAGCATGGACCCTAAGGAGGGGTGGAGACAGCTGCTGTGTGGGTGGAAAAGGGCTGACCTGGCACAGGGGCTGCAGCCCTGATGCCACCTTGGCTGCCAGCCCAACTTTGGGCCCCTTTGGAGTTAGTGAGGAGCTAGAGCCAGAGGGGACAGGGCAGCTGGATCCTGTGCAAGGTGTTTAAGTGCAGCAGCAGTGTCACTGTAGCAGAGACCCCGAGGAAGTGTGGGTTTGCATCCCAAGTCAGAGCTGATGCCCCAGTCCAAGGGGAAATGCTCTGTACTCATGGCTTAGAGGAATCAGAAAAACATGTGGCCTGATGGGGATGTTACCCTTCAGTACAAACGCAGATGTGCCAGCCCTGCATGCTGAGGGGAAGGTTTGTGGCTGGAAGGAGCTGGAAACAGCAGAAGGTACAGTAGAAGAGAGCTCTTGGGCTGACCCTGTACTTGAAGGCAGCTGAAAGCCACAAAGTTGGAATTTTTTTTTTTTTTAAAAGGTGCCCTGGGCCTCGGGGTGCTAAGCCTGTGACCTGCTGCCCGTCAGGCATGGATTCAGGTCCTCACGGCAGAGCTGGAAAGCGGTGCAGCTCTGCAGGGTCATGGCCACTGGGGCAGTGCCGTGGCTGGCAGTGGGCACTAGAGGGCTGCACACTCCCGTCCTTGCTGCCAGAGGTGTCTCTCTCTCTCTCTCTCCCTGCACAGCCTGGTCTGGAAATGCTGATTAACTTCTGCCAGACTCAGTGACCCGGGAGAGGTGAAAATAACTTTGAAGAACAGCAGTTTGCCACTACATGGCCAAGGTAGTGATTTTTCTTCATTTCAGTTGTGCTTTCCCCAAGCTCTGCTGCTGCCAGGGCAAACTTGCAAGGTGAAAAGAAGTAAGTAGTGCATGGGCTTGGTGTTGTGGAGTGTGTGCTGAGCTTGTCCAGTTCCCTTAGCCCCTGAAAGTTTCTCCAGCACAGCCCTTATTCCCAGGAAAGCTGTGTCCTTTGCAGAAGCAGTGGGCTCCTCGGGTTGTTTAGTGTCGGTACGGAGTGGCTGGGGATGGTGCAGGCATGGCTGATCCTGCCTCAAGTCTGGGTGATCCACTGGGTTCCCTCCTAACACAGATTTCTAGGGAACCTGGCAGCACTGGAAAGGTATAAAATGAAGGCACATTTACTCTAAGTCACCTAAAGTCATTTTGGAGCAGTGTTCTTGTGACCACTTATGTCCACTGCTTTATTTTTCTTACCCATTTCTGGCTGCTCTGTTGCTCTGCAGGAAGTCCCTGCTGTTTTTGGGGCCAGCTGTGGCCCCGTCCACCCACATGGTGATAGACAGACATGGTTACCATCCTTCCCCTGGTGGGAAGGTTTGTCCAGGTATCCACGGGTGTACAAGGTACCTAACTGCAGAGTTATCAGGGCATCACGTCAGCCTGGAAAAGAGAGAGGAAGCGATGGCAAGAGGCCCTTGCCTCTGGGGGCCATGGTGCTCATTCCTTCACTGCCTGTGTCACCTACCCTGCGTGGCACCACTGACCTCCCATCGGAGGACACACTGGTGGTAAAGGTCATGGACAAAAATCCACCATGTCCATGTTGTGGGGACGAGACAGGATGGATCCTGGGACTGACTGAACACCTCAAGAGTTAGCATGGGAAGAGAAAGTTTTGGCTTGTGTGCCAAATGTGGAAAGACAAAGGTAAAACACTGACAGTATTGCCTGACACATCCCGTGGCACAAAGGGATCGCAGAAAGGACTCCTGCTGAGGGCTGGGTTTATGAGGCATGTGGAAATGGATTCAAAATTAAAATCGGCCTGGAACAACACAAAAAGCTGGCCCATCCAGTTGTCAGGAATATTGAGCGGATTGCTGCCTCCCACCCCAAATAAAGATCTGCACAAGGTGCATGTTGGCAATGCTGGACCAAGGAGGAAAATTTGGACAAGCAGTATGAGGGGAGAAAAAACATAAACAAGTTGACTGGGGAGTATATTCCATCAAAAACCATGAAACAGGTAAGTGGCAAAAGAAAAGTGTTATATAAGAGCCCAGTGCAAAAGAAGAGGAGGGACCTGGAATGGGAAACGTTGCTGACACTGAATTGCATGCAGAAGGAGAACTGAAATCCCACTATGGAAGAGCTGTTGCAGGCTGGTTACCCCCTGAAAAGCTGCCTGTCCTTCACAGGACCTCTGGGAGTGATCACACACAGTTGCTACTAAGTTGCATAGCACTGTAACATCTTGCTTGTGTTTAATATTTTTATTGTAACATCTTTTATTTAATACTTAAAATATATTATCAGTTGTGGGTTAGCTAGAGATGTCCTGCCCCACTGTTAAATGCCACGCTCTGGATGCATTGGCTACCACAAGCCAGTTTCCATTAGGGACTGTTGGCAAGTCCTAAGGGGTTCCTAGGCATGGTGTGTCACCTGTGACATGAATTTGAGGCATAAACCACTGGTTTTGACTAAAGTGAATGGGCCACCTATACTTAATCCAGAAAAGGAACATGTATAATTTATGTGTTTGGTATATAGCACGTGGATAAATCTTCAGGTCCCTCGTGAGAGACATGGGCTATCCTCAGGTATACAGCAGGGACAGCATGAACTGATGCACTCTGCAGGTATTTGTACACCAACAGAGGTGGATAAAGTGAAACCCCTGTCCTCAAAGGTGAGAGTGGTGTGGAAGGAAGGCATTTGTCAGACATGGTCTCCCTATGAGCTCATCAGGCTGAGTCCTGCCTCATCCCATCTTGTAATAACCACCAGGGTGGGAGGGAAAGGTAAAAAATCACTGGTTTTGTCCCCAGAAGTCTGATATAAATGGAGTGTGAAGAAAGAACTGCAGGAATATGAGGGGATGAGGGAATGTCTGCAGGTATTGCTCAGGGCACTGATAAAGCATAAAGGTAAGGCAGGAAAAAGCCAGCACTTGCTTGGGAGATTAGGTAAAAATCAACCTGCTCCAGTTGCTCGTGCTGGGAGAGTCCAGGGAGAACACAGCTGGGTCAGGTGGGAGATATTTAAGAGTGGTATTTTTTTACTGCTTGGTAGATGAATTGTGACGTGGCTTTATAGACGTACTTGACCTCTGTTTTCCTATGACCATATTTACTTGGCAATACTGGTGTTGGTGAGCAGAAGGTGTGCAGAGATTCCACAAACACAAACCCCTTCCCAATGCTAAACTTTCTGGGAGATGGGCTAGCAGATATAATGGTAATGGGAGCAGTATGAGACACAATTGTCCTTTTGTACAGAAGGCATTTGATTTTTCTAGGTAAAAACTCAGATTTATTGCCTAAATTTGTATGCATTAATTGAAGTGGATGAAGTTCTAACAATTTTTGTGATGCGAGTATTTTGCTAAGACATCTTGAAAGATGCTGTGATCCCTAAGAGACTGGTAACAGACAAGTAAAATGGAAGCTTAATCGGAGCTGGAAAGATTGCTGCGTGGGGCTGTAAAGGAATATGGATGTTGGGCATGCTGGAATCCAGAAAAAGCACGTTTGTCAAAAGGCTGTTCAGACCTTTCCCAAGTTGCCTGCGTGTGCTGCCTGTTGGTTACCTTGTCCCAGCAGCTGAGTGATCAGAGAATAGCCAGAGGGGTGTGGGAATTACTAGTCAGGATTTGCTTTGTAAAAGCACCTTACTGATTGTAGTGGGAAACAAGAGGCAAAGACAGTATTTTTCTGCTGAACAAAACATTCTTGGTGTGGTGATCTAAGTAGGGCCCCCAAAAGTGACAGGTACTTATGGGTTCCTTGTCTAATCTGACTGTCAAAGTATAGAAGAAACTACATAAAACTGTATTGTCCTAAAAGGGATAATGGGATAGTGAAGAGGCATAATGTGTGTAGGACACCCGGGATCAGTTTTGTCTAGGATGCTTGCTTGGGTGGAGCAGAAGGGAGAAGAACCTGAATTTGTTTCATGCCCTGGAATGAGAAAAACAGAAGGGCTGGGAATTGCATGGGACACAAGCTGGCATGTGGCTCTGAACAAGCAGCAGTGTGGGTGCAGTGGTCAGCAGGGGAACACCCCGTGTGGGACTAAATACCAGCTGTCTGCGGGAACTCTGCGGGTGCAGGATGTGTGTGCCTGTGGATGCCAAAAAACCCCTCTATTTCCTGTTCTGGAGCTCAGCTCTGCAGAACTGGCAGAGACCATTAGACCCCACTGAGTGACCTCCCATCTTTCACAGGCCTTGCAATTTCTTCATGTTTCTCTTGACATCAGCCCACTGATTTATGCTGAACCAAAGTACATATTTTTTCCAAAAAAGACAGATCTGAAGACATTGGGAAATGAGAAAACCAACATTTCCCCTGATAATTTGTTCTACTCGTTAACCACTGCCACTCTTTTTCTGTTTCTTATTTTTCATTTCAGTCTGTCTGGTTTCTGATGCTAAACATTAGTTCCTGTTATAGATATCAGGAATAAATCAAAATGCCTTATAGAACAGTACCTGCTTTCTTTTCAGAATGTGGGATATGGTAATTAAATCTCTTCAATTTGTCTTGGTTTTGCAGAAGGCCAGGGTTTAGTACTATTGCTGCTGGGGAAAAAGCAAATCCCATCCTTCTCTCTTAGCTGGCTTGTGCCCTCCCCCTCACACCCTGTAATGCAGCAGGGCAGGGCATTGGTTCTGTTGAAATGTATAAACCTTTTGTTGCCTTGGGGTTGTTTGGAGTTTTCAGTCTGCTCACCACAGGGCTGTAAATATGTCTGGTGGTGCGGTGCTAAGCCCAGCATGGTGGAGAGGAGGCTGGAAGAGTTCCAGGTGGGATGTTTTTGCACCAGAGCCCACTTTCAGGTGTCAAACTGCCACCAAAGACTTTTGCTCAGGGATGCTTTTCCAGTCCCCAACTTAAAAGGAAAGCAAAAGTGCCAAACACAGCCAGCCTTGTGTGCAGTGCTGCATAAGAAACAGTAACAGAGTAGTTACAGATGATTATGAAGCAGTCAAGCTTTTAGGAGTGTATGAATGTGAAAAATGCCTTCCTTGCCTATCAAAATGGTGGTTTTGCTTCTTTGCCTTTGAAAAGCACAGCTGCTCACTCTGAGGGCAGAAATATAGGAAGAGCAAGCACGTACTGCAAATGTACACCCTGATCCTCTTGAAGGGTTTGGCTGGTAGGGAGAGGGATCATGGACAGACCATTTGAGGTAAATGTTTCTTGCAGGATCAGCCCAGCTAAGGCAAAGGTGAATTAACTTACAGAAACTCAGTTAAATGAAAGCACATATGAGCTGGAGCTATTGGTGGGAAAATGCAGGGAGATTTTGTTTCTACACACACATGCTCATTTCAGTCAAAACAATCTGGATTAGCAAAAAGTCTGTTTAATAAGCCAGGAAAAACTACTTTGCTGGAAACGAGGAAGGTGTGCTTACAGCACCAGGAAGGAAAGCTGAGGAAGTGGTGACCTTTAGCAGAGGGCAGAGAGCAATGAGCTGTCTTGCACAGCTGTGACTGATAAGGAACATGGATGAAACTAATTGATTGGATTGATTATAATCTTCCTGTTACAAGTTAAACTCCTCCCTAAAAAGGAATTAAAGGAAATTCCTTTGGCAGAGTTGAGGGAAGTGTAGGAATACCTGCTAAGTTATAACCCTTTCTTACATTTTTGTGGCCTGTTTAATGAAGCTGTAAATGATTCATGCTTTGTGTGACTCAACTCTACCAACTCATAGTTTTAACAGAAGAAATGCTTTCTAGGTGAGCTCGTGCTGCATCATGTTTTGTGTATTTTAAAAATCCTCAATTTCTTCAAGGCTATTGCATGAAAACAGATTTTAAAGAGTAGGTTATTTTTAATAAACAAGATAAATAGATGTTAATAATTACAAGTTAATTATAAACTGTGACTGTCACACAATATAAAATTAAAGGCACACCTAAGCTCCAAACCATTTCTTTATCAGAGATGATATTTAGATAATCAGACTCAGCTAACCTGTTGCAAGTACTGACCTTGTACCTACAAATGAAGTTTCTAAGGATTAAAATGCCAATGGATGTTTTGGAAGGTCACTCATATTTCCCAAGGCTTATTTTAAAACTGTGCCAGTTTGTCTTAGCTCAGGGTTTGACCTCTGGATCATCACAGGCTGTTTATGCCAGAGTCAACAGTTCATCATTGAGTGACAAGTCAGACACTGAGAAAAAGGCTTCAGGGTGTCCCAGGGTGGCTCTGCAGTGTCACTCGGGAAGGTTTGGTTGGAAGCAGGAAGCTGTAGTGGAGAGAGCCTGTTTCAGCAATGCTCAGAGTGATGAAAACATGAAGGAGAGCATGGGGGAACCATCTCTCCTTCTTAGCCAACCTGGGGATACTGAATGGATATACTTATAGTGATAATGTCCAATAGTGGGAGAATTATTGGCATAAAGAGTGTTGCCTCCATATTTCTTCTAAATTTTCTCTCTGATAGGTCTCACCTGAGAGTTAAGTGTGCTTATGTTCTTCTGCTATTTGATTTATCAATTTAACTTAGTTGTCACTATGCCCTGCAAATCCAACATTTGCAAAAAGCAGGTTTATTTCTTTGAATGCTGTGCTGCATTTTGCTGCCTGATTACCCTGTGACTCGGTCACTACAGCGTATTTACACATAATCACCATGAAGTGCGACTCCAACTGGCATAAGCACACCTGAAACCACTTCCAAGCTACAAGCTCAGAAATCCCTAACAGTGTGGCCCTGTAGAACAGAATTTGGTGAGGCATATTTGCCTATTTGTGTGTGTGCCATGTGTGTTTGGGTGCTTGTCTGTCTTGACCTGTAGTCTGCAAAATTGCCATGAGTTTTTTGCAGCAGTTGGTGCACCTAAACTGCACCAGTTCCTGGCCATCTGTGCCTCTCCTGTGCTCACTTGTACTTAGGTGAGTTACTGAGGGCGTGTTGCCAGAAGAGCAGGATTTATTGCCTAATTTTTTCCAGGAGCCTGGCCAATGTCCAAGGGCATTCAAATGTTTCATCCAGAGTCCATACAGTGACCTAAAACTACATTTGTGGGGTATGTTTGTTAAACTGTGTGAATTTGGGAGGGATGGTGAGCACTGGAAAACAGAGTCAGGGTTAAAAGTTATCTTGAGGAATAGTCTCAGGAATGCCTTGATGAATGGCACAAAGAATTGCAGTGAGTTAACACAATGCACTGCAAACTGTCAGATGGAGAGCGACTGTTGAGCAACAGCTCTGCCAGAAATGATCTGCAGGTTATGTCAGAACTGTATGTGAGGAGGGGAACCCCCTCTTCCTCCTGTGTGAGCAGAAATTTATCCTGTGGGTATGGGGATAGATATTTCTGCTGTAATGGGGCTCCTGTGGGAGTATGGTGAAAAGGTTTGCACGTTGTTCTTCGGGAAAGCTGGGAATTTCTCGAGGGAATTCAGAGGAGAGCAATTAGTGGTGTGCTGTAGCAATACCTGATCTTTTTAAAGTGGAAATGGTTCTGGCCAGCACCCTGTGCTGCCCAGTTTTGTGCATTTCTAGCAGTGATTTGGCTTTAGATGCAAGGAAAAGCCTATGACTGATCCCAGCTATCTGATGCCGGCCAGGATGGGGGAGCTGGCTGGAGTGCTAGACTGGGAGGGTGTACTAAAGCATACAAGACTCTGGGAAGATGAGATGTGTGCTGCACTTGCTGCCCTATGCCTGTAAAAAAAATTAATGTAACAAGATTTAATGTGAATCTTAATGAAAAGGGAAGTTTAGTTTAAAGAGAACTTATTTTCCTCGCTCATTGTCACATGTTTTACTCACGTTTTCACACCCACGTGCTCATGGATTCCAAGACACGTGTGAAAACCCATGAGGACTACTTGCATAACACTAAGGATGTGACGTTGGCTTTCAAATCCTTGTTCCATATTTTGGGTTCCTCTTGATGATACTAGATCTACTTTTTGAGCTGGTTGGAACCAATTTTTAGAATGTCGTTTACTTCTAAAGAAGTCAAAGTTATTGCAGTGAATTTGTCCCCCTAAGAATCTTGCTTCTTCCTCCACAAGTCTTGGACAAGGTGGCAACAACTTTTCCTATTAGCATCTAACTCTCTTCTGCTTGTACAAAGCCTGTTCCCCTCTCAGCAAGCTGTGATGATGCCTTTTCCTCACTGAAGTGACAGCTGTGTGGCTCCCTGGCTTCTGGGTGAATTGTCTGGTCCTGCAGACTTATCTGGTTACTAAACAAAAAGCCCTTTACAGAAGATTTGCTAGTGTGTGCCACTTTTGATATATAGCCTTCCATTTGTTCACTCACAGACGTGGAACTTAGATTAAAAATAGTAGGAAGTCAATGTAAGGGGTTTTACTGACTGATTGCATGTCTAGCTTTTGAAATATAACAGTGTTTGTTCATTTTGGCCAGACATCACATGTCCTGTCTGCTTACCTCTGATGGAGGCTGTGACTCTTATTCCCCTGTCCCAGCAGGCATTTCCCTGTTAATTATTCTGAAGGCTGAGCAGTCCCCAGCTTCATCAAAACTCTGATTGTGAAAGAATTATAGTATTTAAGGCTGACTCAGGGATTCCCTCAATCTTTGCAAAAGAAATATCTTTGAAAGAGCTTGATCACAGCATAACACGTAAGTGGAAGAAGATGAGAGAGGTCTGGCAACTCGATTAGATAACGGAACCTACGAACTAAAATTTCTGTTGCTTGTTACACTGAAAGCAACATGTTCATGTTGTGGAGAAAAAGCCAGAGAAACAGTGATAAGATGCTGAAGGAAAGCCCTTTTCATTGCCTGCTAGCAGTGGATTGCCGCTCATCTTTTCTTTTTGTGTTTGACCTTTGTGTCAAGAATGTTTCTGCAAAGATTAATCAATCAGCAATTAACAGCAAGTTTACCCAGGGACAGCCTCCATAGAAAGGGAGCACCAAGGACAGGAATTAGCTTTGGTGAATGTTAACATCATAGATGTCTGCTGAAGAAGCCACAGGTGAAGGCCATTTCCATTTTTAATTTGCTTAAGCTATAAACCAGACTTTTCCTTGTAGTCATGACAAAGGAATTTTGTGCGTGTGGTTACATGGCTCTTGCCTATGAAACTTTAAGTACTGAGAGACCTAGAACTCACAACTTCGAAATACTTGAATAAATAAAAGGTAGGAAATAGAATAGATGAGATTTAACTGACCTAGACTGATCTGAAGTTTTCCATGAAAATGATTGTGGGAATGGGTATGCATGCCAGGAAAATCATTAGTGTGAGTTAAAGTAAGAAACTATGTAGTGATTGGTAAATGTATATTAATGTAGTAGAATTATGATGTACAGAAAGCCATGACAGATATTTTCTACACACTGTGTCCCCTTGACACATCAGTGCAGTGCTGCCAGCTTTTTGTCCAGTCAAAAAAAGGAACTGGTGTGCTAGCTGAGTTCCACGTTACAATTCCCTGGGTGAAGCAGGCTCTGAAAAGCACGAATACTTCACAACCTTGCGATACAAACCCTCTCCACTGATTAAACTGTTACTGCAGTTGAAAGTGGTACCATAAATATTCTCTCCAGATGTTTACCTAAAGGAAAGTTTAGTCTTCTGCTCCATGAGCTGCATGTCAAGGTATCAGTGTCTGCTTGGTAAAAGAGGTGTAAATTGGCTCCTGCAACGCACAGCAGGGAGTATCTGATCTGATAACATCTGGGAATTAGTGAGAAGGGGAGAGATTCTCCAGAAAGAAGGAAGGGAAGGAAAGGAAACGAGGAATGCCAGGAAATGTTTGTATCTGAACTCTGGTGTAATTTGTGGCTGTGCCGAAACCACACGGCAAATTGGTGATGAAGGGAACAAAGAGCAGCTGAGGCAACCCCAGCCAGGAAGCTGAGTGTGGAAGTTCCTGGAAGAGTCCATCAGCCTGAGGAGTTTACATAGGCTTGGCTCAGACATGTTCATGTGAGGTGCTGCTGTGCTTCTGGCTTTGTGCTCAGGTATATGATTCAGTCAGAGGAAACCAGCCTAAGTCTAAAGAAAACATTCTTATTCTGCTTTCATGAATAAGTGTTTTTCTACTTAAAAAACCCCAACCTGCATGGCATTCAGCAGTCCCCTTTACATTTGCAGTGCAAAGAATAATGGCTGCCTATATCAGAACACTTCCATATGAGACTGAGCTTTATCCCTTCCATCAGTTCCACAACTTTTTTTTAGTATCCGTGTTCTCCCAGGAAAACCAATAAAATCTTTAAACATTTCCTGTCTCTTTCTGAGCATTGACCCTGAAGCCAGTGGCACATCAGTGTGTATCTGAGAAGACCACTGTGGTCAGCTTTTCCTTCCCTACTGGGTAATGATGAGTGATGGCATGTGTGTGAATCATGACAGAATAACTGAATTTACTGTCTGGATAACGATCTGCTATTAGTAAGTCGGCTACAACAACTTAATAAAAGGTATGCTAATAAATATTGGTTCATCTGTTTCCACACAGACTTGGTCTTGTGTCGGGGAAAAAGTGATTTACAACACTTAATCTCCAAGGGGGTAAGACTTATGACGATACTGGTCTTTGTCCTTACCTGCTACTCCCTTAGCAAAGGGAGTGGTTTCTTAGCAAAATCTTCCTTTTGCTGCCCCACTGTTCATGTTGGCTTTTATTCTTGTACTTAGAGCTACAGGAGAGTTCCACGGTCCTCTGCCACTTCAGCAATCCATCCTTACTTCCTATGAGAAACAGCTTCACCTTGCCATCACCAGTGCTGGATTTGGATGTTCTGTCGAAGCTGCTCTGTATCCAACTCCTTTGTTGTCTTTTAGAAACTCTTTATGACTCCAGGTGACTTTAACTGTAGAAATGCCTCTATGTCTATTGCAATTTTCCACAATTAAAGTATTAAACTTGAAAGACAAAGCAAATATTTATACGACTTCAATTTCACCTGCTCCTTCAATGTGTTACAAAAATATTTCTGGAATTCCTGGCTAACACTCGGCATGAAACTTTGACACTTTATTAATGGTACTTCAAATATACACTACCGTCTTTTCAAGCAACTCCAAATGACAACAAGTCAAACTGTTCTTCATTTGTTGCTCAAGGAGGTTACATCCAGCATAAACACGGATTTGTTGTACTGTTGTGCATAGCGGGTCTGGAAGTGTGCTGTCAAACAGTGGGATCCACTCCAGGAAGGTTCTTTACAGATATAATAGTCGTAGGTGGTCCCTGGGGCAGAGAGCTTGCAGCTGAAGGCAGCATGTGTGTAGGACAGGCTCAAGCATGGAAGAAGCAAGGTGCATGTTGTGATGGCAGCCAGTGTTTTATGCTTTTGAGGATGAGTTTAGGAGATCAGAAATTACATGGCTCAAAGCTTTTGAAAAACAGAGATGGAGGGATGGGCATGACGAAATGGGGTGGAGTGCATAGCACAGGGCAGACTCAGATATTCAGGCGTTCAAAAAATGCTTTCCTATTTTGTCCTGTGCTTCCAGTTCTGTGCTACTGTTACTCCTGCTTTGTAGCCTTTCCCTAGGCCAGCCTAAGCTAAGGTGTGAAAAGAGACGTGGGGTGGGTCACTCCTTTTCATTTGAGTCGATTGTCTCCTGGTGTTTCTGAATCCAAGAAAAACATCAGGAAAAGATTGGCTTTGGTCATCTCTACTCTTAGGCAAAGTGCTAAACAAAACCTCCAACAAAAACCGCAACAAAACAGATTTCAGCACAAACTGTCCCAGAGAGCTTTCAGGGCATCTTAAATGTCTTTTCCAACCTAAACGAATCTATGGTTGTATGATCTCGTATTCCTGTGGACCACAAACAGGGAATACCTTGTATCTGTGCAGTGCCTGCTTTGAACTGCTAAAGCAATTGGTGTGGGAACAATTTGATATTGCTAGTTTCTACAGACTTAATTATGCAAATTTGCACAGAATATTACAGATAGCAGCACTGGCATTCTCTAAGCTGACAGATCTGGTTCTTCAGGTTGCCTCGTCCAGGTTTTTGTCCAAAAAGTTTGCTAGGTGGTGGTGCAGGACACGGGATTACATTAAGGATGCGTTTTCTGGGGGAAGTCCAGGCACAGAGGGAATCTTGCATAGCAGGCTGAGGACGGGAAGGCACAGGGTTCAGCGGTGATTTTGTGGGTGATTTTGAAAAAGTTACTCCCGTTCCAACCTTTTAGCCTCCCCACCTTGTCTCGCGGCTCTGCAGAGGGATGTGCAGCCTGGATCTCCTCCCAGACGCAGTGCCAGCCGCACGGCCTGCAGCTCGCTGGCGGCCCGTGGCCGCTTTCCTCGCAGGACGCTTCCGATCGCGGATGGCCCCGCCGTGAGGGCCGCCGGAGCGCCCGGGGCCGGGGCCGGGGCCGCGCCGGGCACCGGGAGCGGCGGGGCGGGGCCTCGTGGGGGGGCGGGGCCTGTCCCGAGCGCACCAATCAGAGAGCGGCAGCGAGGGCGGGGGGG